>BLBF01000060.1:12456167-12470273 GCA_015471245.1 Laticauda colubrina | reverse complement strand
TTTCCTTTCCTTTCCTTTCCTTTCCTTTCCTTTCCTTTCCTTTCCTTCCCTTCCCTTCCCTTCCCTTCTCTTCCCTTCCCTTCTCTTCCCCATCAATTTCCTTTCCTTCCCCTTCCCTCCCCTCCCATGGCCTATCCTCTCCTTATGGAGTTGAGTACAGAAATATTCCTATATTACAAAAGCCATGGAAACATAACATGTAAAAACTATTTCCACCCTTCATTAGGCATCACATCTTCCTCCTCCATTAAACTTTGGTTCAGAGCTCTCTGCAAGATTATCTGGGAAGGTGTCATTTGCTTCTGAAAATGATATAAATGGTGTCTTGCATAGAGAAGCATTGTGTCTCATTCTCTCCTGAATTCACGGGAAGAGGAGGGAATATGAACTGCATGGGTCATTTCTCCCCAGAATAAGCAGTCTTTCAGATATCTAAGTGCCATAATTTACAATTAATTTTTCCACCCACTGTGTCCTTCATGGCCTCTGAAACCAGATTTGGAGTTCCATCACATACCCCCAATGGTCCAGATTGGTGGACATTAACATGAAACTGTGGGAGCTGGTTTTGACAAACTCTAGTAGCTACTTCCAAAACAATTAACAAGTGTAACCTGCCCCACATTCACAAAAGAAGGGTGTTCCATCTGGAAATAAGGTGCGTGAGACCGGGTTCCAACAAACAGCTCTTTATTTAACAGTTAAGTGACTTGTAACGGAACGTTTGCCCAAGTCACGGCAGCCCTTCTTATAGCGGCTTGCTCGCGGCTTGTGGCCAATGACAGTTGTTTATGTGTTCCCGCCGTCAGGCGGGCAAATTGGAATGGTGCTTAAGTAACCAATCCGAGAACGGCCTTTTCGGCCAATCAGTTTCAGATACTTGGAGTCTACTAAGTTCTGTACACAACATCCCTCCCCCCTTGGTTTCGTCCAACATGCATAACGTAGTTACGCAGGTAGGTGGGGTTTCTGCGGGTCCTACTTGACCTGCACAGCTCAGTCTCAGCATGGTCCTCAAGAGGTTCGGACGGGATCGCTTTCTCTCCGCGTCTTCTCCATGGAACCTCCTGGAAGGGTGAGTCAGCCTTGCTGCTCCCACCTGAGTTTCTCGGGCTGGTTGAGGTGGCTCCGCAGCTCCCTCCTGGTTCGTCCGGGCTGGTCGCGCTGGCCTGGCTGTCTCCTTCCAGGAAGGCCTCACCTCGCTCTCCTGCTCCTGGACTTCTTCTCTGGAGGTCATCTATAGGTAAGAGCTCTTTTTGTTTCATTTGAGTTTCTAGTTCAGGTTTGTGTAGTGATTGTTGTTATTGGAGGTTCGTCTCTCCCTTTTTTGTTATTTTGTGTTTCTCCCCCCTTCGGTTGTTTTTGGCTCATTTATTGGAGTTTGCGGTGGTTGGGTAGTGTTGCGAGAGTGAAGCTGGTCGATGTGCCGCTTCCATGTTCTGCCATCGTCTAGTGCAAGTTGGTGTGACTGGGACCCTGTGATTTGGATAACGACCCCATAATGGGTCCCCGGTAAGGTTTTTACCATAGACTAAATCGCCGATTTCAAAGGATTTCAAATCTACTGGAGGAGTCAGGGGGTTTGTCCCAGGTATAGGTGGGGTGCAGTCTATCGAGGTAGGAACGCAATTTTCTGTCCACTTGCCCTGTGCAGCCAAGTATTGCTCGAAAGCTAAAGCAGTAAACTGGGGCCCATTGTCCAAGACTATTGGACAGGCAGCCCATGCATGGCAAAAAGTCTGTTTAACTGTTTCATGACTGTCTCGGTAGTAGTGGATGCCATAAGGATAACCTCTAACCAGTTTGAGTAGGCGTCCACGATTACAAAATAGAGTGCTCCCTTTTGTTGGCCCAGCAAAGTCAATATGCAGTCTCGACTATGGGCCTCTGGGAGTTTCCCGTTCCATGACTAGTGCCAGTGGGGGGATAGGCCTTGATTTTTGACAGTCATGGCATGTTGCCACCCATCATTCAATGTCCTTGTCCAGCCCTGGCCACCAGACGTAACTCCTGGCCAGGGCTTTCATTTTGACTATGCACGGGTGTCCCTCGTGCAACATGCACAACACTTCTTCCTGTAACTTTTCTGGGATTACCACTCTGTCCCCCCACAGTATACAGCCTTTTTCAATAGACAGTTCAGTCTGTCAGTTGTGAAAAGGTTTAAAAGTCTCGCCTCTGTTCTCATTCGGCCAGCCCTTACCTACCCAATGCAGGATTTGAGCTGTCAGCGGGTCTTTCGCGGTAGCATTAGCGACATCTGCTGAGGTTAGTGGCAGATTCAGCCAGGACTCAATTTGGAGAGTGGAGATGGTGGGAGCTGGGTTGTCCTCCATGTTTGGCAACGGGGAATGGCTCAAGGCATCTGCATGAGTGATGGTCTTTCCTGGGCGATGGATGAGTGTGTAGTTGTATGCAGCAAGGAATTCGGATCACCTCGTCATTCTTGGTGATAGAATGTTTGGGGTTGGTTTGTTTCCTGCTAGGATCCCTAGCAGGGGTTTGTGGTCAGTGATAATCGAAAATGTCCTACCATACAGGTATTTGTGGAATCTTTTGATGCCGGCTATGATTGCTAGGGCTTCTCGGTCGAGTTGGCTGTAGTTTCTTTCCGATTTTGACAGCGTTTTGGAATAGAAGGCGATTGGTGCCTCTCTGCTGTCTGGGAGTTTGTGGCTCAGGATGGCGCTGATTCCAAAAGGTGATGCATCACAGGTGACCGTCAAAGGCAGGGTGTTGCTGTACTGTATCAAAACGGTATTAGAAGTTAATAAGTCCTTGATGTTTTGGAATGCTGCTTGTTCCCGGTGGCCCCATTTCCATATAATTTTTTTATCTAACAATCGATGTAAAGGTTCTGCTATGGTCGCTTTTGGGGACAGGAAGACATTGTAGAAATTAAGACCTAAGAAAGCTTGTAAGACAGTTTTGTTCTTACGTCTGGGTGCATCTTTTATCGCCTTTATTTTTTTTTTTCAGTGGGGTGTATCCCTTGGTCATCTATCAGGTAGCCTAAAAATTCGACCTGGTCGGTGGCTAGTTTACATTTTTCTCTCTTGACTTTAAGCCCTGCTTCTCTGAATCTTCGCAAAACCTCTTTTAGTCTATGTTCTAATTGGTTTGCATTTTTTGCTGATACTAATACATCATCAAAATAAGGGACGACTCCTTTGATTAGGTTTAGAAGGCGCTCCATGAGGCTTTGGAAAATGCCCGGGGCAACGCTCACGGCAAATTGAAGTTGGTTGTACTTGAATGCTCCTCTGTGCATGACTATAATGTGTGCCTCTGCGGTTTCAGGGTCAACTGGTAGCTGTTGATATGCTTGTGTGAGATCAAGTTTCGCAAACATTTTTCCTCCTCCTAGTGAGTGCAATAAGTGTTGCACTACTGGTACTGGGTATGCACTTTGTTGGAGCGCATGATTTAGGGTTGCCTTATAGTCTCCACAGATGTGCACTGACCCATCTGGTTTGACAGGAGTCACGATGGGTGTTTCCTACCTGGCATGGCCAATTGGCTCCAACATCCCTTGTGTGATAAGTTTGTTAAGCTGTTTGTCTATTTTTGGCTTTAAGGCAAAGGGAACGCGTCTGGCTTTGTGCCTGATGGGAGCTATCTTTGGGTCTAGGCTGAATGATATTGGGATCCCCTTGTACTTGCCTAGGGTCCTGTCGAATACATCCTGGAACTCTTGCAGCAGTCTCTCTTCCCAGTTGGCTGCAACGATGCTGTTGATCCCAGTCACTCCGATTCCCAGGGGCGTGAACTAGTCGATTCCCAGCAGGCTAGGGCGATCACAGTCAACGATTGTTAAAGGCAGTATTTCAGCGTGGTTTTTAAATTCTGCTAGGAACTGTCCAAGGCCCACTACCAGGATTCGGTTTCCCTGGTAGTCCTTTAGTATCAATTTTTGTTGTTCCAGTTCTCTTTGCTTGATGTCTGGTATCAGGCTTCTGATAGTGTTCCAAGATACCATTGACAAGTATGATCTGGAATCTGTTTCCATCTCTCAGGGCTTTCCTTCAATTTTTACATTTATCCGGACCTTTTTTGCATTTGGTGCCCTGGCATTTCCGATGGTTATTGTTTGGTGTGTTTCTTCTCTGTCGCTCGTTCGCCGGTTCCTGCTCTCTCGGCTCCATCTGCTTCCAGCTTGTCCCTCTTCATTTCTGGGGGTGGGGTGGGGTGATGCCGCGTCTTTTTGGACTATAGCTCTTTTTGTTTTGGCAGACCCTTGCGATGTGCCCCCGTTTTTCACAAGCTCTGCAAATGGCATCTTGGAACCTGCATTCTGAGCATGGGTGATTTCCTCCACGTCCAGCACACTGGAATTCTTGCCTGCTTCTTCTTTTTCCCTGCCATTTTCTTTCCGACTGAAGCCTATGTATATCTTCATTGTCATCATCAGTGTCGCTCGGGAGTCGAGTTCTTCATGGTAGGCAGTCGCTGTGGGCTGTTTCTTGCTTCCTTTCATCCTCTTTTCTCTGGGTTGATTCGGCGGATTTGGAATTGAGTTCATCTGGCGCATAGTGGCTGTGGATTTCTTGGCTGCTTCAGTGGCGGTGACTTCTGCAATGGCCTCGGCCACTGTGATATTCGGTCTGTTTCGCAGCTTGCTTTGGAGCGTAGCATCCTTCAACCTGAGGACATCGCGGTCCCTCATGGCCTCGTCCATGTTCTGGAACTCACAGGCTCCTCTGATGTGTCTGAGGGCTGCTACGAAATCTCCGATGCTCTCGTCTTCCCATTGGTCTCGTTTGTAAAACTCATGTCTTTTGATCAGGTTGGAGACCACAGGTGCGTAATGGGCTCAAAGCATTCTCTTCAGTTCAGGCCATGCCATCTGCTTAACGTCTTTTGGGTTAGCTAGCACCTTTGCCATTTTAAAAACGGCTGGCCCACAGTGCGTGAGGAATACAGTCCTCTTCTTCTGGTCAGTTATCTCCTGTAGCTCGTTGCTTTCTAAGAACATCAGAAAGCGATCAATGTATGACTTCCAATCTTCCTCAGCTGGGTTGAATGGTGCGGGCGGCGCATTGTTATTGGCCATCTCTGTCGCTCGATTCTGGTTGCCGCGTGCTTCAGTCTCGCTCTTCCAGGACGATCCCACCTTCGTCGTCAATGTTCCGTATGGAAATAAGGTGCGCGAGACCGGGTTCCAACAAACAACTCTTTATTTAACAGTTAAGTGACTTGTAACGGAACATTTGCCCAAGCCGTGGCAGCCCTTCTTATAGTGGCTTGCTCGTGGCTTGTGGCCAATGACAGTTGTTTAAGTGTTCCCACCATCAGGCAGGCCAATCGGAATGGCGCTTAAGTAACCAATCCGAGAACGGCCTTTTCGGCCAATCAGTTTAAGGTATTTGGAGTCTACCAAGTTCTGTACACAACAAAGGGGACAACTCTTCACAGCACTACAAGCTGTACAATCTACAAAAAATGAAATTCAATGTAGAGAAAAGTCAAGTCCTACACTTAGGCAAAAAAAACCAAAAGGATATATATAGACTGGGTGACACTATGCTTAACAGCAGTAACTGTGAGAGGGATCTTAGAGTCTTAGTGGACAACCAACTAAATATGAAACAAAAATATGTGGTTTGGGTCAGAACAGACATTTGGGGGCAAAGTTGGAGCAATAAAGGGGAGTTAGACTGGTTGCCTGGCTGTGTGGCTTCTGTGCTGTGCCCTGGGTCATCCCAGAAGGCCTCCATGTTCCCTTCCAACCCTGTTATTCTATAATTCTGTAAATCTCATGGAAAACAGTATTTATGTCAGGGATGGGAAATGGGACTCGTCTGGAGCCAGGGTGGGATTGCATGCATTTCAGAACAATGTTTGGGGCCAACATGATTTGTTCTGGTGTACTTCCATTTTTGCCCCTTGAATCTAAACTCTTATCTTTTCTTCCAAGGCAGTGAAGAGGAACACTGCACAGAGCTTACCAAAATCAGAACAGAATTGATAAGTTTTATCCCTTCCACAATGCCAATTTATATATCCACAGTTTATCTGCCAATCCCACCCTGCCAAATAGCCTTATGTTGTGTTCCTTCAAAAGGTCTGTATTTTTGTTTTGTTTTAAATTTTGGCTTTCCCCTCTGGCTCAATCATAAATTATTTAATGGGCTCTGTGATTCAGATTTTTTCCTTTACATTTAATAAAAAGCAAGGAAACATAAATCTGTTTTAGAGAGAAGTCTATACCCCACCCCCAATTTAATGGAAATTCACAACAGCTAAAAGAGGAATTAAAGCAACAATTCAAATTCCTGAGCTTTGCTTTCAAAGAAACCATCAGCTGAAGGAACTTTCTTGGATCCTTCAGCAAGGAGCAGTCCCTTACTGCTACTAGAAGATGCTTCCCACTCTTTGAATTTAATAACTGAATCTGATGATTTGTTGCTTCATTTTATTTTGTCTCCAAACTGTGCACACTTCCTATTAAATGCATAATTCAGAGATTTCCAGACATGCAAGGCAAGGATCATTACACTGCAGTCGGGAGTTGGGGAAAAAATATGAATTGTTAGTTACTTTGTGGGAATGGAGTGAATTGCCAAATGTTGCATAGGTGGGATCACATTTTTTTTCCTGCTGTGAAAGATCTTAAGCAAGTACAGGTATCACCTTGAAGCCAGTGAGAGCATATCGTCCACCCTAAAATCATGGATTAGCCAAGATAGTCAAACTAGCATTTTCAAGAGCAGGAAAATTACTAAATACACAAGGAGTCTGAATTATAATTGCATTTAAGTAAATTTATTATGTGCTTTAATTCTTCATTCTCTTTTCAGTACTTCCTCCTTTTCCGCCTGAAAAACCATGTGAATCTCACAGCTTGAAAATAGCTGTAAACCTTTTGCAGAGAGAAAAACAACAACAACATGAAATAAGGAAGAGAGATTATGGGGTGGATACATTCTCCCATGCTGAATGTTATTTAGGGACAGTGCAGATTTAGGAAGGGGCCTGTAGTAAGTTTGTGCAATTATTGCATTTGGAATCTCAGTCTGACAACTTGCTTTGCATTTCTGTACATCTTTAGAGGACAAGCAGAGCATCACAGTAAACCAAAAGGGATTCAGAAAGCTTTGGATGTAATTTAGCAATTCAGCAGGATCATGTATGTCCTGAATTCCATATTCACTGGGATGGGATTCTACTAGTTTGAACCGGTTCTATAGAACTGGTTGTTTTGATTCTGCACAGTTTGGAGAACCAGTAAATCATGCCCCTGGCTGGCCTGTCCCCTCTCTGCCCACCCGTCCCCACCCTGTCCACTCGGTCCTTATGCATGTGCAACATCATGCACATACCGACATCGCTGACTGCATTCTTCCCTGCCCAGTCACTCCCTAAAGTATTTCTTTCCCCCCTCCCAACGATCAGCTGTTTCTGTGATCAGCTGTGCCAGGATTACCCTTGCTGTCTTATTGCTTTGCCCAGGAGGCTTCCCTGAGGCCCAGAAGGCCCCAAAATGGAGCACGCCTAAGTTCCATTTTTTTCCTTCCTGAGCCCCAAGGAAGTCTTCTGGGAGCAAAAATGCCCCCCAGAGGATTCCCTGAGGCCCAGAAGGCCCCCAAAATGGGGGGTTTGTGCAAAAAAAGAAGCCACACCCACCCAGTCACATGCCCACACACACCTAGCCACAACCACCTTGCCATGCCCACAGAATTGGTAGTTTAAAAATTTGAATCCCACCCGATATTCACATACTTTCCTGGTTCAAATCCAAGTCAGACTGGAAAATTTTCCACTGTTACATGGATCACCTGAATCAACTACAGATTTGTTACAGTGGTGGGATTCAAATTTTTTTACTACCAGCTCTGTGGGTATGGCTTGGTGGGTGTGGCATGGCTTATTGGGCATGGCTTGTTGGGCCATGGGGAAGGATACTGAAAAATCCCCTCCCCACTCACTAACCTGCTTTCCAGCTTCATTCTCCTGTGCAGAGCAACCAAAGGAGACCCAGACAATCAGCTGGGATTCAGGAGGCAGAGAATAGATGGGGTTGGCAGGGCCATTCAGAGGTGGGATTTGCCAGTTCTCCAACTATTAAAAATTTCCGCTACCGGATCCCCAGAACTGGTTCAGAACCGGCTGAATATCACCTCTGATTTGCTAGTTCAAATGATAAATCTGAATCCATTCAAATCAAGATAAATGTGTCTCTGGAGAACTGCATGTGGAAAATACTAATTTTAGGGAAAACAGATTGCAGTCAATGCTCATTTCTCCACCCAAATCTGGTTTCCGACCAATTGCTCAGAATTTCTTCCCCCTTCTTGGAAATACTTGGGATTCCTTTAATTGCTCCAGCAATTAAAGGAATTCCAGGTGTCTGGAATTTTAAAAAAGCCAGAATAGAAAGCCTCCACTTCAAAGATGATTGTTGACAGACAGGTTCAGAGCTGTCACAGAATGAGGGGGAACAAATGTCCTTTAAATTCAGGATTGGTTTTTTTTTCTGTTTTCTTTATCTCTGTAGCACAGAAGGAATATGAATTTCAGCTTCCATCTGCCGGTCTCTGCAGGTGCTAGATACAAAATTGTATCTGTTCCAAAGCTATTTCAAGTCTCTGGGGTCTAATGTTGGAGATGAACAGAAAGGTGGGTGCTTTGAAGATGCCGTATTAGCAGTTTGCAAAGAAGCAGCTACTAAAAACACCACCCTCTCCTATTTTTATAGATGGAACCATGCTGAACATAGTTTTTCAGTTAGCTACAGTTTGCTCAAGTTCCTTTTCTCCGATTGTCAAATTTCCCACCCTCTTTTTTTTAAGAAGGCACAACATGAAATCTTGTGATCCACTTCAATCCACTTAGCTCCTTAAGGCCCTGTCACACTGGCCGACAGATGCAAAACATTTTAAAAAGGACACAGCGGACGAGAAAAATGTTCCATCCATTGTTATCCACTCTCAAAAGTGCCCCAAATTTGCATAAGCAGAGCGGACAACAACGGAAAGGAACGGACGGGGGGAGGACGTAGGGCGGATGAAAAGCGGATGCTCCACAGAAGCCTAGCGGATGGAAGCAGATGAAAGCGGATGGCACATCCGCAAGGTTTCCAGGGGAGCACAGCAAAGCGGACGTGGAACGGAAAGAGCAGATGCCGAGCGGATGCCGAGAGGATGAAGCGGATGCAGAGCGGAAGCCTAGCGGATGCCTAGTGGATGCCTAGCGTTCACTGCGCATGCGGGGAGGATGCATTGCATCAGCCCCGCGGATATAAAGGGAAGCAGCTCAGAAGCAGGTCACCATTCAGAGGAAAGACCTGCTTCCAGACACAGCTTGCCAGCCAGCCAGCCAGCCACCCCACAACCATGGGGAAGAAAACGAAGCCTCTGCCATCTGCTGCCAGCCCTGGCAAGAGGGTCAGGGCTACCCTCCCACCCCCTGGCCCTCACTCTGCTTCTGCTGGGGCTTCTGCTGCCCGGGCTCGCTCTTCTGGGGCTGGGGCTTCTGCTGATGCTGCTTCTGGAGGTGGTGTTTCTGCTGATGCTGCTTCTGGAGGTGGTGCTTCTGCTGGTGCTTACTCTGCTGATGCTGCTTCTGGCGGTGGTGCTTCTGCTGGTGCTTACTCTGCTGACACTGCTCCTGGTCCTGCTGCTCCTGCTGGTGCTCCTGGTCCTGCTGGTGCTCCTGGTCCTGCTGGTCCTGCTTTTGCTGCCACTGTTCTTGTTGCTCCTGCTGGTGGTGGTGGTGTGGAGGAGCAGCCCCTACAACCTCGAAGCCCCTCTGATGAGGGCCCAGATGGCCCTGCCAGAGGGAGGAAGAGGCAGATGCGTGAACGGGAGAGGAGGCAATGCTCCATCGAAGAGGAACATGAGGAGGTGCTTGAATGGCTCAGGGAGAATGAATATCTTTGGCGGAAGGGACACAGGCTCTATCGAGACACCAAAAGGAAGCAAGCTGCTTGGAGAGAGAAGGCAGAGAGTCTGGGCTACACTTCGGAGGTGCTCCTCAGCTGATGGAAGCACATGCACACCTGGTATGGGAAGCTGCACCTCAAGAAATCTGGCCAGGCCACAGTCAAGCTGACGGACCGGGAGACCTACGTGATGGCCAAGTGCAGCTTCTTGGAGGGTGAGATCCACCACTGAGGAGCAGCCCCTCTGTCTACCCTCTCTCTCAGGCAGCCTGCTGAGAGCCAGTCCTCTTCTGGCAGAGAGTCAGCTCCTGTGTCCAGGCAGGTATCTGTGGAGCGTCCCACGACGGAGAACCCCCCGACAGCTGTAATACCCGTGGGGCGCGTGGAGGACCCCTGACGCAATGGGAGAATGGAGACGCCACTTCCACCACAGGCCAACCCGCATCCACCCCCAGCTCCACCTCCACAGAAAGGCAGAAAGCCAGACAGGAGGGGCAGAGCCACACTGTCCTGCTGGAGATAAGAGACACCATCAGAAGCAGCGTAGATCTCCTCTCTCAGCTGGTACACACCGACGCCCCAACCTCTGACCACAAGCCCTTCCTCACCTATGTCAACCAGAGTCTCATGAACATGTCGGAACCCCAGTACCAGGTGGTGAAGGACAGGATCACCGATCTTCTTCACAACCCTCCAGACCAAGATGAACCTGCTCCCACCCAGTCCAGGCCTGCTCCTCCACCCCAGGTGATGTCACTGCCCTTCCAAGGCTTTCCACAGGCCCTCACCTACCAAGGCTATGGCTACCAAGAGGTCCAGCAGCAGAGGCAGCCCTTCCCAGTCCAGGCACAGGTACATCGTATGCCACCGGTGCCACCCACACCACTGATGCCACCGATGCCAGTCCTCACCCAGCTGCAGACCAGACAGTCCCACTACACTGCTCCTTCCTCCACCCCACAGCCAAGCCCGGCCTCAGAACATCTGTCATCGGTATTGGGGCTGACACCCCATGTCATGGAGGAAGGGGCTCTCAACATCACAGGGCTGAACCAGCTGTCTGAGAGCTTCCTGAACACACCATCCCCTGTTGTCCTCTCGGGGTCAGGCACCCCAATGGCACCTCAGACCAGCACTCCAGCAGCATCCACCTCCACAGAACCTGGACCTTCACCCCTGAGATGATGGGAATGCATCAGACTGACTGAGAAGAGTGCCAGAGACCGTTGACTTTATTTTTGCTTTGGACACTTGACTTGGGTCATTTTTCTTTTACAGCTTGTTATTAATAAAGATTATCTTTGCTTCACACACTTGCTTCATTTATTTTTGTCAATAAAGTCTTGGTGGAAACTTTTAGAAATGGTTTAAGCCTTTGCATGCTTGTGGGATGTGTTAAGATAGCTGTGGGATGGGCAGGGATACCTTTGGGATGGGTAATAGCTGTGGGATGGGCAGGGATAGCTTTGGGATGGGTAATAGCTGTGGGATGGGCAGGGATACCTTTGGGATGGGTTAAGATAGCTGTGGGATAGATAAACCTCCAGTGCAAGCATAGTGGGACTGTATAGTCCACCCTCCCAGGTGCCACACCTTTGGCCCTTTATTATCAATAACCATTTAATCATTCATCCACCCATTTGAACATAAACACAACTCTTTATTAAATGCCCTATTCATTGTAGGCCCACCCAACATACATGGCCCAATCTCATCAGTGTGATGAGACAGGCTGAAGGAAGCATCCATTAAGCATCTATCATCCTGTCTTGCCACTCCACTGCTCCAGCTCGGGAGTTGCACCAGTGTTTCAGGAGGTTGCGCTGCTTCTTCCCTTCACGTGAAGCTCTGTTGGGGCCTTGCACATCCACAGTATCTATCAGTTTTCGCCCTTGCCTCCATTTACCAGGCTCTGTGTCCCCATTGCCTTGTTGGAGGTCGACAAGCCTGTTCTGCAACACTGGGTAGCAGGTGCGCATGAGATTGTGCAGGATGCAGCAAGCTTCCACGATCCTCCTCATGGTCTGTGGGCGATGCTGCATCGTGGTGAGAAGTACCTGGAACATGTTGGCCAGGATGCCAAAGGCGTTCTCCACCACCCGCCTTGCCCTGAACAGCCTGTAGTTGAAGATCCTCTCTTCATGGGTGAGGCATCTGGAGGTGTAGGGCTTCATGAGGTAGGTTCTGAGGGAGAAGGCATCATCCCCCATGATGAAGTAGGGCACATCTTGCGTGTCGTTGGGCAGGGGGTCTGGATCTGGGAAGCCCATGATGAGGTTGCATTCCAGCCCATCCTTGAGGTGACTGGCGTTGTATACCTGGGCATCTGAAGCTGACCCATTGCCTGAAGCATCAATGTACATGAACTTGTAGTCAGCATTGACCATGGCGAAGAGGATGATGCTGAAGAAGCCCTTGTAGTTGAAATAAGTGGAACCTGACTTGGCTGGAGCTTTACAGGCCACGTGCTTGCCATCTATGGCTCCAACGGTGTGGGGGAAGTTCCACTTCTGATACTACTGCTCTGCAACTTTCTTCCAGCCTTCTTCAGTGGTGGGGCACTGGAGGAGCTCCTCCAGGTATTCTTCGATGATGACCTGCATCACTTCTCTGACCACAATGCTGATGGTGTTGTGTGGCACCCTCCAGCCATACTGCATGCTCCTGTAGGTGGTTCCTGAGGCCTGGTGGCGCAGAGTCAGTGCCACCTTGAGCCCAGGGTCCAGGCTGGGCCGGAAGTTGGTGCTCTGCTTGTTCAACTTGGGTCTCAACCGCTCCACAACTTCATCAAACATGGCTGGAGGCATCCTCATGAAGTTCTGGAATGCACGAGGGTCTTCGTTCCTCAGCTCCACCATCAGCTTGTTGTACAGTCCATACTCTGCTCTTCTCCCGATCCATCTTCGGACCCAGATGCTTCTTGGCCACCTCCTTTTCTTCCTGTAGAACAGTTGAAAGAGCCTGTAGATGGCTTTGCACTGTTGCAGAACGATGGTGGCTACCAAAAGGAAAGTGTTATGATCCATGGTGGACATTAATGGATGCTGTGGAAGAGCAAGAGCCAGATGAAGGCTGAAGAGGTCTGCACAGCAGGGCTGCTGGACTGAAAGTGAGATCCATGTGAGTTGCTCCCCCTTTTTATAGGCAATATAGGTTTTCCACTAGGTGTCCTTTTGCATCCTCTAGGCATCCTCTAGACATCCTTAATATCTGAGCTAGGTCCCCTCTGCGAACGTTTTTTCCGTTTTAAATGCTTTCTTTGCAAGCTGCATCCGCTTTCATCCTTTCTCCGTCCGTGCTACTGATGCTGCATGTCTGTTCCATGTCCATTTCGCTTCCTCCCTGTGTCTGTTTTCCGCTGGAGCAGATTTGAGTTGCGTGGATGTGCAGCGGATGCCTAGCGGATATAGCGGATGCATAACAGATGACGACGGATGTAGAACGGATGTTTCCCGTATGTGTAGCAGATGCAGAATGGACGCATTGGATACATTTTCCGCTCAAAAAGTTTTGAGCAGCTCAAAACTTTTTGAGCGGATGGAACCTCAGTCAATGGATGCTCGACGGATAGAGAGGATGAAAAACAGATGCAGTGAGTACAGAACGGATGAATCGCGTTAACCAATGGATGGCAAGTGTTTCTCTCCGTTTTACATCCTCTTTCCATCCGTTGGTGCAGTGTGACATGGGCTTTAACTCTAATCTCTTCTCTGAATATAATTAATTCAATGTGGTTTAAGAAGGATTAGCAATGTTTTTCACCCACTTTTGAAAGCTGTCATTGTCGCTTTGCACATACTTGTTGCTTAGCAGTCGAGACAGAAAGCACATCAGAATGCTCTCCAGTAAAAAGACTCCTCAAATGGTCTCCCCTCCAGAATGTGAATTGATATTTCTATGGGTAAGTCAACCAAACTTTTCAAAATAAAAATTGGATGGAATTCTATGTTTGCTGAGTTTTTCAAATTGCTGTGCTTTGCTGTGGATTAGAAGACCTTTCAGTTCTATTCTGTCCTATTCTATTCTATTCCTATTCTATTCTTATTCTTTCCTATTCTATTCTATTCTTATACTATTCTATTGTGTTCTGTCCTGTCCTGTCCTATCCTATCCTAATTCCATTCCATTCCATATATTCTGTTCTGTTCTGTTCTGTTCTGTTCTGTTCTGTTCTGTTCTACTCTACTCTACTCTACTCTACTCTACTCTACTCTACTCTACTC
>BLBF01000060.1:12438028-12456157 GCA_015471245.1 Laticauda colubrina | reverse complement strand
TCTACTCTACTCTACTCTACTCTACTCTACTCTACTCTACTCTACTCTACTCTACTCATTTTTCCTGCCATACACAGAAGGATTTTTAAGACATGTTTGTTGCCTTCTGGAACTAATTTTAAAAATTTAACTTTTGCTCTATAAACTACTTTGTTTCCAGAAATTAAAGCAACGGCAAGTCACAAGCTTATCAGAACTCAGATTATTTAACTTTTCAGACCACAGAAAGGCAGTATTAGGAAGTGTCTTGCAGACATTTTACTCTGTCAGACCCAGGACTATTTATTCTGCATTTTTAATCACAGAATCTCTAAAATTATGAATAGCCTGATAGAAAAAAACAACAACCCTAATCCTAATTCAAAAGTTAAACAAAACTTAAATTGTTCATCACATTCTTCCAACATCATCATCATTATCGTTGTTGTTATCATGGCTGAAACAATAACAAGAGATTACAAACAACTAAGGAAGCAGGTTAAAGAATTAGGAGCACAAGTAGTGTTTTCATCCATTTTTCAACAAATGGCCAACATCCAATGAGGGAGCGAATGATTTTAGAAATGGACCACTGGATTAAAAACTGGTGTCATCAACAGAACTTCGATTTCCTAGACCACAGTCTGCATTACCTACATGAAGGCTCCTGGCAAGGGGCAGACTGCACTTCAAAAGAACTGGATAGAATCTATCTGGAAAACATCTTATCAGAAGGGCTTTAAAGTTGAGGTGGGGGAATCTTCAAAACCTTTGGGAATAGAGGGATACAATCAATATCAAGTGAGGTACTAATACCACTCTGTAAAGCCTTATCAAGACTACACCTAGAGTACTGCATCCAGTTTTGTTCACCAACTATAAAAAAAGAGGCTGAGACTCTAGAAAGAGTGCAGAGAAGAGCAACCAGGATAATGAGGGGATTGGAGGCTAAAACATATGAAGAATGGTTGCAGGAACTGGGAATGGCTAGTCTAATGAAGTAAAGGACCAGGGGAGACAGGACACCAGTCTTCCAATATCCGAGGGGCTGCCACAGAGAAGAGGGGGACAAGCTATTTTCCAAAGCACCAAAGGCCAGACAAGGAATAATAGATGGAAACTGAACAAGGAAATATTCAACCTGGAAATAAGGGAAAATTTCCTGCATGGTTATAAGTGAGAAAAATGGCATGTCACTTTTTTCAGTGATGGTGTAACTTCGAACAGTCACTAAACAAACTGTTGTGAGGATTTACATATATGGTATTTTTGATAGTTTGTACTGTTTTTTTTTTAAATTTTGTGTAAACACACATGCATATAATGATTTAAGCAGTTCTGTTTCCTTCCTAATTGCTTACTTCCTTGTTTACATTCCCCAGAAGAAATCCTGCCAAGCACAGATCAGCCAATCTTTCACTGGATGTAAAATTGATATTGCCCATGTATTTCCAATCTGCTGCCATGCATCTGGTGTGTTCCTTGTGGTTTGAGGTTTTGATGAGAGATTTCTCACCAGGGGAAAAGCTCTGGTGAGGTGGGCATCTAGCAGGCTGCCCAGGAATGCTTTTCTGACAGTGAGGATAATCAATCAAAGGAACAGAAGTTGCCATTGGAAGTTGTGAGAGCTTCATCATCAGAAGAGACTGGACTGCTATCTGTCAGCAATAGTGTAGGGTTTGAGTGGGTGGGGTTGGACAATGGCCTACAAGGACCCTTCCAACTCTGGTAATCTGAATCTATCTAAGATGATCAAAGGCCTGGAGACTAAAACATGCAATGGACGGTTGCAGGAACTGGGTATGGCTAGTCTAGTGAAGTGAAGGACCAGGGGAGACATGATAGCATTGCTCCAATATTTGAGGATGGGCAAAGATATTTTCTAAACCTGAAGGCCAGACAAGGAATAATGGATGGAAATTGAACAAGGAGAGATTCAACCTGGAAATAAGGAGGAATTTTCTGAGAATGAGTACAATCAAACGAAGGAACAGAAGTTGCCTTTGGAAGTTGTGGGAACTACATCCTCCTACTTGGTGGGGGTTGGACTAGATGACCTACAATGTCCCTTCCAACTCTGTTAATCTAACTGTAATTTACCTGACACAAATCATAATTTTATAGTCTCTTCCTGAGCTTGACTTTCCCACAGTCAGACAACAGATCCTTCAAAATAACGGAATTCAAACAAACAAATCAAACAGATGGCAAAGAAAATAAAATACCATAAAAGAAGCTAAACAGGGGAGAGATTGTCTACAAACAGAAAAACAAGAAACCAGTGTGTTTCTTGCTGCAGGTGCCAAATTATGTCAGAAACTCAAGAGACATATCCCTCCTGGCAGCCAAAGATTGTTACCCCCCCCCCCCCCCATCTTTGGAAGAAAGGAAAACAGGTGGGTAAATATCTTGTCATTTTGCAGCCTTTTGCTTATAATTCTGGAAAGGTTGGCCAGGCACAGCCACAAAATGGAGAGGAGGATCCATAAATAAACAGGAGGCCTTGATTTTTATTTGTGTGTTATTTTTTAAAAATTGCAAATTGACATGGCTTTATGGCTCTGTGTAGATTCAGGAAGCTATTTGTTTGATAAACTATTACATTGCTACAAATGTTTGAAGTGTGTTCAAATATTTGTAGCAATGTACAGTACCTTCATTGGCTCCACGCTGGAATCACAATAGTGATGGGGTGAAATAGAAATAGAATAACAGAGTTGGAAGGGACCTTGGAGGTCTTCTAGTCCAACTCCCTGCTTAGGCAGGAAACCTTACACCACTTCAGACAAACTGGTTATCCAATCTCTTCTTCAAAACTTCCAGTGTTTAAGCATTTATGAGCCTCGGTGATGCAGAGTGCAAGCTACTCCTACTGCAATTTGGCAGATCGAATCCTCACTCCCACCCATTCTGAGGTGGGTAAAATGAGGACCCAAATTGTTGGAGGCAAGAGGCTGACTCTGTAAAGTGCTTTGAGAGGGTCGCAAAGCACTATAAAGCAGTATATAAGTTTAAGTGCTATTGCTAACTGTTCTCACTGTCAGGGAATTTCTCAGTTCTAAGTTGCTTCTCTTTATAGTTAAGGCTAGGTCCCACTGGCCGATGGATGCGAAACGTATGCAAAAAGGACACAGCGGACGAGCAAAATTTTGGGGGTGGCTCCATCCATTGTTATCTGCTCCAAAAAGTGCCCCAAATTTGCATAAACAGAACAGAAAGGAATGGAAAGGAACGGACGGGGGTAGTACATAGCGAGGATGTTAAGTGGATGTTCGTAGGAAGCCTAGCGGATGGAAGTGGATGGAAGCGGATGACACATCCGAAGGGCTTCCAGGGGAGAATTGCGAAGCAGATGCATAGCAGAAGGAGCGGATGCATGTGGATGACACGGATGCATCACAGACACCTATAGGATGCATAGCGGATGCAAAGCGTTCACTGCGCATGCGGGGAGGATGAATTGCGTCAGCTCCGTGGATATAAAAGGATGCAGCTTGCAAGCAGTCAGCATTCAGAGGAAAGATGTGCTGCCACAGACATCTTCGAATAACACCATGGTTCGTCAGGGAAGAAGAGAAAGCCTGTGCCTACTCCTGCCAGCCCTGGCAAGAAGGACAGAACCACCATCTCACCCCCTGGCACTGACTCTGAAGCTGCTGGTGCTACTGGTGCTTCTCCTGCTGGTGCTGCTGGTGCTGTTGGTGCTTCTCCTGCTGGTGCTGCTGGTGCTTCTCCTGCTGCTGGTGCTGCTGGTGCTGTTGGTGCTTCTCCTGCTGGTGCTGCTGGTGCTTCTCCTGTTGCTGCTGCTGCTGCTGTGGTGGACTAGCCCCAAGGCCCTCAAAGCCCTGCTGCTCAAGCCCCTGAAGGCCCTGCTGCTCAAGCCCCTGCCAGAGGGAGGAAGAGGCAAGGGAAGGAGAAGGGAGAGAGGAAACAGTACACCCTTTCCAAGGAGCATGAGGAGGAGGTGCTGGAATGGCTGAGGGAGAATGAGTACCTGTGGAGAAAGGGCCACAGACTCTATTGCGACACCAAGAGGAAGCAGGCTGCTTGGAGAGACAAGGCAGAGAGCCTGGGCTACACTTCAGACCTACTCCTTGGATGGTGGAAGCACATGCACACCTGGCATGGCAAGCTACACCTGAAGAAATCTGGGCAGGCCGCTGTCAAGCTCACTGACTGGGAGATGTACGACATGGCCAAGTGCAGCTTCCTGGAGGGTGAGGTCCACCACTGAGGAGCAGCCCCTCTGACAACCCTCTCCCTCAGACAGCCCACAGAGAGCCACTCCTCTTCCAGCCAGGAGACAGCTACCGTGTCCAGGCAGGTGTCTTCGGAGGGCCCCATGGCAAAGACCCCCCCCCCAACAGCTGCACTCCCCATGCCAGAGGACGTGGCGGATGCCCTGTCACAAATGGATGAAGAAGCGGCAGCCACCAGAGACCAACCCACCCCTACCCCCAACTCCACCTCCACAGAAAGCAGGCAGAGAGGCAGAGGCAGACTGGAGGGCCAGAGCCTCACTGTCCTGTTGGAGATCAGGGACACAATCAAAACCAGCACAGATCTTCTCTCTCAGCTGGTCCACAGCGACATATAATCCTCGAACCGCAAGCACTTCATCACCTACATGAGCCAGACCCTCATGGACATGCCCGAGGCCCAGTACCAGGTGATGAAGCAGAAGATCACAGCCCTTCTGAACAACCTTCCAGGCCCAGCTGAACCTGCTCTGACCCAGTCCAGGTCTGCTACTCCACCCCAGGCGATGTCACAGCCCTTCCACGGATTTCAACAGCCCCTCACCTACCAAGGCTACGAGTACCAGGACTTCCCACAGCAGAGGCAGCCCTTCCCAGTCCAGGCCCAGGTTCATTGCACGCCACAGACACCTCACCTCACCCAGCTGCAGACCAGACAGCCCCACTACACTCCTCCTTCCTCCACCCCACAGCCAAGCCGCTCAACGGACAATCTGTCATCAGTCTTGAGCCTGACATCCCAGGTCCTTGATGAAGGGCCTCTCAACCTCACGGGACTGAGTCAGCTCTCTGAGAGCTTCCTGAACACACCATCCCCTGTTGTACTCTTGGGCACCTCAATGGTGCCTCAGACCAGCACTCCAGCCACAGCCATTTCTACAATCCCTGGCTGCATGACAGCTGAGACCATGGACATGCCTCAGAGTGACTGAGAATAGTGCCAGAGACTGAGTTGTTGCCTGTTCACTTTATCTTTGCTTAAGACACTTTACTTGGTTCATTTTGCTTATTTTATAAAGTCAGACAGTTTACTGAAGACAGTTATTAAGAAAGGTTATTAACAACTTCATACACTTGGTTCATTTTTTTTTACTTAATAAAGTATTATGCATGCTTGTGGGATGGGTAAGGATAGCTGTGGGATGGGTAAGGATAGCTGTGGGATAGGTAAGGATAGTTGTGGGATGGGTAAGGATAGCTGTGGGATAGATAAACCTCCAGTGCAAGCATAGTGGTACTGCATGGTCCACCCTCCCAGCTGCCACACATATGGACCTTTATTATCAAGAACAATTTATTCATTGATCAACATATTTTAAAATAAACAAAGCTCTTTATTAATGCCCTATTCATTGTAGGACCACTCAACATAAATGGCACAATCTCATCAGTGTGATGAGACAGGCTGAAGGAAGGATCCATTAAGCATCTACCATCCTGTCTTGCCACTCCACTGCTCCAGCTGGGGAGTTGCACCAGTGTTTCAGAAGGTTGCGCTGCTTCTTCCCTTCACGTGAAGCTCTGTTGGGGCCTTGTACATCCACAGTGTCTATCAGGCTTAGTCCTTGCCTCCATTCACCAGGCTCCATGTCCCCATTCCCTTGTTGGTGGTCCACAAGCCTGTCCTGCAACACTGGGTAGCGGGTGCACATGAGATTGTGCAGGATGCAGCAAGCTTCCACGATGCTCCTCACAGTCCCTGGGTGATGCTGCATGGTGGTGAGAAGTACCTGGAACCTGTTGGCCAGGATGCCAAAGGCGTTCTCCACCACCCGTCCTGCCCTGGACAGCCTGTAGTTGAAGATCCTCTCTTCATGGGTGAGGTATCTTGAAGTGTCGGGCTTCATGAGGTAGGTTCTGAGGGAGAAGACGTCATCACCCACGATGAAGTAGGGCACATCTTGTGTGTCATTGGGTAGGGGTCTGGATCTGGAAAACCCATGATGAGGTTGCATTCCAGCCCATCCTTGAGGTCACTGGTGTTGTATACCTGGCTATCTGAAGCTGACCCATTGCCTGAAGCATCAATGTACATGAACTTGTAGTCAGCATCAACCATGGCAAAGAGGATGATACTGAAGAAGCCCTTGTAATAAGAGGACCCTGAGTTGGCTGGAGCTTTGCAGGCCACATGCTTCCCATCTATGGCTCCAACAGTGTGGGGAAAGTTCCACCTCTGATACTACTGTTCTGCAACTTTCCTCCAGCCTTCTTCAGTGGTGGGACACTGGAGGAGCTCCTCCACGTATTCTTCGATGATGGCCTGCACCACTTCTCTGACCACTTTGCTGATGGTGTTGTGTCGCACCCTCCAGGCATACTGCATGTTTACTCCAGGCATACTGCACCAGAGGCCAGGTGCCGCGAGTCAGTGCCACCTTCAGTCCAGGGTCCGGGATGGGACAGAAGTTGGTGCTTGGCTTGGTCAACCTGGGTCTCATACGCTCTACAAGTTCATCAAATATGGCTGGTGGCATCCTCATGAAGTGATGGAATGCACGAGGGTCTTCATTCCTCAGTTCCACCATCAACTGGTCATACAGTCCAAGCTCCATTCTTCTCCTGATCCATCCTCAGACCCACACAGCTCTTGGACGTCTCCTTCTCCTTGCGTAGAAAAGGTGAAACAGTCTGAACAGGGCTTGGTTCTGGTGTTGGAATGATCGCAGCTACCATAAGGACTGTGTTATGATCCATGGTGGAGATCAATGGATGATGTGGAAGAGCAAGACCAAGGGTGAAGAGGTCTGTACACCACGGCTGCTGGACTGATACTGAGATCCAGGTGATTTCCTCCCCCTTTTTATAGGAAATATCGGTTTTCCACTAGGTGTCCTTCCACATACTCTAGGCATACTCCAGACATCCTAAATATCCAAGATACATCCCATATACAAACGTTTTGTCCGTTTTAATGCTTTATATACAAGATGCATCCGCTTACATCCTTTCTATTTCCGTGCTGCTAACGCTGTGTGGACATTCCATGTACCTTTCGCTTCCTCCCTCTTTCCATTTTCAGCTTCAGTGGATGTGAGTTGCGAGGATGTCCAGAGGATGCCGAGAGGATACAGCAGACATTTAACGGATGACGTAGAACGTTTGTTGCCCGTATGTGTTGCGGATGTACATTGTACGCGGCGGAAAGTTCATCTGCTCAAAAAGTTTTGTGCAGCTCAAAACTTCTTGCACGGATGAAATCTCAGTGGACAGATGCTCGACGGATAGAGCGTATGAAACACGTATTCAGTGAGTACACAACGGATGCATTGCATTTTCCAACGGATGGCAAGCTTTTTTGTCCAATTTACATCCTCTTTGCATCCGTTGGTGCAGTGGGACATGGGCTTTCGTTTCTACCCATGGCTTCTTGCCCTGCCTTCAGGTACTTTGGAGAATAGCTTGACTCCCTCTTCTTTGTAGCAACCCCTAATATATTGGAAGACTGCTATCATGTTATCCCTAGTCCTTCTTTTCATCAGACTAGACATACCCAATTCCAACAACCATTCTTCATATGTTTTAGCCTCCAGTCCCCTAATGAAATTACAGTTTCCTCTGGTAATCTACAATATATTCTAGACTGATGTAACATATTTAATTAGGGACTTTCAGGAGTCTATTCTATTCTTTGATGCAGTTTGATATTGTGAATTGTAAGTGAAGTGGAGATCTGTCAGCCTTAGCAGAGCCAGATAGGGAACACAACCAAATAAGCTAACTCTAGTTTATTGTAAGGCTGCTGTCAGCATTTCAAGGAATTCACCCATCAAAAGCAGAACTCTGAGGCAGGTAGATCCTTCAAAAGCACAATTTATTGGATACATCATATTGTCACAACTGATGAAAACTGGCTCTGAAGGTTCCTGTGATTTTCATCTAATTAAAAAGTGAAAGTTCTTCCTTCCTCTTCCCCCCATCAGTCACATGGTCCAATAGTGGTGCTGGCCGGTTGCTTGGTTACTCAATTCCTCCTCTTCCCATCCACCTTGGTTCCCACAAGAAAATATTTTCTTTTGATGGCAAAGCTGAGCTATGTAAAATTCTTCCCCTCCAATTTTGGGATTCTGCCAGTTTGGACTGGTTTGGGTGAACCCTTTGCTCTGAAGATCAGCTGGCAACAAACTGGTTCATTGCAATAAGCATGTGGGCCCGCCCGCACCTACTCTTTCTTGTGCTTTATGTCCTTTTGTTAGAGCATAACTGAATCAGCTGTTTTATTCACAGGGACTGCAGTAGAAGGCAAGTATTAGAGCTTTTTTAAACACAGAGTGCATGTGCGTGCATGTGCAAAGAGCATAATCACAGAACCGGTTTTTATACTGGTGGAATCTCACCCCTGCTTCTCTCCCTTTCTCACTCCCCTCCCTGCTTTGTGGCAACCATGAAGCCTCAAAGATGGCCTCAGCCAGGCTCACTTCAGGGTTGGCAGCTATATGAACAGAAACTTGAAAAAACTGAAAGGACATCTCTCCCCACTCGGCTTTATGGTCTGGGAATTTAGAGGGGGTCCTTTCTGAGTTTGTCTGTCTGTTATGCAGCTGTGGGCTATTCCTTCTCTTATCTGATCAATCCCTAGGCAGCAGCATCTCTTCAACTTTCCCATCCCAAGATCATTCACACATACTATTACAAAACAACAACAACCCATACTATCTCCTAAAAATAGAATAGAATTCTTTATTGGCCAAGTGTGATTGAACACACAAGGAATTTGTCTTTGGTGCAAATGCTCTCATAAAGGAAAAAATAAATTCATCAAGAATAAGATACATAAGATACAACACAGTGATAGTCATAGGTTACTAATAAGCAGTCAAAACATACTAGGAAAGAAATAAAGCAATATAAATCCTAAAGATACAAGCAACAAGGTTATAGTCATAAGTGGGAAGAGATAGGTAATAGGAAGGATGAGAATAATAACAGTAATAAAGTCTTACTAAGTAGTTGGACAGGATTGAGGGAATTACTTCTTAAGCATAGTGATGGCATTCGGGGAAAAAACTGTCATTGCGTCCAGTTGTTCTGGTGTACAGTGCTCTACAACATCGTTTTGAGGATAGGTGTTGAAACAGTTTATGTCTGGGATATGAGGGGTCTGTAAATATTTTCACAGCCCTCTTTTTGACTCATGCAGCATACAGGTCCTCAATGGAAGATGGGTTGGTGGCAAAAAGAGTTTGATTAAGTCAAATTTCTTTGCAGAAGGCTCTTCATGGATTACCAGACAGAAAAAGTCCTACTTTTTTCATAAAGACAAACTACTGTATCCTGTCATGCCCCTGGTGGAGACTGACTCTGAGGAAGAGGAGGAACAGCCAACAGGGAGTGGGAGTGTGGCTCCAGAGGTGGTGGAGGAGGCTGGGGAAGGGCAGAGGCCAGCTGAGCAATCAGAAGAGGATCCAGGCCCATCCCCTATATGGATCCCCTAGGGCACGCAGAGAGGAGAGGATCAGGGAAAAGCGAGGTCTACTCAGAAGGAGATTACCATGATCCTCCTCGTGGCTTGCAGCTGGGAGCTATATATATATGTTTGTAACTGTGCAGTCAGAATTGCTGAAGTTAAAGTTTAGTCTTTCCTTTGAAAGAGGTTTATCTTTGTTGGCGTTCTTCCCATGGACTCTCCCTGTTATCTTCCTGGAATGTATTGGCTTGCTTTGGAACTCTCGTCAATGTGATTTGTTTTGATTTTGTTTTGCCTCATTATTTACTTTTGTGACTTTAAACTGTGCCTAATAAAACAGTGCAGTTAAGTTGAAGGCATTACCGGACTTTTATGTATGTTTTGGGTTTGGGGTTATTTTGAGAGACTGTGGGTCATCACATTTTGACTCCAGCCACCCCTTCAACTTATTTTTGTTTTTTGTGGGGTGACTATGGATCAGCTCAGAGCAGAGATTGCCCAGTTAAGCCAGCAAGTGGCTCTTTTGACTGCACAGGTGGCACAAATGCAAGCTGCCCAGCCACACCGAAAATACCCAGTGGCAGTGAAGGATAAATTTGATGGTTTGCTGGCCCAATTTTCAGCATTTTTTGGGCAGTGCCAGCTTTACACGAGCCTTTGGCCTGAGGACTTTCCCACTGACTGGGATAATGTGGTTTTTTTTATTAGTTTGTTTTCAGGCTCTGCAGCACATTGGGCAACACCTCTGTTGACCCAGCCAAGGTGTTGGACAATTACGTAAAGGTTTGCCATCAGTTTCAGACCATGTTTGAGGATCCCATTCGAAGTCAAACAGCAAACAGACGTTTGAGAGAGTTGAAGCAGGGGCATGGCTCACTCATGGATTATATCGCTAGTTTTCAGGTGGTAGCTCAGGATGTACAATGGAATGAAGCAGCACTATTAGACCAGTTCCAGGAGGGTTTGTCATCGGAGCTCCTGGATGAGTTGGCGCGCACTGAATGCCCTTGCACCCTTCAGGAGCTCATGCATCTGTGTCTTTGTATCGATTCTAGACTTCAGCAATGATGGGTGCGATGACGGAGAGAGATTGTATCTGTTTCCAGCAAGAGGGCGCCCTTGTTGGAAGTGCCTTTGGAGGAACCCATGCAGTTGGGGGCTGGCCACCCTTGCCTGACTCAAGTAGAAAAGGAGAGACGTCGTCGTGATGGTTTATGCCTCTATTTTGGTAATCGAGGCCATTTTGTGGTCAAGTGTCCTGTTAAGACATCCACAGCAGCAATGCCTGCGGTGCCAGGAAATGAGCATCACTTGGCCTATGAAGGTCTGTAGGTTGGGAGTCCTTAGGCCCGCCATCTTCACCAACCTTGCCATCCTTGCCACCTTTGACATCTCCACCACAACTGCTATTGGAGAAGCATGTTGTGCTGACAGCAAGTGTGTTTGTGCCTGGTGTGGGACCGGTGGAGATCCAAGCCTTGGTTGACTCAGGGGCCACAGCCAATTTTGTGGATGCTCATTTTGAAGAGCAGTGATTCATTCCTCAGCAACAATCCCTGCCAGTAATGGTAGAGACGATTGATGGTTGGCCCCTTTGTTCAGGACCTGTGGTTTCTGCAACCAAACCCCTTTAACTGCGTATTGGGCAGCATTTGAAGGAAGCCGTTTTCTATATTACCGCAGTGCCTCATTTTCTGGTGGTGCTGGTTACAGGCTCATGATCCACAAATTGTCTGGTCATCTGGAGCTGTGCAGTTCCTTGATAGGAAGTTTGCCAACCATTGCTTGCGCTCCTGTGCAGGGAGTGTGGCTACGCCCGTGGACTTGGATCTACCTGCAGAGTTGGTGGACTTTGCTGATGTGTTTGGGGAGAAGGAGGTGGATCAGTTGCCTCTGCATCAGGCGTATGACTGTCCAATCGACTTGTTGCCTGATGCAAAATTGCCGGTGGGTCGGATATATTCCCTATTGGAACAGGAGTTGGCCACATTGTGGGATTTTATTGACAAGAACCTCTGGAGAGAGTTTTTACCTTCCCATTGGCTGCACCAGTGCTTTTTGTAAAAAAATAAATTGGGGGAGTTACATTTGTGTTGTGATTTCCGCAAGTTGAATGCAATCACAGTGAGGAATCAGTACCAGCTTCCCCTCATCCCTGAACTGATTGAGCAGCTTCGTCAAGCTAAGATCTTTACGAAGTTGGACTTGCGTGAGGCCTACAATCTGGTTCACATTCGTGCAGGGGACGAGTGGAAAACAGCTTTCTGGATAGGGTACAGGCATTTTGAGTATATCGTGATGCCTTTTGGATTAACCAATGCCCCAGCTGTGTTCATGCATTTCATGCACAATATTTTCCACAATTTGTTGGATCAATTTGTGATCATTTTTTTAGATGACATTTTAATTTACTCAGACTCCCTGCAGGAACATTGGCAACATGTGCAGCTGGTGTTGCAACGTTTATCTGATCACCAGCTGTTTGCTTCGTGTGAGAAGTGTCAGTTTGCACAAATCACAATCGACTTCTTGGGACATCGTATTTCACCTGCTGGGGTGAAAATGGAGCTGGAAAAAATATAATCGTTGCAGGTGTGGGAACCTCACAGCGGGTTAAGGATGTGCAACGACTGTTGGGGTTTGCGAACTAACTACTACTGCATATTTATTCCCTGCTTTGTTGCCTTGACTGCTTCCCTTTCTAATCTGCTCAAGAAGGGGGAGAAGTTCCATTGGGTGCTGAGGAGCAGGCAGCTTTTGAGGCATTGAAAATTGCCTTTGCTTCAGGACAGACATTTGTGGTGGAAACAGATGCTTCCGACTTGGGTGTTGGTGCAGTGCTCCTCCAGGCCTATGCTCCTCTAGGCACCTTGTTCCCGTGCGCTTATTATTCCTGGAAGTTGTCGGCTCCAGAGCGCAACTATATGATTTGGGACAAGGAGCTATTGGCAGTTAAGGTTGCTTTTAAGACATGGTGGCACCACCTGGAGGGGGCTCATCACCAAATCGAGGTTCAAATGGATCATCACAATTTGGAACACCTATGTACAGTTCAGACATTGAACCAGCATCAGGTGAGATGGTCCTTATTCTTTGCTCGATTTGATTTCTGGGTGACCTCTGTTCTGAGTGGAGGGAATCAACATGCTGATGCCCTGTCTCGGAAGCCCGAGTATACCTGAAGGGAGGATAAAATCTTGCCCTGGACAGTGATTCTGTTGGAGTGGTTTACGGCCACCAAGGAACCTGTGGACCTCCGAGTGAGGATTCAGGAGGCGCAGAGGCAGGACCCATTTGTGGCAGCTTGCCGTTGAGAATTGGATTAGAATGGGCAACAAGAGATTCCTTGGGTGTATATTGGGGACCTGTTGTGGTTCCGTGCTTGCATTTACATGCCTGGAGGTCCTCTTCGTGGCCTTATCCTACATCAGTGTCATGATAGTCCGGCGGAGGGACACTTTGGGGTGTTCAAAACACTGCATCTCATCTCTAGGACATTTTGGTGGCCAAGACTTAAACATGATGTGTTGGGATATGTGGCATCCTGTGGGATCTGTCGCCAAGCCAAGTATGCTCCTGGTGCACCCCCTATTCTCTTGCAGCCCTTGCCCACGCCAGAACGACCATGGGAGGTAGTTTCATTGGATTTCATTCTTGAGTTACTACCATCGAATGGTACTACAACCATTTTGGTGGTGGTGGATATGTTGACTAAAATGGTTCACTTTATTCCCTGTACGGGTCTTCCATCAGCCAAGATAATGGCTCAATTGTTTATCTCCCATGTTTTCCAATTGTATAAGTTACCAGACCGCATGGTATCAGATCGGGGGGTACAATTTATGGCATGCTTCTGGTAGACCCAACTCATGTAACTGCAGGTTCAGGTGTGTCTGTCGTCTGCTCATCACCCCGAAACTGATGAGGGGACAGAGAGAATGAATGCTATTTTGTACCTTTGCTGTTCCAGCAATACTCAACAAGGCAATTGGGTGGAAGTCGTGCCGGTGGCAGAATTCGCTTATAACAATGCTCAACATGCTTCCACCCTTGTGTCCCCTTTCTTTGCTAACTGTGGTTTTCATCCATGACTTTTCCTTTTAGCCCAGTCTAATTCCCCAGTTCCGGCAGTGGATATGTTCTTGCAGGAGTTAAAAGCCATGCACCACATGGTCCGCAATCAATTAGAGAGAGCCAAGGAGGACTATAAACGGTTTGCAGACTGTCATCATCGTGATGTTCTGCCTTTAGCAGTAGGTGATTGGGTTTGGGCTCTCTACTCTATATTTACCAGCAACACAACCATCGAAAAAGCTCGATCACTGTTACTTGGGACCTTTTCCGGTTGAAGTGGTGATCAATCCTGTGGCTTATTGTCTCTCTCTGCCACGGACCATGCATCCTGTTTTTTCATTGTTCCCTGTTAGTCCCTGCCTCGGCCAACAGTCCATATAAACTGGCTCTATCACAGTGGCCCCAGTAGCTCCTCTGGGAGTGGAGGAGTACAAAGTGGATAGCATCCAAGATTCACGCCAGTTGTGGGGCTGATTTTGATATTTGGTGGCATGGAAAGGTTATGGACCAGAGGACTTTAACTGGGTCAATGCCACTGATGTTCATGCTCCTCATTTGGTTCAGGACTTTCATGCACAGTTTCCTCAACATCCTTGTCTGCCTGGTCCTGGGGAAGGGGACCCTGCGGGGGGGATAGTGTCATGCCCCTGGTGGAGACTGACTCTGAGGAAGAGGAGGAACAGCCAACAGGGAGTGGGAGTGTGGCTCCAGAGGTGGCGGAGGAGGCTGGGGAAGAGCAGAGGCCAGCTGAGCAATCAGAAGTGGTCCAGGCCCATCCCCTATCCATCCTAGGGCATGCAGAGAGGAGAGGATCAGGGAAAAGCAAGGTCTACTCAGGAGGAGATGACCATGATCCTCCTCGTGGCTTGCAGCTGGGAGCTATGTATATATGTTTGTAACTGTGTAGTCAGAATTGCTGGAGTCAAAGTATGTGGTAATTCCCTGTTAGGAGAATCAGCGCATACAGGGAGATGTATTTGAGAGTAGTGTTTGAATAATACACACACAGCACAGAGATACACTGTACAGTAAATGTAGGTTTTTACTTCCAGAAAGGTTTAAGCAAAATTCAAAATAAGCAGTCCAAAGTCATTCACAGGTAAGATCAGTTAGTTTTTAGTCCAGGGATAATCCAGTCACAAAGTCCAGTGTCAAAAACAGTTCAGTAACAGACTTATATCAAATCCAAGAATATCAGTCAATTAGAAGAAATGGCGCAATGGCAATACTCTCCACAGAAGGAAAACAGAGACTCACTGAGACACACTCTCTTCTGTTACTATGACTCAGACAACCCAGGCTTTTAGCTCCATCTGAGAAACCACATTTGAGCCATCTAGCTCCATTTGAGAAACCACACCCAATTACAATTTTTGCATTTTCTTAAAGAGACAGTATTAAAATGTCTAGCCTGGTTTAACCCAAATAGCTGTTAGGTGACTTATATTCCTAACATTCTCCCCTTTTGGGTAGGACATTATCCCCTTTTGGGTAGGACAATATATACAACCTTATATTCTAAGTCCATAATCCTCACAGCTAGCCTTATGCTTTATAGAGCCTTGGGCCTTTGTAAAATGATCTGCTATAATGTTTTCTGACATACAGTATTCTAGCTTAATCATCTTATTTTGCACACCTTGTCTCACATTTAAATATCTTAAATCTGTGTGTTTCATTCTTGTCTTAACAGCAATATTTGAAGCCATCTGTATTGCCGATTGGTTGTCCTCATAAACAAGAATAGAATCTGTTACATTAATTCCCATATCAGTTAATAAATGCTTATACAAAACTAAATCTGTTCATAGTTAAGACGAACATGGGAATTCAGCCTCCATTGTTGACAAACTTAGATGTTTCTGTCTAATGGATCTCCATCCAATCAATGCTTTTCCCAGTAATACAGCAGTACCCGATGTAGATTTCCGTGTATTTATGTCTGTAGCAAAAGTTCCCTCAGCTTCTGCAGTTAAACTCAGTTCATCTTTAGGCTCCAAATACAATGCATAATGCATTGTCTGTTTCAGATATCTTAACACGCATTTAGCAGCTTGTCAGTGCCTTTCAGTTGACTCAGCATTAAATCTCACTGATTGATTAACACTGTACGCTATGTCTGGCCTTGACCAATTACTGAGATAAGATAAACTACCAATCAAGGGCTGATAAATGTTCTTATCAAAAATCGGACTCTGAATATCACTATGGCTAAACTCCTGGCTCATTGGTGTTTTAGCCGGTTTACAAAGTTCCATTTTAAAACTTTTTAGTAATTGGTTAATTTTATCTGCCTGTGAGATTTTGTATCCTCCCCTAGTTTTATCTATCTTTAAACCAAGATATTGTTTGATTTCTCCTAATTGTTTTTTCTTAAATTTTTTCTCTAACAGTGAGATTATTTTAGTAGCTTCTTGTTCAGATTTGGTGATTAATGCTATGTCATCAGTAAATAATAGCAACAATGAAATTACACCATTACTTTCTCTTTTAAGCAAACATGGATCAGCCATGCCAGCTACAAAACCTATCTTAATTAATTCTTTAACTATACATTGGTTCTACTCATATCCGGATTGCTTCAAACCATAAAGACTCTTTTTCAATTTCCAGCAATCATTATTATCAGTATTGTCATTTTTGAGACCTAAAGGTTTCTTTAAATAGTGTGTTGCAACGGTGCACACAGATAAGCTGTCTCTACATCCAAATTATTTACAATGTATTTCTTCTTCGCTGCCCACACGAATGCAATCCTTAATGTGGTAGACTTCAGGTGCAAACACCTCATCATAGTCATTTGCTATCTGATTGAACCCTTGTGCTACTAACCTGGCTTTATGGGTAACAGTCCCAGCTACACCTGTCTTCAGTTTATAAATCCATTTACATCCTATGGCATGTTTACCTGGTGGTAACTCAACATTTTCGTATACCTCCAGTCTTTTTAATGATTCCAGTTCCTTAGCCATTGCTTTCTGCCAAGCAGCCTGATCCTTAGCAGGATACAGTTTTAGTTCACTATAGTTACTTGGAGCTATATTCACTTGGCATATAACACTAGCCTGATATCTATCAGGTGGTTGTGTTACTCGGGTTGAACATCTTGGTAATACAGGGCTAACTGGTGGACTTTCCTGTGCCACCTGCTCCTGTTCCTCTATTTCTTCCTGTGCCTGTTTTCCTACTTCCTCCTCTGCCTGTTCTACTACTTCCTCCCGTGCTTCCTAATCGTGATTTACTGCTTTTATCTTTAGGGACTATTTGGATGTCAATAATAATATAATCGTGGGATTCCTGTTCCAGTTTATCCCACCTAACGTGCTCGAGAAATTTTGCACTACCACTACAATAAACATGAGCTATACCTTGATCCCAAAATCTAAATTATCTATGGTTGGCCTCATAACCTACAAAAAAATAACTTCTTAGCTCTATGTTTCTCTTTCAGTCTTACTTGTGTGGGAATATGCACCCATGCTGGAGCTCCAAATGTGTGTAGGTAACTTAAATTTGGTTTTCTGCCATGCCAACGAGTGAATGGCAGTTCTCCAGTTGTTGTATTAACTACATTGTTTAAAACATGGTTACTACACATTATGGCCTCACCCCACAGTGTTTCAGCTAAACCTGAATCAGATAACATAGTGTGAGCCATGGCTTGTAATGTTTGCCTTCTTCGTTCTATAAACAAGTTATGTTGTGGCCTGTAAGGTGCACAACATTTATGCTCAACACCAGCCAATTTCAACATTGTTTGGAATCTTTTGTTAACAAACTCAGTCCCATTATACTCAGTAATTACTAAAGTAATTACTTTACTCCTCATTTTTCTCTCAGCAAACCTTAGCCAGTTAAAGAAATGTTGAAATGTTTCTGTTTTGTTTTTCATAAGATAGCAGAAACCGTATTGTGAGTAATGGTCCATAATACTCAAAATATAGCAGGCACCTCCTAAACTTAGTTTCTTAGGACCAATTATGTCAGCAAAAACAACTTCTAAAGGTTCTTTGGTCTTAAACCCATTTAGTCTGTTTCCAGGAGTAACCTTTCTTTTCTCTTGGCTACAAGCATTACAGTTTAAATACTTGCTACAGGGTTTCAATTTTACTCCCTCTGACAATTCAACAGCTTGTTTGAGTATTTTGAAATTAATGTGCCCTAGATGTCTATGCAGTAAATATATACATTCATCATGTGGCTTAACATTGTTATAAGCTGAGTTAGCCATCTTCAAGTGGTCATCATGTATCACATATAAATCATTCTCTAAAGTAGCAGTAACACTTTTACCCTCTTTCACTATTATTGTCAGTCTTCAAGATCTTCTCCTATTGCTAAGATCTTCTCCTATTGCTTTGCATCTTTTCGACTGCCATAAATAATGGGGGGGGGGGGGGGGGGGGGGGG
>BLBF01000060.1:12383961-12437928 GCA_015471245.1 Laticauda colubrina | reverse complement strand
AGCTGTTGTATAAATGGGAGGGGGGAGCATAAAATAGAGTTAGGTTTCTATTTCTTGCTTAGCTTTCTTCTCTCTGCGCAACTGCAACCCGTTATCAAAATATGCCAAGGTCAACGGACAGAGGCCTCATCATCACCTGAAGATGCCACATGATCATATCCACAACTTCTAATTGGAAGTGTCATTTGAACTATTGGGGGTGGGAACATTTCCATCACTTTCTATATGTGAATTGCACGCCTAAATTCTCAGATTCAGAATTCTTTGGTTGCTACCACTTCACTTTCAGTAAAAGATATCTTTTCTCTAAATTAAAGAGTCTCAGTATTTCTTTCCTGGATTTTGAATGGAGCTCCGCCTGACATTATTCTGAATCTGACCCACCTGCCCACCCAGAGAGAATACCCAATTTTCTTCTGAGGGGGCCTGGACATCATGTCATCTTCAAATAGTGACCAGGAGGATCTGGGAGCCATTGGAGGCCAAGATTCTTTGCTGGTGCAGGAAGCCCAATCGCTAGCAGAGCTCAGTCTGGAAGAGGATCCAGCTGTGAAGCCTAGATGGTCGGTGGGAGTTGGTTGGAAAGATCCGGAGAAGGACCCCCCCCCCCTGTAGTCACAACTACCCGCCGGCGTGGAAAAGAGGAGCCTTGGCAAGAGAAGGAAAAGAGGGAACTCTTGCTGGATCAAGCCAGGAAACTCCTGAATGAAGCCTTTGAACAACCTCAAGCTCCACAAAGGTATGAAGGGGGAGGGGAAGTAGCCCCAGCCAGAAGAAGCAGAGCAACTCCCTCTCCCATAAATCAACCCGATCCAGCAGCAGCCCCAGGGCCTTCAGCGGGAAGTGTGATTCCTAGAAGACGTAGAGCTCCTAGGCTGCCTCCATTAGAAGTAAAATACGGAGGGGATCCCAAAGCCTTGGGATTTTTCTTAGCTCAAGTTTGGAGCCATATGGAGGAGTATGGGGAGGATTTTCCCTCAGAAGCAGCCAAAGTGAGATGTGTTACCAGGGCTCTGGAGGGAATAGCGGCAGAATGGATGGTGACTTTGCATAATGATAATGCTCCTCAGTTGCTGAATTATAACCTATTTAAGGCTGCACTGCGGGCTAGGTTTGAGGACCCACTGGCGGAGCGCAAGGCCCGAATTAGGATGAAAACCATAAAACAGGGGCGGAGGTCTGTGGCTGATTACACTCAAGAATTTAGACAGTTAGCAGGCCATTTCCGAGGCTGGCCCCAAGAAGCCCTGATAGAACTGTTTGAAGATGGTTTAAATGAAGATGTGTACCAGAGATGCACTGCTAGAAGAGACCCCAATGACTTGCAGATGTGGTACCTGCTGGCAGAAGAAGTGGAAATTGATTTAATCCGAAGTAAACGGCGGGGAGGTTATGGGTGCAGCAAGTTTTCCCCCTCGTGCCCTCAAGAGGCTCCTAAACCTCAGAAGGGAGGAGTGGCGGCAAGACCCAACCCCTCGGCCTGCTTTCGATGCGGGAAAGAAGGTCACCAGGCTGTGAACTGCAGAGTCAAGTTGGAGCCAAAGGGGGTTCCAAAGGAAGGAAAGAAACCTGAAAAGTCCCCAGCTAAGCCTAGCGAAACAGCACTAAAGTCGAAAGAGACAGCAGAGGTCGCCCCTCCCGCAGGAAAGGAATCAGAAACCCCAGTGACCCCTGAGAAGGAGGATTCTGACTCGGAAGACGACTTCCTGGTAAGTCCAAGCGTGGGCCCTATGACCATTCCAGTGAAGTTGAGGGTACCCAATTCAGGGGTCAAAGGGGAAATGCTAGCCCTGTTAGATTCTGGGTGCACCAGGTGTATAATAAACACGGAAGTAGTGAAGAAAATGGGCCTAAAGTTAAAACCTTTGAAGATGCCCATTTCCTTTTGCCAACTAGATGGATCAGTAGCTGGAGGTTGCCCTGCACGTTTTGTCACGGAACCTATAGAAATGATCATGGGAGAGCATGATGAGACCCTGCAATTTATTGTGGTCCCTGGGATGGAGCAACCATTAATACTGGGATTGCCCTGGCTCTGGAAATGGAACCCCCAGGTTAACTGGAGAAAGGGGTTGTTGCGCATATGCACAAAGCAGCGACCGGGAGGAGGGGCCAGATCTCAGCCGAAGCCTGGGGGCCTAATTGAAATAGCTTCCACAGGTACTGAGCCCATAAAAGATGAGGAGAAAATTCCTAAAGAGTATTGGGATTTAAAAGAAGTGTTCAGTGAGAAGGCCTCGGATGAGCCTCCGCCTCACCGACCAACAGACTGCTATTGAGATTTTGCCTGGGGTGAGGCTCCCGAAACCAAAGTTGTACTCAATGACCCCACAGGAATTGGAAGAGTTAAGATTGTTTATTGATAAAAATTTGGAACGTGGTTTCATTCAACCTGCTAGACCCCGGGTAGCGGCCCCAGTGTTGTTCCGTGAAAAGAAAGATGGTTCCAAATGCTTGGTGGTGGATTACAGAAATTTGAACGCTATTTCTGTGGAAAACGTGTACCCCCTTCCTTTGAGGAAGGACATGTTGGCCCATTTAGTGAAGGGAAAGATCTTCACGAAGTTGGATTTGAGAGAAGCATACTACCGGATTCGAATTAAGGAAGGGGATGAGTGGAAGACCGCTTTTAACTGCCCGATGGGTTGTTTCCAATTCAACGTTCTTCCTTTTGGTTTACAAGGGGCCCCAGCTGTATTCATGCAAATGATCAATCAAGTGTTACATGAACATTTATACAGGGGGTTTTTGGTTTATCTTGATGATATCCTTATCTACACGGAGACCCTGGATGAACATGTGAAGTTAGTGCGGTCGGTTCTACAAAAACTGTGTGCCGCTAAGTTGTATGCTAAATTGTCAAAGTGTGAATTCCACCAAGACAAAATTGACTATTTGGGATATCGCATTTCATCCGAAGGCATAGAGATGGATCCAGAGAAGGTGCGTGCCATTCTGGAGTGGGCTCCACCACGCACCAGAAAACAACTTCAAAGCTTTTTGGGATTTGCAAATTTTTATCGCCAATTCATCCCGACGTTTGCTAAGATAGCAATGCCCATCACAAATCTCTTGAAAACAAAAGGGGAGGTGAAGCCAAGGCCAGAAAAGCCGCTGGAGTGGTCCATGGAGTGCCAAGCCGCTTTTGAAAAGCTAAAACGACTGTTTGCTGCAGAACCAGTGCTGAAACACCCGGATATGGACACTCCTTTTGTGATTCAAGCCGATGCAAGTGATGTAGCTATTGGAGCGGTATTACTTCAAATCAACGAGAAAGGGACCTTACAGCCTTGTGCGTATACCTCCTGTAAACTGTCTGAAACAGAGAGAAGATGGGCCGTCTGGGAAAAGAAGCTTTTGCAGTTCGTTGGGCCTTGCTGACCTGGAGACATTTCCTGGAAGGAGCAAAACACACGTTTGAGGTATGGACTGATCATAAGAATCTGGAAGCCTTAAAAACACCCCGGAAGCTGTCCCCTAAACAAGTTCACTGGGCCCAGTACTTCAAGCGATTCAATTTCTCATTGAAGTACATTCCAGGCGGGAAGAACTTCATGGCGGATGCTCTCTCTAGACTACCTCAATATAATAGTATGCGTCAGGAGGTGATAAGCCCAATTGTCTCAGCCAAACACCTAGCTGCCCCAGTGGTCACCAGAGCCCAAAGGAAGAACCAAGAAGTGGTCTTATCGAATGACCTTATCGAACAATTAAAAGAAGTTTTAAAACTGGACGAATGGTTCCTGGCTCATTCAAGTGACTATACAATTAGAGATGGTTTGGCTTGGGTGGGGGCCAAGTTGTATGTGCCACAGGTACTGAGGAGCCAAATACTACAACAGGCTCATGATTCTAAAGCAGCTGGCCATTTCGGATTTGTGAAGACCTTACATCTGGTTAAGCGGCAATTTTGGCGGCCTACTTTAAAGAAGGACATTGAAGTTTATGTAGCTAGCTGTCCGATTTGTGCTTCGGCAAAGAGACCTCCTGGTAAGCCAGTAGGATTGTTACAAAATGTAGCTAGACCAACGACTCCTTGGAAGGAAATCTCTATGGACTTTATAGTAGAATTACCCGAAAGTGGTGGAAACACGGTCATCTGGGTAGTGACTGATTTGTTTTCCAAACAAGTACATTGCATACCTTGTTCCAAGATTCCCTCTGCTAAGACGCTGGCTAAACTATTTATATCACATATCTATAGGTTACATGGCGTCCCGGAACGCATAATCTCTGACAGAGGGGTCCAGTTTACCTCAAATTTTTGGAAAGAGTTCCTGAAGTTAATAGGCTCCTCCCAGGGGCTAAGCTCCGCCCACCACCCCCAAACCAATGGGGCCTGTGAGAGGACTAATGCAGTGTTAGAACAATATCTCAGATGTTACATAAATTATCAACAAGATAACTGGTCCGAATTACTACCATTTGCCGAAGTGGCATACAACAACTCCGTACACAGCAGTACTGGATTTACTCCATTTAAAGTGGCTTCGGGACAAGATTTCGCTCCCATACCTGAACTTCCTCGTGAAAAGCCCAACATCCATTCGTTGGATGAATGGATAACTCAACTCCAACTTAACTGGCCAGTAACACGCAAAGCATTAGATGAGGCCCATCAAGCTCATAAGAAATTTGCAGACAAGAAAAGATCCCCACAGAAAGAATATAAAGTGGGCGACAAGGTTTTCCTGTCCACCAGATACCTGCAGACCACTCAAAAGTCAAAGAAGCTTGGTCCTAAGTACGTTGGTCCATTCACAATTGAACAGATTATAAATCCTGTAATGGTCCAGCTAAACTTATCCAAAACTCTTCGACGAATTCATCCGGTTTTCCATGTTAGTTTGCTAAAACCTGAACGTACTTCTGACCTAAGACCCATCCAGACTGACTCTTCCATACCAATATTGATTGAAGGCGAACAACATTTTGAAGTTAAAGAAATTCTGGATTCTCGCAAATGGAGGGGTCGACTCCAGTATCTTGTAGCCTGGAAACATTTCTCTTCTTCACAAGCCGAATGGGTTAATGAAACTGATGTTAAAGCCCCTAAGTTGATCAAAGCATTTCGTTCCAAGTATCCTGATAAGCCTTAGGAGTGTATTGTTTTGAAATTGTTTAATGATTAATAATTGTCTTTATATTTTCTCTTCTCTCTCTTCTAGGACTTCTAGGACTGATGATTTTCCTTTTTCTCGGAGGGCCAAATGTCAGTCTTCAAGATCTTCTCCTATTGCTTTGCATCTTTTCGACTGCCATAAGTAACGGGGGGGGGGGGAAAGGGAGGTAGGAATAGTTGGGAAATGAGCTGGAGGTGTTACATTCGTCTGTTGTATAAATGGGAGGAGGGAGCATAAAATAGAGTTAGGTTTCTATTTCTTGCTTAGCTTTCTTCTCTCTGCGCAACTGCAACCCGTTATCAAAATATGCCAAGGTCAACGGACAGAGGCCTCATCATCACCTGAAGATGCCACATGATCATATCCACAACTTCTAATTGGAAGTGTCATTTGAACTATTGGGGGTGGGAACATTTCCATCACTTTGTATATGTGAATTGTGCGCCTAAATTCTCAGATTCAGAATTCTCTGATTGCTACCACTTCACTTTCAGTAAAAGATATCTTTTCTCTAAATTAAAGAGTCTAAGTATTTCTTTCCTGGATTTTGAATGGAGCTCCGCCTGACAATTATACAGTTATCTCCCCTAAAGGTTACTACATAATCAAGATTAACTAAAACCCTTACTGATAGCAAATTAAATTTTAGTTTAGGTACATATAACATAGTTAAATGTTCGTTTATACAAGAACAATATGCAGTACCTTGACCTGATGCTTTAATTGTCCATCCATTTGCCAATGATACATATTGTTTACTCATAGACACCTTTACAAACCTCTTTCTATCTTTAGTAATGCATTGCGATGCTCCACTATCAACAACCCACAAATCATGGTTTACAGTTGAATTGCTATACGTAGCTAAACTAACTTTCTTCTTGGCATTCTGGTGATTACCAGTATTCTGTTGTTTTCCCTTCTTACAGAATCTAGCTATATGTCCCCTAGCCCCACAAGAAAAACATTTCCTAACAATATAGGCAGTTGAAGACAAATTCTCTTCTTGTGGTTGTTCCTTTCTCAGTTGGTCCCTATCCAGCTGTCTTCTTGCTTCTTCCAGCAACCTTGTTAGTCAATGTCAGTTTATCTCTGGGCAGGACTTCCAGTGAAGATATATAATTATCATACCTTTCATCCAATGAGGAAAGAATGATGTAAACTTGATGCAGCTCTGAAAATATCCGTTCTGTAGCATATCAGTGATAAAATATCAGTTCTGCAGTTTCATGTAGCTCTTGATTACTTGAATTCCCAACCAAAACTCATTATATACAGATAAGAGTATGCTTTTCAGTGCTGTCGAATGCTGCCAAGAAATGGAAGCCCAGTTAAGGCTAACATCAACCAACCCAAAAACCTAGAAAAAACTGACCAGAGTACAGAGCTTCATGAAGGACTTGGAGAATTACTGAACTGCTTTGCTTCCTGCAAAACTCTTCACCATTGAGGACTGACTTTTATACCTGATGGGAGGGGCAATCACCTCCCAGCCTTACTCCCAAGTTGCTTCTACTTCAGCTACTTGCCTTCTACAGGCTCCCCTGGTTCCTCTGCCTCGCTGCTGCAGACTCCAGAGGCTCTGGAGTCAGCACCCCACACCCAGTTGGTCCTGACCCCATCTCTGCCTCGAAGCAGGATCCTCATCTGAGTCCTCACCAGATACCCTCCTGGTCTCCTTTTGTCCTCACTGTCTGATATCTCTGCCAAATGCACTGCCTGCCAGTGAACCACAATAACCAGGATGGCACCAACTAAGGATGTGGAGCAAATGAAGAGGAACTTTCTGGAGGAATCAATAAACGGCCCAGGGAGGAGTTACAGGGATAAAAACATGGCATCAGTTTGATGGCCTGCCCCTCCCCCTCATCAAAATGTAAACCTTCAAGGAAAGATTCCTCGGATGAGGTTGTTCTTATTAGTCATGAAGTTGTGTACGACCCATCACAACCCCATGGACAACATTCTTCCAGGCCTTCTTGTCTTCTACCATCTTCTGGAGTCCATTTAAGCTCACACCAACTGCTCCAGGGACTCCATCCAGCCCCCTCCTTTTCTTCTATCCCTTTCTTCTTTTGCCCTCAATCTTCCCCAACATTAGGCTCTTCTCCAGTGAATTCTTCCTTCTCATGAGGTGGCCAAAGTCTATGAGTTTCAACTTCAGGATCTGGCCTTTGAAAAAGCAATCAGGGTTGATCTCCTCTAGGACTGACCAGTTGGATTGCCTTGCATGCCAAGGGACCTGCAGGAATTTCCTCCAGCACCAGGGTTCAAAGGCCTCTATTCTTTGGTGCTTAGCCTTGCTTATGGTCCAACAGGATGGGGAGGGCTGCTCAAACATTGCCCCCCTCCCCACCATTCTGAACACTGTTCCCTAGCTTATTTTGTGTGTGTGATCAATGATGGTAATTTATGGTATGATAAATTATGGTATTGAGGGGAGCCACCCCTCCTAGAAGAATGAAATATTTTGAGAAATATTTAAAAAGGCAAAATGTTGTATTTCTCTAAAGGAGAAACCATGTTTCTGAAGGCAGAAACCAGCTCCCTGCCCCCAGCAGATATTTGATGCTACCATTGAGAAGGACTGGGCCATCTATCTACAAAACAAAAAATCTTCAGCTCCAGGGTGATGGGATTAAGATATGCCCCCCCCCCCAAGACATTATACGATTATCTAGCAGCAAAATGCACCGCATTGCAAAATTATCTGGGATCATTGCATGGTTTCATTCCAGGCTTCAGCCAAACTCCTCAGACAACCTACAGGGGTAGTTTTGACCCCCTATACAGCAGCCCATAGAACACATGTTATTGCAAAAGAACAGGAAGCTCAAGTTCAGAGCTTAAGAGAAGGTGTGTGTGTGTGTGTGTGTTCTTCTAAAAATATGAGTTCCAGGTATACTTGTAAAAGAAGAAACAGACATCTTGCGATCTCCCATCGGGGAGCAGGGAGCAATGGCACTCCCCCCATCCCTGGGCATGTGAATTCATCCAATGAAGGCACAGCCAGGCCTGTGCAAATACAGAGGAGCCCGGCAAAGCTGCCTCAAGTTATAACAGACAGGAATAATGAAGAATGAGCCGGGCTGACCACAAGGTCACGAGCAAAGCAACAAATTGCAATAGCTGGCAGGTTAACATCACCTCTTAGAGATAAGCATTCCAGGTTGGGTCTGACAAGGGAGGAAACAACAAGAGATAATCCTCCTTTGACCAACATGACTGAAGCAAAAACAACACAGTTAATTACAGATGGGAGGCTGTTGGAAGGGCCTATTACGCATGCAAGGGCGAAATTGATTAATTATATATAAAGGCAGAGATCTCTGTAATAGTAGCTTAATACTCTGACAATGTCAGCAGAGGCTGATGAAAGCTTAGTAAGTTTAATAAATATAATTTTAGTTCTCGAGATCGCAAGAGGTCCATCTACATACACTGCTCAAAAAAATAAAGGGAACACAAAAATAAGACATCCTAGATCTGAATGAATGAAATATTCTTATTACTTTGTTCATTACATAGTTGAATGTGATGACAACAAAATCACAGAAAAATTATCAGTGGAAATCAAATTTAGCAACCCGTGGAGGTCTGGATTTGGAGTTACACTCAAAATTAAAATGGAAAAAAACACCACAGGCTGATCCAACTTTGATGTAATGTCCTTAAAACAAGTCAAAATGAGGCTCAGTAGTGTGTGTGGCCTCCACGTGCCTGTATGACCTCCCTACAATGCCTGGACATGCTCCTGATGAGTTGGCGGATGGTCTCCTGAGGGATCTCCTCCCACACCTGGACTAAAGCATTCCTTAACTCCTGGACAGTCGGTGGTGCAATGTGGCATTGGTGGATGGAGCGAGACATGATGTCCCAGATGTGCTCAATTGGATTCAGGTCTGGGGAACGAGCGGGCCAGTCCATAGCATCAATGCCTTCATCTTACAGGAACTGTTGACACACTCCAGCCACATGAGGTCTAGCATTGTCTTGCATTAGGAGGAGCCCAGGGCCAGCCCAGGCTCACAAGGGGTCTGAGGATCTCATCTCAGTACCTAATGGCAGTCCATGGAGGGCTGTGCGGCCCCCTAAAGAAATGCCACCCCACACCATTACTAACCCACTGCCAAACCAGTCACACTGGAGGATATTGCAGGCAGCAGAACGTTCTCCATGGCATCTCCAGACCCTGTCACGTCTGTCACATGTGCTCAGTGTGAACCTGCTTTCATCTGTGAAGAGTACAGGGTGCCAGTGGTGAATTTGCCAATCTTAGTGTTCTCTGGCAAATGCCAAAAGTCCTGCACAGTGTTGGGCTGTAAGCACAACCCCCACCTGTGGACGTCGGGCCCTCATACCATCCTCATGGAGTCTGTTTCTGACTGTTTGAGCAGCCACATGCACATTTGTGGCCTGCTAGAGATCATTTTGCAGGGCTCTGGCAGTGCTCCTCCTGTCCCTCTTTGGATAAAGGTGGAGGTAGCGGTCCTGATGCTGGGTTGTTGCCTTCCTACAGCCTCCTCTATGTCTCCTGATGTACTGGCCTGGTAGCGCCTCCATGCTCTGGACACTATGCTGACAGACACAGCAAACCTTGCCACAGCTCGCATTGATGTGCCATCCTGAATGAGCTGCACTACCTGAGCCACTTGTGTGGGTTGTAGACTCATGCTACCACTAGAGTGAAAGCACCGCCAGCATTCAGAAGTGACCAAACCATCAGCCAGAAAGCATAGGAACTGAGAAGTGGTCTGTGGTCACCATCTTCAGAACCACTCCTTTATTGGGAATGTCTTGCTAACTGCCTCTGCTTTCCACCTGTTGTCTATTCCATTTGCGCAACAGCATGTGAAATTGATTGTCAATCAGTGTTGCTACCTAAGTGGACAGTTTGATTTCACAGAAGTGTGATTGACTTGGAGTTACATGTTTAAGTGTTCCCTTTATTTTTTTGAGCAGTGTATATATACCTCATTCACAACTCCATGTGGTCAGCTGCCCAGGACCTCAAACCCATGTGGTCCTGTTCATCAACAAACCATATTTCCTCCATGTTTTCAGTGTCTTTCTCCCAGATTGGAACTGAACTAGGTAGATATTTCTGTAACTCCAGAAACTACAGCCGAATCAACAGCTTGCTTGCTGTTTGAAATGTTCATCAAACTATCAGAGGAATGTCAAAGTGAGATGGCTCTAATGCTCCTTCTGAATGTTATTTCCTGGACTGGTGATTGAATCAAAGTTATTATTACTATTATAACCACCTAGATGTTCATGGAGGTTTTTTGTTGCTTCCTTAAGTGTCCTTGGGATATTTTACACACATAGGAACTGTGGTTTCATTAAACAGTGCTATAGTCAACAGGAGACATTTTCAAGTTTCAGCTTTTCTCAATGTCTAGAGATTCCTTGTTGAGCTACAGATATCCAGCTCAAATATGAAACAAAAGAAAAAAATGATTCCCCACACGAACAAAGAAAATAGAACTTAAATAATGTGTCTCCTATGAATATATGAATGTGTAGTCCTCGACTTACAATAGTTAATTTAGAGTGATCCTTCAAAGTTACAATGACATGACCATTTTTCACAGTTATGACTGTTGCAGCATCCCCATAGATCATATATAATTGATGGACTGGATTTTATTATAGATTTTTGTGCTGGTCAGACAGTATATAGTTAATTGGGAATTGGGAGCTGTCCCCTTAAGGGAATGTCTCATGGGAAATGTAGTTAATGCCTCATGGGAAATGTAGTTCATGTTCTGTGATCATATCTGTAATCCTGATTGTTCACTTAATTGACCCTTGGTTGGGCTGGGGGAGTTTCCTTTATTCTTGCTTAGACCCCAGCATTGTGCTGGTGTCTTTCCTTTTGCTCCATCATTATGGGATGAAGATAACTACATTTTCACACTATGAAGATGACTATGCAAAGATTAGACATTCAATGAATCTCAGCATAACTGTGAGTTATACCTTGAGGATGCCTATTACAATCCAATAAAGAAACTTTGTATGGAGTTTATCTAACTGTCTTTATATTCAGCCAGGAAAGTTAAAGACAGAACAATTTTAGTTGTTATTTATTATTTTATATTATAATTTTTAATTGTATATTTACTGAGCATTTTTATTTGTTCTGTTCTCTGGTCTAAGACTGTAATAAACTGGTTGATTGATTGATGCACCCTTGGTCATGTGACCAAAATTCAGTATCAGGGCTGCCTTTGTTCAATTCCTCGGAAAGAAAAACCCTTGACTTCATAGATTAGAGAAAAGGTACTTTGGAAAAGTGAGAGCATTCTCTCCGATATTGTGACAATAAAAAGGTTTTAGTATGCAGAAATAGATATGCTTTCAATGGAAATGAAGGAGAGAGAAGAGACATAGTGTTTCAAAATTTGGAATTTATGGTATAATTGGCTGCAAGGTAGACACAAAATAAAGAGATGAAATGAAAGGTTATGGTGTGATGAAATAATTTGGTACGAATAGGCATCTATGTATACTTATGTATAAATATGTAAAGAACTACATAAATATAGGAAAATATGACATAAATCAAATGTAAAATAATTGTAACAATATTTAGTAATATTCTATATACTTAAGAATATGTCAAAATGAGTGAATACTGCTACAAATATGCTGCAATCAATGGAAATCTGTTTTTTAATTTTTTTTAATTGTAGAATTTGTTTAATAAAGTTTTTTTAATATTAAAAAAGAGAGAGAAAAGGTACTTTTACTTGCAATGAACTGAACACAGCCAGTAGTATACAGCAGCAGCCCATAAAGATAATACAATGCTTAGAGGCATAGCATCAAAATCACATGCAGTATTAGTACTGCTTTATATATCTTTGGAATTTATACACCTGGAATAATGATTCAGGCAAGATCTGAAGGGTGGAGCTGGCGTCGCGGCAGTACAACATGCTATCTCGATCCTCCAAGATCACCGTTGATATCTCCACTGCTGGAGGGTCCTGATGGACCTAAACCATCCTGTAGAGATGGTGATCAATAAGGGCACGTCCTGTCTATCCCAGGGACATCGCAAAGTCCCTGGTTTATTCAGGAAAATCCCTTTTGCTGGCAGCAGAGAGGCAGCAATTCAAGCTGTTGAAGCTGGGATAGCTCTGGAACGGAAGAGATTGAAGGAAAGTGTGTCAGTTTGGTGAGATGAACTTTTACTTATTATTGCTTGAAGAGAACACCCTGAAAGATTTAAAGTGAAATGAAAAGTGAAAAGAAAAGAGTTTAAGCAGTGAAATTAAGCTAGTTAAAGTGAAAGTTTCTGCCCCCCCTTTTTATTGGAACTTTGAATTTGGTAAAGCTTCTGAATTTTAAACTGGACTGGTTTCTTTTAAATGTTCTATTTTTGTTTTTATTTTCTTAACAATTTTTTGAAAGTCTGTTTTGATTAATGACTCTTCTTTTTGATTTTAGATTTTTTTTTAAAAGGAAGGATTTCATTTTCTCTTTTTGTTCCTGGTACTGGATACATGAGGGGGCAGTGAAAGTGAAGGGAAAAAAGTAGCACTGCCATCTGGATATACTTGGATATACTGTTTCTTTTTTTTTCTTCTGCTTGTTTATGCACTTGTGCTATACTCAAGGACTCTGAACTTTGCACTGGAAAAGATAATGGGATGAGCATGGCAGATTGTTTATGCAGGTGCCCATCTGTGAAACTATAAATAATTAGAATCTGGAGTTGAAGTTGAAAGAAAGAAGATTGAAGTGACCTTGAAAATACTGGAACTAGAAACTTTGAGTTGATTTATTGAAGAGCGTTGGATACTCAGTGGTAGTGGCTGGCTTCACATTAGGTTATTTTTCATCTCCTTTTTTACTCCCCCACCCCAGCTGGACTTTTATACTTGGATCTCAACCTTCTATTCCAGGAACTAGAATGTAAATTTCTTACTTTTTTTGTCATCTTCCTTTTCTCTCTCTTATTAAGATAAATAATTGGATTAAGGTCCATAAGTTCCCGAAGATTTTTCTTTTTCCCTTTTTATTTTTTGGAGTGGCAATTGCCTGCCTGCACTTCTTTTTTTCCCTCTTTTTTTTCTTTTCTCTTTTCTCTCTCTCTTTTTTTACAGACAAGCACTACAAGATGAGCAGAAAGACAACAGCCCCAGCTTCCTCAATACCAATAGCCTCTTCACCATCTGGAGGACAACAGTCAATACAGACAATTTTACAACAGGAGAAAGAAGGAAGTGACATTACAGATGATTATGCAAGAAATTCAGAAGATTGAAAAGAGAATGGAGAATACTGAGCAAAGAACTGAAAAGACAGATGAGAAAGTATAAAATATTCAACAGATGATGATGAAATATGAAGACAGATTTTTTTAAAAATGAAGAAGATTCACAAAGGGACAAGAAAATTGGAGATATTGATACTCGATTGAGCGATGTCGAGAAGGGCAGGTGTGAACCATTAGGATGGGAAATTCTACTTAATTACCTAAGTAATTACCTAAGTAATTAGGATGGGATCAGAATTCTACTTAAGATTTCAAAGTGTGGAAGAAGGAAAAGATTAAAATCTTGCTGAAATAATGACAGAAATACTGGCAGAAACATTAGAGATAACCAAAGAGAAGATGATAGATGGAATGGATGAAGATATTGTGTCTACATAAGATATGTAATGAGAAACAGATTACCAAGAGAAGTTCACGTCAGATTCACTAAAAAGATTATCAAGACACAGATACTGCAGGTGGTAAGAGAGAAAACTTTAAAGTATAAAGATAAAGAAATTGTGGTGCTGAAACAGATACCAAGAAGAGTAAGAGAGATGAGAAGAGAACACTTATTTTTGACCAAAGAGTTACTTAAAAGAGGACTAACTACTGATGGCTGATGCCAGAAGGTCTCTTGTTTACCTGGCAGGAACAAAGACACAGAATTGATACAGTTGAAAAAGCTGAGCTATTCAACTTAGAATATTTCAGAGGAAAGAAGCAAGAAAGGAAGTGTCATTAATTGAATTCCAAGAGAAGTGTATAACAATAATTGAAAAAGAAAAAGAAGGTGCAGTACGTGTTGTACCCAGAGAGCAACGAGAATTAAGACCGACTAGAGCAATAAAAACCCCTCACAGAGCTTAACATGGATGAAAGAAAATTTATTAAAATTAACATAAATGGACTTAATTTGGCTACCAAAAGAAGGAAAGTATTTCACAAGTTAGATAAATTAAAATTTGATATAATTTGCCTACAAGAAGTACATATCAAAAAACATGAATATACATTGAAACAAAAAAAAAAATAGGGAAATTATTTATGTCACTGGCGCAATCTAAAAAAAGAGGTGTGGTTTTATATATTAAAGACACAATTTTGGCAGAACTAATTTACACAGATGACGATGGAAGGATTTTGATGGTGGAAATAATGGACAATAATGTTAAAATACTTTTAATTGCAATCTATGCTCCAAATTATAACCAAGAAAAATTTTACAGGAAATTACATATGAAAATAATTGAATTGGACTATGTTAATATTTGTCTGATGGGTGATCTTAATAGAATAGTTAATTATTGGTTGGACTATAAAACGCAGAAATCAACAAAGAAAGCTAGAAAGATACTATCAAAATCTTTCTTTTGAATAACAGAAGAATTTAACTTAAAAGATGCATGGAGAGAGAGAAATGTGGAAAGTAAGCAAATACACTTTTTATTCAAACAGACATGCATCATGGTCCAGAATAGATATGATATGGATGTCAGCAGAATTACTGGCCAACATAAGAGAGACTGAAATAGAAACAAGCATCTGGGCAGATCATAATCCAGTGACAGTTATTTGGAAAGGATATGAGAGGAGATCTAGATGGACCTTAAATAATACAATATTAAAAGAAAAAGACTTTAAACAGAAAATAAAGAATTTGCTTTCTTTTTTGAAGAAAATAGAAAAGAGGATACATCTTTACAGAATCTCTGGGACACGATGAAGGCCTACACAAGAGGCTTGATAATAGACTATACCAGGAAAAGAAATATAAAACAGAAAAAGACTTTCAAAACATTGCAGGATGATTATAAAAGATTGGAAAAAGATTTACAGAAGTCCCCACAAAAAAAGACATTAAAAATAAAATGGATACAATTAAACATAAAATGGGACTAATGGAAAGAGAAGAACTAGCACAAAAAATTAAAAATGCTAAACATAATTACTTTGAAGATGCAAATAAACCAGGTAGATGGCTAGCTTATAAATTAAGAAAGGAAAGAGAATCAAGAAGGATTAGCCAATTAATAAATGAAGAAGGGCATGTTTGCTATGAAGATGAGGAGAAGAAAAAAACTATACAAGATTACTATGAAAAATTGTATTTTCAAGAGAATATTCAAGAAGAAAAAGTTAAGCAATATTGAATTTTATATTGAAAGTGAATATTGAAAGTGAATTTACCTCAGCTACCTAAAGATATTGAAAAAATGCTAGAAGGGAATATAACTACGATGGAATTAACAGAAGCCTTGAAAAAACAGAATGGTGGAAAAGCACCAGGTCCAGATGGCTTACCAGTGGAATTTTACAAGACTTTTCAGGAAATATTGAATCTTCACCTATTAGAAGTTATGAACGAAGTTATGTTGAAGAAAAGAATACCCAAAACATGGACAGAAGCTTATATTACACTTATACCGAAGGAGGATACAGACCTATATCCCTATTAAATTCAGACTACAATTTTTTTGTTTCAATTATGGTAGAAAGACTAAAAAGATATTTAAATAATTTTATCCATATTGACCAAAATGGATTCCTGCCAAAGAGACAAATGAAAGACAATGTGAGAATTATTTTGGATACTCTGGAATATTAAGTCCCTGTCACACTGCACCAACGGATGCAAAGAGGATGTAAAACGGACAAAAAAGCTTGCCATCTGTTGGTTAACGTGATGTACTCACTGCCTCCATTTTGCTTCCTCTCTATCCGTCCAGCATCCGTTTATGGACATTTCATCTGCTCAGAAAGTTTTGAGCTGCTCAAAACTTTTGCGCGGAAAATGTATCCAATTCCTCCGTTCTGCATCCGCTACGCATCCGCTACGCATCCATTCTGCATCTGTTACGCATCCGCTATATCCGCTAGGCATCCGCTGCGCATCCGCACAACTCGCATCCCCTCGGACGCAGGGAGGAAGCGGAACGGACGCAGAACGGATGCAAAACGGATGCCTAGCGGATGCAGCACGGAAACAAAGCATGTAAAATGGAAAAAATGTCCGCAGAGGGGACCTATCTCGGATATTAAGGATGTCTAGAGGATGCCTAGAGGATGCCTAGAGGATGCCTAGAGGATGCAAAGGGACACCTATACTGCCTATAAAAAGGGGGAGCAACACATCTGGATCTCACTTTCAGACCAGCAGCCCTGCTGCAGACCTCTGCAGCCTTCATCTGACTCAGAGACCATGAGGAGGATCATGGAAGCTTGCTGCATCCTGCACAATCTCATGCGCACCCACTACTCAGTCTTGCAGAATAGGCTCGTGGACCTCCAACAAGGCAATGGGGACATGGAGCCTGGGGAATGGAGGCAAGGGCGAAACCTGATAGACACTGAGGATGTGCAAGGCCCCAACAGAGCCTCAAATGAAGGGAAGAAGCAGCGCAACCTCCTGAGACACTGGTGCAACTCCCCAGCTGGAGCAATGGAGTGGCAAGACAGGATGGTAGACGCTTAATGGATGCTTCCTTCAGCCTGTCTCATCACACTGATGAGATTGGGCCATGTATGTTGGGTGGTCCTACAATGAACAGGGCATTTAATAAAGAGTTGTGTTTATGTTCAAATGTGTGGATCAATGCTTACATTGTTATTGATAATAAAGGGCCAAAGGTGTGGCACCTGGGAGGGTGGACCATACAGTCCCACTATGCTTGCACTGGAGGTTTATCTATCCCACAGCTATTACCCATCCCAAAGGTATCCCTGCCCATCCCACTGCTATCTTAACCCATCCCACAAGCATGCAAAGGCTTATACCATTTCTAAAAGTTTCCACCAAGATTTTATTAAAAAAAAGAAACGAAGCAAGTGTATGAATCAAAAATAGACTTTACTAACAAGAAGCTATAAAAAATAAAAATGAGACTCTGGCACTCCTCTTGGTCGCTCAGTCTCAGGGGTGAAGGGTCCAGATGCTGTGGAGGTGGCTGGTGCTGGGGTGCTTGTCATCAGCTCCTCCAAAAGCAGAAGCAGCAGAAGCCCCAGCCCCAGAAGAGCGAGCTCGTGCTGCAGAAGCCCCAGCAGAACCAGAGTGAGGGCCAGGGGGTGGGATGGTAGCCCTGTCCCTCTTGCAAGGGCTGGCAGCAGATGGCTGAGGCTTGCTGTGCTTCCGCATGGTTGTGGGGTTGCTGGCTGGCAGGGAGTCTGGCAGGCACCAAGGCTGGCAGGAAGGCTGGCAGGGAGGCAGGCACCAAGGCTGGCAGGAAGGCTGGCAGGCAGGCAGGCAGGCACCAAGGCTGACAGGAAGGCTGGCAGGCAGGCATGCAGCAAGGCTGGCAGGAAGGCTGGCAGGCAGGCAGGCAGCGAGGCTGGCAGCAAGGCTGGCAGCAAGGCTTGCAGGCAGACATGCAGGCAGGACAGGCAAGGCAGTCGATGTGTCTGGAAGCAGGTCTTTCCTCTGAATAGTGACCTGCTTCCGAGCTGCTTCCGTTATATCCGCGGGGCTGACGCAATGCATCCTCCCCGCATGCGCAATTAACGCTCGACATCCACTAGGCTTCCGCTGTGCATCCGCTGTGCATCAGCTTCATCCGCTGTGCATCCGCTCTGCATCCGCTGTATCCGTTCTGCATCCGCTTTGCTGAGGTCCCCCGGAAGCCTAGCGGATGTGCCATCCGCTCCCATCCGCTTCCATCCACTGGGCTTCCGTTCCGCATCCGCTTTCCATCCGCCCTGCGTCCTCCCCGCATCCGTGTTATCCGCTCCAGTTATGCAAGTTTTTGCCCCTTCTGAGAGTGGATAACAACGGTTGGAACATTTTTCTCATCCATTGTGTCCGTTTTGCATCCGTTGGGCAGTGTGACAGGGCCTTTATGAGGTGCATCCTGAAAAGCAAATGGCCTTGATGTTTTTAGATGCACAAAAAGCCTTTGACAATGTGAGTTGGCGATTCATCTTCTTTCAACTGACACAAATGGGCTTTGGTAAAAAATTTATTCAAGTCATTGAAACGATATATGATGAACAAACTGTAAAGGTTATGGTAAATGGAGAATTAACAGAATTTTTAGATATAAGGAAAAGGAAAAGGCAAGGTTGCCCTTGCTGTTTGTGTTAACATTGGAAGTGTTGAATATTAGAGAAGACAAAGAAATAACAGGAATGAAAATCAAAAAGGAAGAGTATAAATTGCAAGCCTTTGCAGATGACCTGGTATTCATATTAGAAGACCCATTGGAAACAGCACCTAAATGAATAGAAAAAATGGAAGAATATTGAAAAGTAGCAGGTTTGAAAATAAATAAAGATAAGACAAAGATATTAACAAAGAATATGTTAGCAAGACGAAAGACAGAGTTGGAAGAAGTTTTAGAAATACAGGCCACAAACAAGGTTAAGTATATATTACACCAAGATGTAGCACATTGAAGGAGGATAATTATCTTAAACTCAAACAGCAGATTGTGACAGATTCGACAAAATGGGGAAATTTACAATTATCCTTGATTGGGAGAATATCTACAATTAAGATGAATGTATTGCCTAGAATTTTATATCTATTCCAGACAATTCCAATCTGACTAGGGAAAGAGATTTTTGAAGACTTAAATAGAATTGTATCGAAACATATTGTCAGATCGTGCTCCATTCAAAATCCAAGAAAGAAATACTTAGACTCCATTAATTAGAGGAAAGATATCTTTTCCTGGAAGTCAAGTGTAGCAACAAAAGAATTCTGAATCTGAGAAAAAGAGCGTGTAAATCACATATACAAAGTGATGGCAATGTTCTCACCCCCAATAGTTCAATTGGCTCATCCAATTAAAAGTTGTGTATAGCATCATGTGGGCATCTCCAGATGGTGATGAGGCCTCTGTCCATTGACCTTGACATATTTTGATTGAGTTGCAGCTGTGCATAGCATAGGATAGAAACCTAAGCAAGTACCTTCCCCCCCCCCCAACTTACACAGTTCAGTAACACCTCCAGGAGTTTGTAACACCTCCAGCTCACTTCCCATAACCATTCCTCCCTCCTCCTCCTGTTACTTATGACAGCTGAAAGATGCAAAGCAAAGGAAGAAAATCTTGAAGGCTGACATTTGGACCTCCTGCAAAAGAGGCATTAGTCTTATAAAAAATAAAAAAAGAAGATAATAGAAAATATACATGTAACACCATAATACTATATTTTAGGATTTATCAGGATATGTCAGCCTTCAAGATTTTCTCCCTTTGCTTTGCATCTTTCAGCTGTCATAAGTAACAGGGGGAGGAGGAGGGAATGGTGATGGAAAGTGAGCTGGAGTGTTACAAACCAGAACTGTATAAGCTGGGGGGGGGGTAGATTCTTGCTTAGGTTTCTATCCTATGCTATGTGCAGCTGCAACTCTTTATCAAAATATGTCAAGGTCAACGGACAGAGGCCTCATCACCACCTGGAGATACCCACATGATGATATACACAACTTTTAACTGGATGAGCCAAGTGAATTTTTGGGGGTGGGAATGTTGCTATTACTTTGTATATGTGATTTACGCGCCCATTTTCTCAGATTCAGAATTCTTTTGTTGCTACCACGATTTCCAGTAAAATATATATTTTCTCTGATTAAAGAAGTCTAAGTATTTCTTTCTTGGATTTTGAATGAAGCACCAGCTGACATTATTCTGAATCTCCCCATTACCAGCCCACCCGGAGAATTAATAAATTTTCTTCCGAGGGGGTCTGAACACAATGTCAAATCCAGCCAGCAACCAAGAAGACCTGGGAGTGACTGGAGGACAAGATTCTCTGCTGTTAGAGGTGGCAGGGGCAGCTGACTTGTTTGCAGAATTAAGTCTTGGTGCAAAACCAGCTGTAAAACCCAAATGGTCCCTGGGAGTCGGCTGGAAGGATCCTGAGGAAAAGCTTCCTCCAGGAGTGACCACTACCCTTCAGCGTGGAAGAGAGGAGCCACAGCAAGAGAAGGAAAGAAATAATTTTCTACTAACTCAAGCCTTGCATCTTCTAAATGAAGCTATCGGAGAACCTCAAACTGATCAAAGGTATGAGGGAGAGGAGGGGGAGGCAGCCCCAGCCAAAAGAATTCGAGCAGCCACCCCCATAAATCAATCACACAACAGGTTGCAGCAGCCCAGGGTCCCCCCAGTGGGGGAAGTAATTGCTGGAAGACATAGAACTCCAAAGGTGCCTCTGTTGGAAGTAAAATATGGGGGGGGGGGAATCCCAAGGAGTTAGGATTCTTCCTGGCACAAGTCTGGAGCCATATGGAGAATATGGAGGGGATTTTTCCTCAGAAGCAGCCAAAGTTAGATGTATTACCAGGGCTCTGGAGGGAACAGCTGCAAAGTGTTGACTTTGCATGATAATGCCCCCCAGCTGATGAATTATGATCTGTTCATGACTGCGCTGTGGGCCAGGTTTGAAGACCCACTTGCTGAACGCAAGGCCAGGATTAGGATGAAGACCATAAATCAGGGGCAGAGATCAGTGGCCAACTACACCCAGGAATTTAGAAAGCTGGCATGTCATATTCGAGGTTGGTCCCAGGGAGCCCTGATAGAAGCTTTTAAAGATGGGTTGAATGAATAAGTATATCAAAGCTGTATTGCCAGAAGAGACCCAAGTGAGCTGCATCTGTGGTACGTTCTGGCAGCAGAGGTGGAAATTGACCTGACCCAAAACAGACACCGGGGGGGGCCTTGGTTGGAGTAAGTCATCCCCCACCAGCCCTCAAGAAGCCTTAAAACCTCAAAAGGGAGGAATGGAGGAAAAAGGGAGGAAACCCCAAGACCACTGCCTGCTTCCGATGTGGGAAGGAAGGCCACCGGGCTGCAGACTGACGTGACAGGCTAGAGCCAAAGGGGGTGCCAGGAGGAGGAAGAAAACTTGAAAAACCCCAGCAAAGCCTCGTGAAACGGCACTTAAAGCAGTGGAGGTTGTAGAGATCGGCCCTCCTAAAGGAGACGAGCTGGGAACTCCAACCTTTTCTGAAGAGAGTGAATCCGAATCGGAAGATGACTCACTGGTAAGTCCAAACAAGAGCCCTATGACCATTCCAGTGAGATTAAGGGTACCCATGTTGGGAGCCAAAGGGAAAATGCTGGCCTTGTTAGACTCTGGGTGCACAAGGTGTGTAATCAGCTCGGAGGTAGTAGAGAAAATGGGCTTAAGGCTAAAGACTTTTAAAATGTCCATAGGCTTTTGCCAACTGGATGGATTGGGAGCTGGGGGTGGCCCTGCACATTTCATAATGTAACCAATAGAAATGACGATGGGGAAGCATAGAGAGACTTTGTGTTTTATTGTGGCTCCTGGGATGGAGCGCCCCCTAATACTGGGTTTGCCCTGGCTCCGGAAATGGAACCCTGATGTCTATTGGAGGAGAGGGTCATTGCACATATGTACTGACCAACACCCAGAAAGGGAGGGGCAATCTCAACCGAAACTCGAGAATCCCACTGAGCTGGCCTCCCCTGGCGCTGAGAGCCTGAAGGGGGAGGAGAAAATTCCAGAGGAATATTGGGACTTAAAGGAAGTATTCAGTGAAAAGGCCTCGGATGAGCTCCCCCCCCATCACTCAACAAATTGCAGTATTGAAATTTTAGCTGGGGTGAAACTCCCAAAACCGAAACTGTACTTGATGACCCCACGGGAGCTAGAAGAGCTGCGGTCATTTATCGATAAGAATTTGGAACGTGGTTTCATCCAACCTGCTAGACCCCGGGTAGCAGCCCCAGTATTGTTCCATGAAAAGAAAGATTGCTCCCTTCGTTTATATGTTGACTACAGAAACCTCAATGCTATTTCAGTGGAGAACGTGTATCCCCTCCCCTTGATGAAGGATAAGTTGGCCCACTTGGCCAAAGGGAAATTTTTTACAAAACTCGACTTGAGAGAAAACATACTACTGAGTTCGAATTAAGGAAGGGGATGAATGGAAAACTGCTTTTAACTGCCCCATGGGTTCTTTCCAATTCAACGTTCTTCCATTTGACCTACAGGGGGCCCTTGAAATATTCATGCAAATGATCAATCAGGTGTTGCATGAACATCTATACAAAGGGGTGTTGGTTTACCTTGAAGATATTCTTATCTACATGGAGACTCATGATGAACATGTGAAACTAGTGCAGTCAGTTCTGGAAAAACTTCGAGCTGCTGAAATGCATGGAAAGTTGTCCAAGTGTGAATTTCACCAGGAAAAAATTGACTATTTAGGCTATCGCATCTCACATGATGGCATAGAAATGGATCCGGGGAAGGTTCGTGCCATTTTGGAATGGGCCCCTCCCCGCACCAGGAAACAACTCCAAAGTTTCTTGGGATTTGCTAATTTTTTACCATCAATTTATCCTTGCTTTTGCAAAGATAGCAATGCCTATCACAAATCTCCTAAAAACCAAAGGGGAGGTGAAACCGAAGCCTAGTAAACCACTGGAGTGGTCCATGAAATGTTAAGCCACTTTTGAGAAGCTGAAATGACTGTTTGATGCTGAACCAGTACTCAAGCACCCATACATGGATGCTTCTTTTGTAATCCAAGCCGATGCAAGTGGCATAGCAGTCGGGGCGGTGTTACTACAAGCAAATGAGATGGGGACTCTGCAACTGTGTGCATATACTTCCCGTAAACTAACTGAAACCAAAAGAAGATGGGCCATCTGGGAAAAAGAAACTTTTACAGTTCGCTGGGCTCTATTAACCTGGAGGCATTTCTTAAAAGGGGCAAAAAAACCATTTGAGGTGTGGACAGATCATAAAAGTTTGGAGGCTTTGAAAACGCCTCAGAAGCTGTCTCCCAAGCAAGTTCGCTGGGCGCAGTACTTTAAACGCTTTAATTTTTCATTGAAATACATTCCAGGGGGGAAGAACTTCATGGCAGATGCTTTATCTAGATTACCTCAATATAACAGTGCTCACCAAGAAGTAGTACGGCCTATTGTCCCAACCAAACAGTTGGCAGCTCCAGTGGTTACCAGAGCCTAGAAGAAGGAGGTTGATTTATCAAATGATTTGACTGCACAATTATGAGATGCTCTAAAACTTGATGATTGGTTCCTTGCTCACTCAAATAACTGTATGGTGAGAGATGGATTGGCATGGGTGGGGGACAAATTATATGTGCCAGCAAAGCTGAGAAACCAAATATTACAGCAAGCTCATGACTCTAAAGCTGCTGGACATTTTGGATTCGTGAAAAACTTACACTTGGTTAAAAGGCAATTTTGGTGGCCTACCTTGAAAAATGACATTGAGACTTATGTGGTTTGATGCCTCAGCCAATCGGCCTCCTGGTAAACCAGCAAGCTTACTACAAAATGTGACTAGACAAATGGCTCCATGGAAGGAAATTTCTCTGGATTTTATAGTGGAATTACCTGAAAGTGGGGGGAATACAGTTATTTGGGTAGTAACTGATTTGTTTTCTAAACAGGTACATTTCATACCTTGTCTGAAAATCCCATGTGCAAAAATGTTGGCTAAACTGTTTATTTTACATATCTACAGGTTACATGGAGTTCCTGAATGCATAATCTCAGACAGGGGTGTCCAGTTTACCTCAAACTTTTGGAAGGAGTAACTGAAGTCATTGGGCTCTACCAAATGGGGCTTGTGAGAGGACTAACTCAGTATTGGAACAATATCTTCGATGTTATATAAATTATCAGCAAGATAATTGGGCTGACCTATTGCTATTTGCTGAGGTGGCATATAATAATTCAGTACATAGTAGTACTGAGTTTATTCCATTTAAAGTGGCTTCAGGACAAGACTTTGTACCCATACCTGAGCTTCCACAGGAGAAACCTAACATTCAATCATTAGATGAATGGATAACACAGTTCCAGCTTACCTGGCCAGTTACTCGTAAAGCATCAAATGATGCTCATCAAGCCCATAAAAAATTTGCAGACAAAAAGAGAACTCCACAAAAACCATATTAAGTTGGTGACAAGGTCTTTTTGTCCACCAGGTATTTGCAAATCACACAAAAGTCAAAAAAGCTTGGACATAAGTATGTTGGACCCTTCTTGATTGAATGAATTGTGAACCCTGTGGCAGTCCAACTGAAATTACCAAAAACTCTTCGACGGATCCACCCTGTCTTCCATGTTAGTTTATTAAAACCTGAACATACCTCTGACTTGAGACCAACTCAGGTAGATCCCCCTGTACCATTACTAATTGAAGGTGAACAACATTTTGAAGTTAAAGAAATTTTGGATTCTCAGAAATGAAGGGCTCGACTCCAATATTTGGTTGCTTGGAAACACTAATTTTTAGGGTTTATCAGGATATTTAGTACAAAACACCTTGATAAGTGTAGGAGCTCTAACATCCTTCTCATTCACCCACTCAGCCTGGGAAGGAGGAAAATGTTTCCAAGCAACCAAATATCGGAGTCGAGCCCTTCATTTTTGAGAATCCAAAATTTCTTTAACTTTAAAATGTTGTTCACCTTCAATTAGTAATGGTACAGGGGGATCAACCTGAGTTGGTCTCAAGTTGGAGGTATGTTCAGGTTTTAATAAACTAACATGGAAAACAGGGTGGATCCTACCTACCATCCCTGTCCTATTGTTTCTTTTTTTCTTATTCGTATCCATTTCATGTATTTATAATCATGTTTATACTTATACCTTTTACCTAATAATTGTTTGACAAAATAAATACATAAAAATAAATAAATAAATACATTTGTCAGTTCAAATTCCACCAGGCTCAAGGTTGACTCAGCCTTCTCTCTTTCCGAGGTGGGTAAAATGAAGAACCAGATTGTGGACACCAATTTTCCATATTGGAGAATGTCTCTTTCTCCCAAGGTTTCTCTGCTGGTAAATTTGATGGAGAATCTCACAAGGCAATTTTGGGCAAGTTTAGCAAAACACAAACCTTTAAGGACATTAGAGAAGGAGAAAATTGGCTTTGATGTATATTTCTGTGAAACTTTGATTCCCTGAGCACTTCTGAAATCAATATATGAAAGAGAATCTGAGATAATCTAAACTTGGAAGATTAATTTAGTCTATTTATCTATTCTTTTAGAAGATTATTCTAAAAATAGAATGAGGAAGTGACATTTAATAATATGGAAGGTTTCATTTATTGAAGAAAAAACATTAGACAGGAATATAATTTCACAGAAAAGAGAATTACTTTTTTGGGAGTCATGAAAATAACATTATTCTGACTCTACTTCTTTGAACGAAAAGATGTGTAACGTGCTGTCGTAAATCTGACGGCTTTAGCTTCCATTGAGGAATTTCTATTACAAATCCTTAAAATGCATCTTGGTGAGAAATCCAGTAAGGCATCCAAATCCCCTTGTAAATACTCCCTCAGAATGGAGTGAGACCACGAGATCATCTGCTAATGCCGGTGTTCAATAAGAAAAGCATTTCCTATGAGAGCTATATTTCTATTTAAAAGAGTCTTCATGGAACAGAATAGAATAAAATAGAATCGAGTAGGGTGGAATAGAATAGAGTGGGATAGAATAGAATAGAATAGAATAGAATAGAATAGAATAGAATAGAGCAAAATAAGGAATAGAATAGAAAAGAACAGAATAGAGTTAGAAAGGACCTTGGAAGTGGGAGACTTTATTCCATTCAAGACAAGTGGCTGTCCAGCCTCTTCTTAATAAAAGCAGTTTGTTTCCCTAAATATATGAAAATTCTCATTGTTTTCAATTGCTTTTCTCTAGAAGGAAAACTATCTCTCTCCACCAACCCACACAAAACACAAAACACAAATTGCTCCCTCAACCCAACTGTATTTTTCTTGATGAAAACAAGAAAAACCTCACTCAAAACCTCACTGACAAATCAGGCTCCAGTTTGACAATATGATTATAAAAAATGGGCACAGCTTAAGCCTGTTTGTTGTTTAGGATAGGACTCTACCCATGTGGGTATATTTTAGCCTGCTCCCAAATGTTAAAGGTTCCTTTGGACATACCTTTTGGACATATTTACCTACTTGCAAATCCTGAAATCCCTGTCCTATTCTTATTCACTTCATGTAGTAATAATCATGTTTATGCTGTTCAGCTTCCTTCGGGTATTATCCCACGTCATTGTAGTTGTGCTTTTAAAGTTGTAGCAACGTTTCGGTAGAATCTCATCTGCCATCATCAGGCTTCTGTATTGAGTTCGTATGTGATACAGAATACAGAATACAGAAGCCTGATGATGGCAGATAAGATTCTGCCGAAACGTTGCTACAACTTTAAAAGCACAACTACAATGACGTGGGATAATACCCGAAGGAAGCTGAACAGCATACATGTAAGTACCTGCGAAAACTTAAAAAAACAGTCATGTTTATATTTATATCTGTTATCTAACACATGCTTGTCAAAATAAAAGAAATACATAAATAAAAATAAAATAAAATAAAATAAAGTATTGCAGGCTAATTCTGCTGACTTCCAGCAGTTTGATTCTGACTGGCTCAAGGTTGACTCAGCCTTCCATCCTTCTAAGGTGGATAAAATGAGTATCTGGATTTTTGGAGGCAAGAGGCTGACTCTATATACTGCTTAGAGAGTATTCCTTCCATCCATCCATCCATCAATGTTGGGCAGTGGTTAGTGGTTATTGCAGGCTTATTCTGCTGACTGCCACCAGTTTGATTCTGTCTGGCTCAAGGTAGACTCAGCCTTCCATCCTTCTGAGGTGGGTAAAATGAGGACCCAGATTGTTGGGGCAAAGAGGCTACTCTGCAAACTGCTTAGAGAGGGCCATAAAGCACTGTGAAGCAATATATAAAGCCCATGTCACACTGCACCAACGGATGCAAAGAGGATGTAAAATGGAGAAAAACGCTTGCCATCCATTGGAAAACGCGATGCATCTGTTGTGTACTCACTGCATACATGGTTCATACGCTCTATCCGTCGAGCATCCATCTACTGCTATTTCATCAGCTCAAAAAGTTTTGAGGTGCACAAAACTTTTTGAGCGGATGAACTTTCCACCGCGTACGATCTACATCTGCGAAACATATGGGCAACAAACGTTCTACGTCCGCTGTCATCCATTACATGTCCGCTGTATCCTCTCGGCATCCTCTGGCCATCCGCGCAACTCACATCTGCTCCAGCAGAAAGTGGAAAGAGGGAGGAAGCGAAAGGTATGCAGAACGTCCACACAGCATTAGTCGCACGGACATAGAAAGGATGAAAGCAGATGCAGCTCGGATATAAAGCATTAAAACCAACAAAACGTTTGTATATGGGATGTATCTTGGATATTTAGGATGTCTGGAGGATGTCTAGAGTATGTGGAAGGACACCGAGCAGAAAACTGATATTTCCGATAAAAAGGGGGAGGAAATCACCTGGATCTCACTATCAGTCCAGCAGCCATGGTGTACAGACCTCTTCACCCTTGGTCTTGCTCTTCCACATCATCCATTGATCTCCACCATGGATCATCGCACATTCCTTTTGGTAGCTGCGATAATTCAACACCAGAACCAAGCCCTCTTCAGACTGTTTCACCTTTTCTACGCAAGGAGAAGAAGGAGACGTCCAAGAGATATCTGGGTCCGAAGATGGATCAGGAGAAGAGTGGAGTTTGGACTCTATGACAAGCTGATGGTGGAGCTGAGGAATGAAGACACTCATGCATTCCAGCACTTCATGAGGGTGCCACTAGCCATATTTGAGGAAGTTGTGGAGCATCTGAGAACCAGGTTGACCAAGGCAAACACCAACTTCCATCCCAGCCTGGACCCTGGACTGAAAGTGGCACTGACTCTGTGCCACCTGGCCTCTGGGACCACATACAGAAACATGCAGTATGCCTGGAGGTTGCCACACAACACCATCAGCATTGTGGTCAGAGAGGTGGTGCAGGCCATCATCGAAGAATACGTGGAGGAGCTCCTCCAGTGTCCCACCACTGAAGAAGACTGGAGGAAAGTTGCAGAACAGTAGTATCAGAGGTGGAACTTTCCCCACACCATTGGAGCCATAGATGGGAAGCACGTGGCCTGCAAAGCTCCAGCCAACTCAAGGTCCTCTTATTACAACTACAAGGGCTTCCACAACACCAGTGACCTCAAGGAGGGGCTGGAATGCAACCTCATCATGGGTTTTCCAGATCCAGACCCCCTACCCAACGACACACAAGATGTGCCCTTCTTCATCGTGGGTGATGATGCCTTCACCCTCAGAACCAACCTCATGAAGCCTACAGTTCCAGATACCTCACCCGTGAAGAGAGGATCTTCAACTACAGGCTGTCCAGGGCAAGGCGGGTGGTGGAGAACGCCTTTGGCATCCTGGCCAACAGGTTCCAGGTACTTCTCACCACCATTCAGCTCACCCACAGACCGTGAGGAGCATCGTGGAAGCTTGCTGCATCCTGCACAATCTCATGCGCACCTGCTACCCAGTCTTGCAGAACAGGCTTGTGGATGGTCAACAAGGGAATGGGGACACGGAGCCCGGTAAATGGAGGCAAGGACTAAACCTGATAGACACTGAGGATGTGCAAGGCCCCAACACAGCTTCACGTGAAGGGAAGAAGCAGCGCAACCTCCTGAGACACTGGTGCAACTCCCGAGCTGGAGCAGAGGAGTGGCAAGACAGGATGGTAGATGCTTAATGGATGCTTCCTTGAACCTGTCTCATAACACTGATGAGATTGTGCCATGTATGTTGAGTGGCCCTACAATGAACAGGGCATTTAATAAAGAGTTGTGTTTATGTTGAAATGTGTGGATCAATGATTAAATTGTTATTGATAATAAAGGGCCATAGGTGTGGCACCTGGGAGGGTGGATCATACAGTCCCACTATGCTTGCACTGGAGGCTTATCTATCCCACAGCTATTACCCATCCCACAGGTATCTCTGCCCATCCCACTGCAATCCTAACCCATCCCACAGCTATCCTTTCCCATCCCACAGCTATCCTTACCCATCCCACAAGCATACAAAGGCTTAACCCTTTTTTCAAAGTTTTCCACAACACTTTATTAAGTAAAAAAAATGAACCAAGTGTGTGAAGCAAAGATAACCTTTATTAATAACAAACTGTATGACTTTATTAAAAAGCAAAATGACCCAAGTAAAGTATCTTAAGCAAAGTTAAAGTGAACAGGAAACAGCTCAGTCTCTGGCACTCTTCTCAGTCACTCTGAGACGTGCCCATGGTCTCAGATGTAAAGGGGCCAGGGACTGTGGAGGTGGCTGTGGCTGGAGTGCTGGTCTGAGGCGCCATTGGGGTGCCTGGCCCTAAGAGTACAGCAGGAGATGGTGTGTGCAGGAAGCTCTCAGAGAGCTGACTCAGTCCCGTGAGGTTGAGAGGCCCTTCCTCAAGTACCTGGGATGTGAGACCCAAGACTGATGACAAATGTTCTGACGAAGGGCTTGGCTGTGGGGTAGAGGAAGAAGGAGTGTAGTGGGGCTATCTGGTCTGCAGCTGGGTCAGGTGAGGCATCTGTGGCGTCTGTGGTGTCCGATGAACCTGGGCCTGGACTGGGAAGGGCTGCCTCTGCTGTGGGAAGTCCTGGTAGTGGTAGGCTTGGTGGGTGAGGGGCTGTTGAAATCCGTGGTAGGGCTGTGACATCGCCTGGGGTGGAGGAGCAGATTTGGAGTGGGTAGGAGCAGGTTCAGCTGGGCCTGGAGGGTGGTGCAGAAGAGCTGTGATCCTCTCCTTCATCATCTGGTACTGGGCCTTGGGCATGTCCATGAGGGTCTGGCTCACGTACGTGATGAAGGGCTTGCGGTTTGAGGATGGTATGTCGAAGTGGACCAGCTGGGAGAGAAGATCTGTGCTGGCTTTGATTGTGTCCCTGATCTCCAAGAGGACAGTGTGGCTCTGTTCCTCCGGTCTGCCTCTCTGCCTGCTTTCTGTGGAGGTGGAGCTGGGTGTGGGTGTGGGTTGGTCTCTGGTGGCTGCTTCTTCTTGCTCCATCTGAGACAGGGGATCCTCCACATCCTCCAGCACGGGGAGTGCAGTTGTCGGGGGGGGTCTCTGTCATGGGCCCCTCCAAAGACATCTGCCTGGACATGGTAGCTGTCTCCTGGCTGGAAGAGGAGTGGCTCTCTGTGGGCTGTCTGAGGGAGAGGGTTGACAGAGGGGCTGCTCCTCGGTGGTGGATCTCACCCTCCAGGAAGCTGCACCTGGCCATGAGGTTGGTCTCCCAGTCAATGAGCTTGACAGCGGCCTGCCCGGATTTCTTCAGGTGCAGCTTGCCATACCAGGTGTGCATGTGCTTCCACCACCCCAGGAGGACATCTGAAGTGTAGCCCAGGCTCTCCGCCTTCTCTCTCCAAGCTGCCTGCTTTTTCTTGGCTTCGCGATAGAGCCTGTGGCCCTTCCTCCACAGGTACTCGTTCTCCCTCAGCCATTCCAGCACCTCCTCCTCATGGACCCCGGAAATGGAGTACTGTTTCCTCTCTCCCTTCTCCTTCCCTTGCCTCTTCCTCCCTCTGGCAGGGCCTTCAGGGCCTTCAGCAGCAGGGCCTTGAGGGCCTTGGGGCTGGTCCACCAAAGCAGCAGCAGCAGGAAAAGCACCAGCAGCAGCACCACCACCACCAGGAGCACCACCACCAGCAGCAGAAGCACAAAGCAGCTTCAGAGTCAGCGCCAGAGAGTGGGATGGTGGTTCTGTCCTTCTTGCCAGGGCTGGCAGGAGTGGGCACAGGCTTCCTCTTCTTCCCCATGGTGTTCTCTCAAGATGTCTCTGGCAGCAGGTCTTTCCTCTGAATGGTGACTGCTTGCGAGCTGCATCCTTTTATATCCGGGGAGCTTATGCAATTCATCCTCCCCGCATGCGCAGTGAACACGTTGCATCCGCTATGCATCCGCTATGCATCATATAGGCATCCGTGATGCATCTGCGTCATCCACTATGCATCCGCTCCTTCTGCTACACGTCCGCTTCGCTATTCTCCCCCGGAACCCCTGCGGATGTATCATCCGCTTCCATCCACTTTCAACCCGCTAGGCTTCCTATGAACATCCGCTTTACATCCCCGCTACATCCTCCCCACGTCTGTTCCTTTCCGTTGTTGTCTGCTCTGTTTATGCAAATTTGGGGCACTTTTGAGAGCGGATAACAACGGATGGAGCCACCCCCGAAATTTTGCTCATCCGCTGTGTCCTTTTTGCATACGTTTTGCATACGTTGGCCAGTGTGACCTAGCCTTAAGTTGATTGCTATTGCTGTATATCAGCAATATATGCTATAATGTCAGCTTGTAACTAACGTCTGAATAAAATGTTCCCAAATAGCTTTAATTTATTCTGCAGTCAAATAGTATTGCTGCATTGTATTGATCAGTCTATTCCCCTTTTAAGATTAATTCTTTGATCTCTCTGGTTTCCTGCAGCCAGCCTTCAAGTCCCCTCTTATTTATTTTCCAGTCAGCAAAGCCTTCCCATGAGAGAATTTCTTACCCTTAATTTCAAAAACTTCATATACTATTTTATAAATTTTTAAACACCCATAGGAAATATTGTTTGAAGTCCATCTAGCTCCTTAACTTTCCAAAATCAACATTGTAATCCCACTTTAGTTGTTTCTCCATCCCTCCAAAATTAATACCTCTCTTATTAATCCTGAAACATACTCAAAGTTTCTTTCATCCATAATAGAAGGAAAAACCTCTGGCATATTTTGCATCTTTTTTTTCAGAACATTCTTAACTCCAAAGTAATTAGTAATTAAAAGGAGCTTCCTAAAGCAATTAAGAGAGGAAGTAGGCAAACACAGTGACTCTTTAAAAGACATTGAGCATGAAAAACTGTTGTAAGTTGAGGACTAACTGTGTGGAGCGAGAGTTCAGGATGAACTATCTGGTTTGTTTCTGCAACCCAACAGGACAGACAGACAGACTTAGGACTGCATTGGGTGCACCAATGTCCACTGGGCTCTCACACTGTAATTGTGGCTTCTCCATCAGCTCTATTTCAGCTTGCTCCATGTTATTATCCTCCTTTAAATTAATAGGTGCTAGATAAATTATCATCATGTTTTAACAACCCCATAATCCTTGTGGGGTGGAGTTGGGGCAACTGAATGGAATTAGCAGAGTGTTTTCATGGCCTGGATGCCCTTCCTGTCACACGGAGTTATCTTCAGCAGATAAATTCTCATTGTTCCCAGAGAGAGAAATATCTGCCTCTACCTAGGATTGAACTCAAAGCGTCCTGATTGTGAGGTGAAAGTTCCACTTCTAGGCCACTGCACCCACTTCAGGTGCTAAATAAATGCCATGATAAATTATGTAGGAACAGTTCTTTAACCAATATTCATTCCTATCATCTTGTGTCTTGGCCTCTTGTAAGATTCCTACCACAGATGTAAAATCAATACCATTTGGATTTCATATTATGGTTGGTTAATGAGCACCGTTGATTGTGCTGAAAAATCTATCAGCATTCATATCTGAGCATCTGAGAATTGCCAAGCAATTCAACCATTTCATGTAATTATTTAAAATAATACAAAAATATTTTAATTTTTGTCACTTACATTTCATGTTGTCCCTCCTTTTACATCCTTTCTTTAATGATTTAGGCCCAGTACCCTTCAATATCTTCATTAACAACTTAAATGAGGGAATGGAAGGGGAAATTATCAAATTTGCAGATGATACTAAGCTGGCAGGAAGAGCTAACAGCCAAGAAGATAGGCTCAAGATCCAGATGAATCTTGACAGACTAAAACACTGGGCTGTATGTAACAAAATAAAATTTAATGTAGAGAAAAGTGAAGTCTTACACTTAGGCAAGAAAAACCAAAGTACACATACAGAATGGGTGAAACCAGGCTCAATAGCAATAACTGTGAGAGGGATCTTGGAGTCTTAGTGGACAACCAGCTACATATGAGCCAGCAGTGTGCAGTGACAGCCCAAAAAGCCAACACAATCCTAAATTGCATTAACAGAGGGATACAATCAAGATCAAATACCACTCTATAAAATAAGACCACACCTAGAATACTACATACAGTTTTGGTCACCACATGATAAAAAATATGTTGAGACTCTGGAAAGAGTGCAGAGGAGAGCAATCAGGATGATTAGGGGACTGGAGGCTCAAACATATGATGAATGGTTGCAGGAATTGGGCATGGCTAGTCTAGGGAGGAGAAGGACCAGGGGAGATAGGATAGCAGTTTTCCAATATTTATTTTATTTATTTATTTGTCAATTGCTTACAAGATAATAGGTATAAGTAAAAACATAGTTATGAATACATGGATACATATAAGAAAAATAAAAAATAAAAGAAACAATAAGACAGGGACAGTAAGGCATGTTGGTGCGCTTATGCATGCCCCTGATAGACCTCTTAGAAAAGGGGTGAGGTCAATAGTAGACAGTCTAAGGTTAAAGTTTTTGGGGTTTGGGGAAGAAACCACAGAGTCAGGTAGAGTATTCCAGACATTGACCACTCTGTTGTTGAAGTCGTATTTCCTGCAATCAAGTTTGGTGCGATTAACCTTAAGTTTGTATCTATTGTTTGCTCCTGTGTTATTATGGTTGAAGCTGAAGTATTCATTGACAGGTAGAACATTGCAATGTATGATTTTATATACTATACTTAGGTCAGACCGAAGGCGGTGTAGTTCTAGGTTTTCTAGCTCTAGAATTTCAAGTCTGGTGGCATAAGGTATTCTGCAACGAATAGAGGAGTGGAGAACTCTTCTTGTGAAATATTTCTGGACAACAACTCAACTGTATTAATATCAGATACGTAATGTGGGTTCCAGGCTGATGAGCTGTATTCGAGTATTGGTCTAGCAAATGTTTTGTATGTTCTAGTTAGTAGTGTAATATTACCAGAGAAAAAGCTATGTAAGATTAGGTTAACAACTCTTAACTACATTGCCTTTTTGGCTATGTAGTTACAGTGGGCTCTAGCACTTAGATCATTAGAGATGAATACTCCAAGATCCTTGACAGAGTTTGAATCGTCAACAAGGTCTTGACTATTCAGCTTGTATTTTATTTTCTGATTATTATTATTTTTTGCTAATATGTAGGTCAGAACATTTATTAGTTGAGATTTGAAGTTGCCATTTGTTTGACCATTCTGATACATAGTCAAGGTCTTTTTGAAGGGTAGCAGTATTGTCTGTGGTGTTGAATAGCTTTACATCATCAACAAAGAGAATGCAGTTTCTCTTGATATGATCACAGAGGTCATTTATGTAAAGTATGACAAAAGTTGGTCCTAGAAATGGTAGTGTGGGAAAACAACCCCCTCCATCATAGAAGGATGAAAGATTTTGAGGAATATTTTTTAAAAGCAGGATAAAATATTTCCTTTAAAAGAGAAATTAAAAATATTAAGGGAGACAGAAACTCAGAGCCCCAGCTCCCTGTCCCCAAGTAGATACTGAGCTGGGGCAGCTTTAGAAATGCAGATTTGGTAATCCATTACTCCCTGCAGCAAAGTCTGAACAAAGGCAGATTAGCTCTCACCCAAGAGCCAAAACAGAACAAAGCCATTGTATCACCCTCAGAAACTTCAACCCAATTTAGTTCAGGCAAACACCTAGAATTTATACTTTACCTATAGAGCCAGCTATGACCCTTACATAACCCCTACATGACCCCATGGGAGCCTGACAACAGCCAATAGAAGACATGTTCTTGCACAGCAACAGGAAGCTCAAGTGCAAAGCCCAAGAGAAGGTATAAATACCTTTCACTCTCAATCCATGTGGTCAGCTAGCCAGAACCATCCATGTGGTTCTGCTTCATCATTAAACCTTCTTTCCAATCAGCCTCCAGCTTCCATTTTGTCTGTAGTGCCTTTCTCCCAGATGGGAATTGAACCAGATGGATATTTGTTCCAATAGTAGTTTTGTTGCTATTGTGTCACAACTTTCCCTAACTTGATTCCCTTGTCCAGTTTATCAAACACCAACTCCCAGGAGGACATATCTTATCTTTTATCTCATCTCATCATCTCTTTTCTCTCCTCTCCTCTCTCTTTTCTCTCCTCTCTCCTCTATCTTACCATCTTATCTTATCGTATCTTAAGGCCCTGTCACACTGCCCAATGAATGCAAAATGGACACAACGGATGAGCAAAATGTTCCATCCGTTGTTATCCGCTCTCAAAAGGGGCAAAAATTTGCATAACCGGTGCGGATAACACGGACACAGGGAGGATGCAGGGCGGATGGAAAGCAGATGCAGAACGGAAGCCTAGCGGATGGAAGCGGATGGGAGCGGATGGCACATCCGCTAGGCTTCCGGGGGGCCTCAGCAAAGCGGACGTGGAACAGATGAAGCGGATGCAGAGCGGATGCACAGCGGATGAAGCGGATGCAGAGCGGAAGCCTAGCGGATGCACAGTGGAAGCCTAGCGGATGCCTGGCATTAATTGCGCATGCGGGGGGGATGCATTGCGCAAGCCCCCCGGATATAAAGAGAAGCAGCTCGCACGTGGCCAGCATTCGGAGGAAAGACCTGCTGCAGGATACATCGAGTCCTTGCCTGCCCTGCCTGCATGCCTGCCTGCAAGCCTTGCTGCCAGCCTTCCTGCCAGCCTGGCCTCCAAACCTCCTGGCCAGCCTCCCTGCCAGCCTTGCTGTCTGCCTGCCTGCCAGCCTTGCTGCCAGCCTACCTTCCAGCCTCCCTGCCAGCCAGTCTGCCTGCCAGCCTTGCTGCCTGCCTGCCTGCCTGCCTTCCTGCCAGGCTTCGTGCCAGCCTTCCTGCCAGGCTTCGTGCCAGCCTTCCTGCCAGGCTTCCTGCCAGCCTTGGTGCCTGCCAGCCTCCCTGCCAGCCTCCCTGCCAGCCAGCAACCCCACAACCACGGGGAAGAAGCGAAAGTCTCAGCAACCTGCCGCCATCCCTGGCAAGAGGGACAGGGCCACCCTCCCGCCCCCTGTCCCTGACTGATCTTCTGCTGGGGCTTCTGCTGCTCGGGCTTGCTCTTCTGGTGCTGGAGCTTCTGCTGAAGCTGCTCCTGGCTGTGGTGCTTCTGCTGCGTACTCTGCTGAAGCTGCTGCTGGTCCTGCTCGTCCTGCTCGTCCTCCTGGACTTGTTCGTACTGCTCGTACTGCTCGTGCTCCTGGTCTTGCTTGTCCTGTTCGTCCTGCTCGTGCTCCTGGTCCTGCTGGTGCTGCTGGTGCTGGTGCTGCTGGGGCTCCTGGTGATTACTCTGCTGCTGCTGATCCTGGTCCTGCTGATCCTGCTGCTGCTGCTGCTGCTGATGATGATGATCCTGCTGCTGCTGCTGCTGCTGATGATGATGATGATGCTGATTATGATCCTGCTGGTGATGATGATGATGATGATGATGATGATGATGATGATCCTGCTGCTGCTGCTGCTGCTGGTGTGGAGGAGCAGCCCCTACCACCTGGGAGCCCCTCTGATGAGGGCCCATCTGGTCCTGGCAAAGGGAGGAAGAGGCGTATGCAGGGACGGGAGAGGAGGCAATACTTCATTGAGGAGGAACATGAGGATGAGGTGCTGGAGTGGCTGAGAGAGAATGACTATCTGTGACGGAAGGGACAACAGCTGTACAGGGACACCAAGCGGAAGCAGGCTGCTTGGAGAGAGAGGGCGGAGAGTATGGGTTACACTTCGGAGGTGCTCCTCTGCTGGTGGAAACATATGCAAACCTGGTACGGGAAGCTGCACCTGAAGAAATCTGGCCAGGCCACAGTAGAGCTGACGGACAGAGAGACCTACGTCATGGCCAGGTGCAGCTTCCTGGAGGGTGAGATCCACCACCGAGGAGCACCAGGAGCCCCTCTGTCTACCCTCTCTCTCCGGCAGCCTGCTGAGACCTAGTCCTCTTCCAGCCGAGAGTCAGTCCCTGTCTCCAGGCAGGTTTCTGTGGAGCGTGCCACGGTGGAGAACCCGTGGACAGCTGTTGTCACCATGATGGAGCACGTGGAGGACTCCCTGGTGCGGTGGGAGAGAGGAGACATCGAGTCCACCACAGTCGTAGCTGCATCCACCACCCCCATCTCCGCCTCCACAGAAAGGCAGAGAGCCAGACAGCAGGAGGGGCAGAGCCACACTGTCCTGCTGGAGATCAGGGACACCATCCGCACCAGTATAGATCTCCTCTCTCAGCTGGTAAGCACCGACTCCTCATCCTCCAACCACAAGCCCTTCCTCACCTATGTCAACCAGACCCTCAAGAACATGGAGGAACCCCAGTACCAGGTGGTGAAGGACCGGATCACGGAGCTGCTTCACAACCCTCCAGACCCAGAGGAACCTGTTCCCACCCAGTCCAGGACTGCTCCTCCACGCCAGGTGATGTCCCTCCCATTCCAAGGCTTCCCACAGGCCCTCACCTACCAGGGCTACGGCTACCAGGAGGTCCAGCAGCACAGGCAGTAGCCCTTCCCAGTCCAGGCACAGAGTCATCGGGTGACACTGTTGCCACCAGTTCCACTGATGCCACCAATGCCAGCCACGCCAATGATGCCACCGACGACAGCGATGCCACCCACACCACCGATGCTACCCACGCCAGTCCTCACCCAGCTGCAGACCAGACAGCCCCACTACACTACTCCTTCCTCCACCCCACAGCCAAGCCCGGCCTCAGTACATCTGTCATCAGTACTGGGGCTGACACCCCATGGCACGGAGGAAGGAGCTCTCAACATCATGGGGCTGAGCCAGCTTTCTGAGAGCTTCCTCAACACACCGTCCCCTGTTGTCCTCTCGGGGCCAGGCACCCCAATGACGATACAGACCAGCACTCCAGCACCACCCACCTCCACAACACCTGGACCCTTCACCCCTGAAACTAGGCACACCTCTGAGTGACCAAAAAGAGTGCCAGAGACTGGGTAGCTGGCTACCTATAGACTTTATTTGGACACTTGATTTGGGTCATTTTTGTTTTACAGCTTGTTGTTCAATAAAGTTTATCATTGATTCACACACTTGCTTCATTTCTTTTTTTTTAATAAAGTCTTGGTGGAAACTTTTAGAAATAGTTTAAGCCTTTGCATGCTTGTGGGATGGGTAAGGATAGCAGTGGGATGGGCAGGGATACCTGTGGGATGGGTAATAGCTGTGGGATGGGCAGGGATACCTTTGGAATGGGTAATAGCTGTGGGATGGGCAGGGATACCTTTGGGATGGGTAATAGCTATGGGATGGGTAAGGATAGCAGTGGGATAGATAAGCCTCCAGTGCAAGCATAGTGGGATTGTATGGTCCACCCTCCCTGGTGCCACACCTATGGCCCTTTATTATCAATAATAATGTAATAATCATCCACACATGTCAACACAAACACAACTCTTTATTAAACGCCCTGTTCATTGTAGGGCCACCCAACATACATGGCCCAGACAGGCTGAAGGAAGCACTCATTAATCATCTATCATCCTGTCTTGCCACTCCACTGCTCCGGCTCGGGAGTTGCACCAGTGTCTCAGGAGGTTGCGCTGCTTCTTCCCTTCATGTGAGGCTGAGTTGGGGCCTTGCACATCCTGAGTGTCTATCAGGTTTAGTCCTTGCCTCCATTCCCCAGGCTCCATGTCCCCATTGCCTTGTTGGAGGTCCACGAGCCTGTTCTGCAACACCGGGTAACGGATGGGCATGAGATTGTGCAGGATGCAGCAAGCTTCCACGATCCTCCTCACGGTCTCTGGGCGATGCTGCATGGTGGTGAGAAGTACCTGGAACCTATTGGCTAGGATGCCAAAGGCGTTCTCCACCACCTGCCTTGCCCTGGACAGCCTGTAGTTGAAGATCCTCTCTTCACAGGTGAGGTGTCTTGAAGTGTAGGGCTTCATGAGGTAGGTTCTGAGGGAGAAGGCGTCATCCCCCACGATGAAGTAGGGTACATCTTGCGTGTCATTGGGCAGGGGGTCTGGATCTGGAAAGCCCATGATGAGGTTGCCTTCCAGCTCCTCCTTGAGGTCACTGGCGTTGTATACCTGGGCATCTGAACATGAGCCGCTGCCTGAACCATCGATGTACATGAACTTGTAGTCAGCATCGACCATGGCAAAGAGGACGATGCTGAAGAAGCCCTTGGAGTTGAAATAAGTGGAGCCCGATTGGGTGGTGCTTTGCAGACCACGTGCTTCACATCTATGGCTCCAACGGTGTGGGGAAAGTTCCACCTCTAGTACCACTGCTCTGCAACTTTCTTCCATCCTTCATCAGTGGAGGGGCACTGGAGGAGCTCCTCCAGGTATTCTTCGATGATGGCCTGCACCACTTCTCTGACCACAATGCTGATGGTGTTGTGTGGCACCCTCCAGCCGTACTGCATGCTCCTGTAGGTGGTCCCTGAGGCCAGGTGGCACAGAGTGAGTGCCACCTTGAGCCCAGGTTCCAGTCTGGGCTGGAAGTTGGTGTTTGCCTTGGTCAACCTGGGTGTCAGGTGCTGCACAACTTCATCAAACATGGCTGGAGGCATCCTCATGAAGTTCTGGAATGCCCGAGTGTCTTTGTTCTTGAGCTCCACCATCAGCTTGTTGTACAGCCCGTACTCTGCTCTTCTCCCGAACCATCTTCGGACCCAGACGCTTCTTGGCCGCCTCCTTTTCTTCCCATAGTAGAGTTCACAGAGCCTGTAGATGGCTTCGCACTGTTGCAGAAGGATGGTGGCTGCCAAAAGGAGTGTGTTATGATCCACGATTGACATGACTGGATGCTGTGGAAGAGGAAGAGTCAGATGAAGGCTGCAGAGGTCTGCACAGCTGGGCTGCTGGGCTGAAAGTGAGATGCAGACGAGTTGCTCCCCCTTTTTATAGGCAGTATAGGTGTCCCTTTGCATCCTCTAGGCATCCTCTCGGCATCCTCTGGACATCCTCTGGACATCCTTAATATCCGAGATAGGTCCCCTCTGTGAACGTTTTTTCCGTTTTAAATGCTTTGTTTCTTGTGCTGCATCCGCTAGGCATCCGTTCTGCATCCGTTCCGCTTCCTCCCTGCGTCCGAGCGGATGCGAGTTGCGCGGATGCAGAACGGATGCCTAGTGGATATAGTGGATGCGTAATGGATGCAGAACGGATGCGTAGCGGATGCGTAGCTGATGCAGAACGGACGAACTGGATACATTTTCCGCACAAAAGTTTTGGGCAGCTCAAAACTTTCTGAGCGGATGAAATGTCAATAGATGGATGCTGGATGGATAGAGAGGAAGCAAAACGGAGGCAGTGAGTACATCGCGTTAACCAACGGATGGCAAGCTTTTTTGTCCGTTTTACATCCTCTTTGCATCCGTTGGTGCAGTGTGACAGGGGCTTTATCATATCTCATCTCACTTTATCTTATCTTACTTTATCTTATCTTATCTTACTTTATCTTATCCTATCTTCTCATTTTATCTATCTTATCTTATTTTATTTTATCTTATCTTAACTTATCCTGTAAAGGCAAGAAAAAAAATTACTGCTCCATTGTCATTTTCCATTCAAAACATGTTTGTTTGTATATCATGCACAAGTGGATTTTACCAAGCTTCCACTACTTGCATAATTAGCATTTGAATCTTCTGGAATGCTGAATTCCACCCCTTTCCTATTTTGGCAGGAGAAAGATGACTAAATAATATTTGATCACTGAGGAAAACCTGTTCCATTTAATGAAAGGACCAGCTGGCATAAATGGCCAATATTTAAAGCCCATGTCACACTGCACCAATGGATGGAAAGAGGATGTAAAATGGAGAAAAAGGTTTGCTATCCGTACAGGAACATGCAGGATGCCTGGAGGGTGCCACACAACACCATCAGCATTGTGGTCAGGGAAGGGGTGCAGGCCATCATTGAAGAATACCTGGAGGAGCTCCTACAGTGCCCCACCACTGAAGAAGGATGGAAGAAAGTTGCAGAACAATGGTATCAGAAGTGGAACTTCCCCCACACCGTTGGAGCCATAGATGGGAAGCACGTGGCCTGCAAAGCTCCAGCCAACTCAAGGTCCAATTATCACAACTATAAGGGCTTCTTCAGCATCATCCTCTTTGCCATGGTCGATGCTGACAACAAGTTCATGTACATCGATGGTTCAGGCAACGGGTCATCTTCAGATGCCCAGGTATACAACACCAGTCACCTTAAGGTGGGGCTGGAACGCAACCTCATCTTGGGCTTCCCGGATCCAGACCCCCTGCCCAATGACACACAAGATGTGCCCTACTTCATCGTGGGGGATGATGCCTTCTCCCTCAGAATCTACCTCATGAAGCCCTACACTTCCAGATGCCTCACCCGTGAAGAGAGGATGTTCAACTACAGGCTGTCCAGGGCAAGGCGAGTGGTGGAGAATGCCTTTGGCATCCTAGCCAACAGGTTCCAGGTACTTCTCACCACCATGAAGCATCGCCCAGAGACCATGAGGAACATCATGGAAGCTTGCTGCATCCTGCACAATCTCATGCGCACCCGTTACCCAGTGTTGCAGGACAGGCTTGTGGACCGCAAACAAGGCAATGGGGACATGGAGCCTGGTGAATGGAGGCAAGGACTAAACCTGATAGACACTGTGGATGTGCCAGGCCCCAACAGAGCTTCACATGAAGGGAAGAAGCAGCGCAACCTCCTGAAACACTGGTGCAACTCCCCAGCTGGAGCAGTGGAGTGGCAAGACAGGATGGTAGATGCTTAATGGATCCTTCCTTCAGCCTGTCTCATAACACTGATGAGATTGTGCCATGTATGTTGAGTGGCCCTACAATGAACAGGGCATTTAATAAAGAGTTGTGTTTTCGTTGAAATGTGTTGATGAATGATTAAATTGTTATTGATAATAAAGGGCCATAGGTGTGGCACCTGGGAGGGTGGACCATACAGTCCCACTATGCTTGCACTAGAGGCTTATCTATCCCACAGCTATTACCCATCCCACTGCTATGCTTACCCATCCCACAAGCATGCAAAGGCTTAAACCATTTCTAAAATTTTCCACCAAGACTTTATTAAGTAAAAGAACTGAACCAAGTGTGTGAAGCAAAGATAACCTTTATTAATAACAAACTGTAGGACTTTATTAAAAAAGCAAAATGAACCAAGAAAAGTGTCCCAAGCAAAGATAAACTCAACAGGTAACAACCCAGTCTCTGGCACTGTTCTCAGTCACTCTGAGGCATGCCCATTGTCTCAGGGGTGAAGGGTCCAGGGGCTGTGGAGGTGGCAGTGGCTGGAGTGCTTGTCTGAGGCGCCATTGGGATGCCTGGCCCCGAGAGGACAACAGGGGATGGTGTGTGCAGGAAGCTCTCAGAGAGCTGACTCAGTCCCGTGATGTTGAGAGGCCCTTCCTCCAGGAAATGGGATGTCAGTCCCAACACCGATGACAGATGTTCTGAGGCCGGGCTTGGCTGTGAGGTGGAGGAAGGAGGAGTGTAGTGGGGCTGTCTGGTATGCAGCTGAGCGAGGTTAGGCGTCGGTGGCATCTGTGGCAGGCGAGGAACCTGTGGCTGGACTGGGAAGGGCTGCCTGTGCTGCTGGAAGTCCTGGTATCCGAAGCCTTGGTAGGTGAGGGGCTGTTGAAAGCCTTGGAAGGGCTGTGACATCACCTGGGTTGGAGGAGCAGACCTGGACTGGGTCAGAGCAGGTTCAGCTGGGCCTGGAGGGTTGTGCAGAAGACCTGTGATCCTCTCCTTTATCACCTGGTACTGTGATTCGGACATGTCCATGAGGGTCTGGTTGACGTAGGTGAGGAAGGGCTTTCGGTTTGAGGATGGTATGTCGGTGTGTACCAGCTGAGAGAGGAGATCTACGCTGCTCTTGATGGTGTCCCTGATCTCCAAGAAGACAGTGTGGCTCTGTCCCTCCGTTCTGCCTCTCTGCCTGCTTTCTGTGGAGGTGGAGCTGGGTGTGGGTGTGGGTTGGTCTCTGGTGGCTGCGGCCTCCTCTTGCTCCATCTGCGTCAGGGGATCCTCCATGTGCTCCGGCATGGGGTGTGCAGCTGTCGGGGGTGTCTCCATCGTGGGGTGTTCAAAAGATACCTGCCTGGACAGAGAAGCTGACTCTTGGCCAGAAGAGGACTGGCTCTCTGTGGGCTCCCTGAGAGAGAGGGTTGACAGAGGGGCTGCTCCTTGATGGCGGATCTCACCCTCCAAGAAGCTGCACTTGGCCATCATGTAGGTCTCCCGGTCCATCAGCTTGACCGCGGCCTGGCCAGACTTCTTCAGGTGCAGCTTCCCGTACCAGGTGTGCATGTGCTTCCACCACCCCAGGAGGACATCCGAAGTATAGCCCTGGCTCTCTGCCTTCTCTCTCCAAGCCGCCTGTTTCCGCTTGGTGTCTCGATAGAGCCTGTGTCCCTTCCTCCAGAGGTACTCGTTCTCCCTCAGCCATTCGAGCACCTCCTCCTCATGTTCCTCTGCAATGGAGTACTGTCTCCTCTCCCCCTTTTCACACGATTGCCTCTTCCTCCCTCTGGCAGGGCCTTCTGGGCCCTCATCAGCAGGGCTTTGAGGTCCTAGGGGCTGGTCCACCATACCACCACCACCAGCAGCAGCAGCAGCACCAGCAGTAGCACCACCACCAGCAGCAGCAGAGTCAGCACCAGCAGAAGTACCAGCACCAGCAGGACCAGCAGCAGCACCAGCAGAGTCAGCACCAGCAGAAGCACCATCACCAGGAGCAGCACCAGCAGAAGCACCAGCACCAGCAGAGTCAGCACCAGCAGGAGCAGCAGCAGCAGATGCACCAGCAGCGGAAGCCCCAGCAGAAGCAGAGTCAGCACCAGGGGGTGGGATGGTGGTCCTGTCCTTCTTGCCAGGACTGGCAGGAGTAGGCACAGGCTTCCTTTTCTTCCCCATGGTTGTTGGCTGAAGATGTGTCTGGTAGCAGGTCTTTCATCCGAATGGTGACCTGCTTGCGAGCTGCTTCCCTATATATCCACAGGGCTGACGCAATGCATCCTCCCCGCATGCACAGTGAACGCTTTGTATCCGCTAGGCATCCGCTAGGCATCCGTGATGCATTCGCATCATCCGCTCAGCATCCGCTACGCATCCGCTCCTTCCGCTGCGCGTCCACTTCGCTGTTCTCCCACGGAAGCCCTGCAGATGTGTCATCCACTTCCATCCACTTCCATCCGCTAGGCTTCCGTTGAGCATCCGCTTTATATCCTTGCTACATCCTCCCCACGTCCGTTCCTTTCCGTTGTTGTCCGTTCTCTTTATGCAAATTTGGGGCACTTTTGAGAGTGGATAACAACGGATGGAAAATTTGCTTGTCTGCTGTGTCCTTTTTTCATACGTTTTGCATCCGTCGGCCGATGTGACCTCGCCTTAACAAGCCTCCAGGCTCTCAGAACTCAGAAGTGATGATGAGCTACAAATCTTTATGACATATTTACCATATCTTCCTAAACTGGTTTCCCTCATGGGAAACAGCTTCTACTTTTGCAGTTGAAATTGAAGACAATTCAACACAACTTCTCAGTGTAGCAATTCCTGGGCAGCGGGAAAAGGAAATGCAGCTCAGTTGCTGCAATTCTTTTATGCAATTCCAGAACAAGAATTGTTTTGTTTTTTAGTGACATTGGTGAATAATTATTATCAGGGAGTAAACTGATTCAGAAAGAGATTTCACTGTTTTTACTGTGCCAAATCTTGAGGATGATGTGCACAAAAATTGCCCTTATTTTTATCTTTATGAAAAAAAATGGCTTTATTTCTTTTTCTGGAATCTGATAAGAAAGAGTTGCTTTGGAGAAAGATCTTTAAGTGAAATAGAGAGTTCTTCCATTCATTCCATCAAATTATACCCAGAGCTGTGTGTCATCTCCTGCCTTTCACTGTACAGCCTTCTCTCTGGCAATCAGCAACTTCCCTGCCTTCTTATCAGAATAACAGTGTTGGAAGCAGTGGTGGGATTCAAATAGTTTTACCACTGGTTTGGTGGGTGTGCTTGGTGGGTGTACTTTCCATGTATGCACACTTTATGCACAGGCACATGCCAAATGCACTTTGCACAGGCGCAGGGGTGTTTGCGCAGGTGCAGAGGTCTTCTAACTCACCTCCTGCAAGCCTGCATGATCCCAGTTGCTTCAGCAGCTGCCGCGCAGCACTATTCTCTGCTGCACAAAGCAGCTGCGCTTCAAAAGCAGAGGATAAAGGTGAGTATGGGAGCCCGGGTGGGTGGATGGGCCCAACAGCAGAGCGGCAAAGAGAATCGGTTCGGTCTCCGCTGCTCATCGCTGCTATTGGATCTGCAGAACCGAGCCGAACCGGTAAATACCACCACTGGTTGGAAGGGACCTTGGAGGTTTCTAGTCCAACCCTATACCATTTTGAATAAATGGTTGTCCAGTCTCTTCTTAAAAACCTCCAGCATTGGAGCACCCACAAATTCTGAATGCATTTTTCCACTGGTTGTGTCAGCCTTCAAGATCTTCTACTATCACTTTGCATCTTTTGGCTGTCATAAGAAATGAGGTGGGGGGGAGGAAGGGATAAGTCTGGGAAGTGAGCTGGAGGTGTTACATTTTTCTGTTGTGTAAATGGTGGGGGGAGCATCCAATAGAGTTAGGTTTCTATTTCTCACTTAGCTTTCTTTTCTCTGCGCAACTGCAACCCGTTATCAAAGTATGCCAAGGTCAATGGACAGAGGCCTCATCATCACCTGAAGATGCCCACATGATCATATTCACAATTTCTAATTGGAAGTTTCATCTGAACTATTGGGGGTGGGAACACTTCCATCACTTTGTATATGTGAATTACGCGCCTAATTTCTCAGATTCAGAATTCTCTGGTTGCTACCACTTCACTTTCAGTAAAAGATAACTTTTCTCTAACTTAAAGAGTCTAAGTATTTCTTTCTTGGATTTTGAATGGAGCACCGCCTGACAGGTTGATTGTTCTCACTGTCAGGACCAGGGGTGGGATCCAACAGGGTTAAATACTGGTTCGGTAATTTACGAGGTTCGGTATTTACAATGTGCTTCCCTGCACGCTACACGCACGCCTGTAAATCGTCATCAGCCTGATGCCTGGACAGCTGAGCAGTGCTGCCTGCCAAGAAGCAGCCTTTGAAAAAAATACTTTTTTCCTGCTTTTTTAACTGCAGCTGTGCCTCGCACGGCAGCTGAAGTTGAATAAGCAGGAAATAAAGGTCAGGTAAGAGCCCGGGCAGGCAGGAGGGCAAAAACATCAGCAAACATAGAACCAGTTCTATGTCTGCTGCTCTTCAGAGCTACCAATTCTACAGAGGTGGACAGAACCAGTAGAAACCCACCCCTGGTCAGGACGTTTCTCCTTAGTTCTAGGTTGAGTCTCTCTTTGTTCAATGTCCATCCATTGCTTTTTGTCTTGCTTTTGGAAAACAGGTTGACTCCTTTTTTTGTGGCAGCCCCTCAAATATTGGAAGACTGCTATCATGACACCCCAGTTCTTCTTTTCACTAGATTAGCTATACCCAATTCCTGAAAACATTCTTCATATGTTTTAGCTTTTAGCCCCCCAGTCATTTTGGTTCCTCTTTTCTGCAGTCTTTCCAGAATCTCAACGTCTTTTTATATTGTGGTGACCAAAATTGGATGCAGGATTCCAAGTATCACTTCTCATGATCTTGATTCTATCCCTCTGTTAATATATCTTAGGTGTCAGTGTTCCAGAAACCTCCACTCCAACAAATAACTCTGAGACAGGCATCTTCTCAAAGGTTCCTTTTTATTTGGATAGTAACTGGTACAACTGGGGAATCCCAAATCTGAAAGTTCCGGGCTTCCTTACAATAAGTTAAAAACTCCCCTGCACCCATCATCACATCACATGGCCCAATCACTGTCCGTCCCAACTTGAGACTTCCTCTCACTTATGCACAGAATAACATGACCTTTAATTAGAAAAAGAATGTTATTATGTATAACTACATACACTTCAATAAATTCCTCCTTCCCACTTTCCCAGGCTCAAAATGTTGCAGTGTGGGAGCATCCGGTCTCAATAGGGCTTCCAAAGCTGACACTAGCGTTGTTTTGCCTTTTTTGATAGCTGTCACACTCTGCAAGATCATGTTTAAATGATTATCCACTAGGACTCCAATGTTCCTCTCACAATTACTGTTTTTGAACCAAGTTTCACCTAATCTGTACTTATACCTTTGTTTTTTCCTACCTAAGTGTAACACCTTGCTTTTCTCCATATGAAATTTCATTGTTGGATAGGACCCATTGTTCAAGTCTCTCAAGAATCTTTCTGGACCCTGAGCTTGTCTTCTGGGGTGTTGGCTATATGTGCCAGCTTAGTGCCATCTGCAAATTTGATGAGTTCCCCTTCATGGTTACCTGAATTCCAAGAATGATCTAACTAAAATGAGCAGTTAAGAGAAGTAGATTGTCCAGCAATCTTATCTCAGGACATTGTCAAATAGCTTTGAGTAGCTCTTGAAAGAAAGGAAATAGTTTTTGATGATTACTGAGGAGGCAGCTACTTGCCAATGTGGAAGGATATGCTTTAGTGTGACAGAGGCCTCTGAATGGCTACTGCTACCAGGTATGATTGAGATGGAGAGTGGCACAGAGAAAAATGGGCTCTGAAGGACTTGTTTGAAAATGGAGACGATGAAGCAGTTTCTAAATGGCCCATGGAGCATAATAGAAGCCAGAGAGAGAGTTACATGGAAATGAACTCATAAGGTATCTAAGTACCTCAGCTGCTCTTTATGTGTCCAAATATTATGCTTCTCAAAAGAGATAAGCAAGCAAAAAAATTTCATTTAAAAGCTGCCATTCTGTTTCCCCCAAAGCCATAAATAACAAACATGTGAATTGCTGTGCAAAAAGTAGCAATAAACGCAACAGCAGTGCAATTGGCCTTTCCACATTCTCTGCTGAATTCTGGGCAGAGAAACTGGATAAAAGATTTATCTGAATCCCTTCAGGGTAACAAAGAAATTCTGCAACCATTTCCCAGGGACAGGACTGATCTGTTGCAATGAGTGAACGAGACTGAGGGGATGAGATTCCACCTGATCGCTCCTCCCAGAGTTGCATGGAAGTGTGGGCAGCCAAGAGGCTGTGGTTCCGAGGAGAGAGGATTTCATGTGACATATATTTCTACCTCCTTGCATTCCCTCTGGCTGCTTCTATTTTGGAATGTGAAAAAGTCTCCTGGAAGGAATGATCTCCTATCCTTTTTCCTGGATTAATAGCAATAGCACTTAGACTTATATACTGCTTCACAGTGTTTTACAGCCCCCTCTAAGTGGGTTACAGAGTTAGCCTCTTGCCCTCAACAATCTGAGTCCTCATTTTACCAACCTCGAAAGTATAGAAGGCTGAGTTAACCTTGAGCCAGTCAAGATTGAACTGCTTACAGTGGCAGAATTAACCTGCAATTCTGCATTCTAACCACTGTGCCACCACAGCTCCTAAAAGAAAGGGTATGAAGCCAGGAGGCTGTAGACTGTTGGAGAGAAGATTCTCTGTTTCAGGACTGTCTCTATCTGCATTCTCTTCATAACCTTCCTTGGGGTTGAATTAATAATGAGTCATCTGTGTGGTGGTGCAGTGGCTTGAATGCAGTATTGCAGGCTAATTTTGCCAACTGCCAACAGTTTGATCCTGAAGGTTGACTCAGCCTTCTGTCTTTCTGAGGTGGGTATTTTAGGACCTAATTGTTGGGGACAGGAGGCTGACTCTGTAAACTGCATGGAGAGGGCTGGAAAGCACTGTGAAGAGGTATATAAGTCTAGGTGTTATTGCAAAGGGAGGGAGGGAGGAAAGAAAGGGAAGGGAAGGGAGGGAAGTAGGCAGGCAGGCAGGCAGGCAGGCAGGCAGGAGCCTTGTTGGCACAGTGTTTAGAATGCAGTATTGTAGGATGATGAGGGGATTGGACGCTAAAACATACTATGAATGGTTGCAGGAAGTGGGCATGGCTAGTGTAATGAAGAGAAGGACCAGGGGAGACATGATAGCAGCCTTCCAGTATTTGAGGGGCTGCCACAGAGAGGAGAGGGTCAAGGCACCTGAAGGCCAGACAAGAAATAATGGATGGTACCTAATCAAGGAGAGATTCAACCTGGAAATAAGGAAGAATTTTCTGATAGTGAGAATAATCAACCAAAGGAACAGAAGTTGCCTTCGGAAGTTGTGGGAGCTTCATCCCTGGAGGTTTACAAGAAGAGTCTGGACTGCCATCTGTCAGAAATGGTATAGGTCTCCTGCTTGGGTGGGGGGTTGGATGAGATGACCTACAAGGTCCCTTCCCTGTTAATCTAATCTAATCTAATCTAATCTAATCTAATCTAATCTAATCTAATCTAATCTAATCTAATCTAATCCAATCCAATCTAATCCAATCTACTCCAATCTAATCTACAGATAACTTTCTATCAAAGTATTGTGACTCCTTGTCTTTCTGTTTCAACTCACCATTTCCCACCAATCCCCATAAACATTGCAAAGAATAGCAAGCAATACTACTTCCTGTGCTGAAAAAGCCCCCCCTGCCCTCTCCCCCGCCCTGCCTCGTTCCAGTTAATATTTAGGTGTTTTCATCCAAGTTATATTTTCTTGCCAGCTCTGTGCTCTTGACGGTGGTGAGACAGGTGGAAGCTCTTAATGGCTTAATTCATTAGCTGGTCATTCCCAAGAGATTCTGCAAAGAGATTAAACCTGTATATCTTTGCTTGCTACACAAGGCAGAGATTTTAAAGGCCAGTAAATCTCCTTCACTATGTCAGCCCAAGAGTTAGTGTGAAGTGGCTAACACAAATTTCCCTTTTTGAAATACCTGGGGGTCAAGGATGCATTGCTCGGCCTTTGTGTTGCCTGAGGCTGTCCAATGTCTTTTATTTTGGCTCTACCAGGGGCTGCCCTTGAAAAGCATCCAGAAGTTCCAGTGGGTGAAAAATGCAGCGGCTCACATGGTTTTGTGCAGACCTCGATGTGCACATGCATCACCTCTCCTGCAGGAGCTGCACTGGTTGCCAATTTGCTTCCATGTGCAATTCAAGGTTCTGGCTGTCCCCTTTAAAGCCCTTCATAGCTCGGGACCAGGTGATCAAAGGGAATGTCTCTTGCCAGTTACATCTACCCAACCCACCAGAGCAGGGAGGCAGAGAATGTTGTGGGTCCCATCCCCAAGGGATCTGATGGGATCCAGGGACCTGATGGGATCCAGAAGAAGGGTCTTCTCTGTGGTGGCTCCCTCTCTCTGGAACATCATCCCCTCAGAGATTAGAATGGCCTCAAGAATACTCTTCCATTAGAATACTCTTCCAGAAGGCACTGAAGATCTGGTTTGGCCAGCGAGCCTTGGGAACCCAGAGTGGGATGGAGGAGAAGGATACTGACAAATTTCGAGGAAGGTTGGTGGCAACCAAGATAGTGTTGAGTCTAACTAACCAACTAACTACAAAAATGGTTAAAGGATCTGGGTACATGTAGATACACATTCAAGGCATGATTAGATTAGTATTTGGCCTAATTTACTGTCATGCAATATCCTGCAGGACATTTTCCAATTGAATGGAAACAAAACCACCACAATTTCACAATTGCCACATTCCTTATGCTGCATATTTATTTTGTCATTTCTCTTTGTTACTCTTGCATTGTGGGAAAAAAGACTCAAGGCCCAGTTGATCTTCTATTCTTTTTATTTTCTCTCCAGTAACTGCTTGCTGATGAAACCGCGGCAGCCTTTTTATAGTGGGCTGCTCGTGGCTCGTGGCCAATGACGGCTCTCAAATCTCCCGCCATTCAGACCAACCTATCCTAGGTGAATATGCAAACATATAACACTCCTCCCCATGTGGTCCAGTCCAACCAATCAGGCCTCCCTTATTTTATGTAGTCCCGTAAGTAGGTGGGGCTCTTATGGTTTCGACTGGCCCTGCGCAATTCAGTCGTGGGTTTGTCTCTGGACTGTTCGGATGGGGTTGCTGTTTCTCCCATTCTCTTCTGTGGAGCCTCCTGGAAGGTAGAGTCAGCCATGCCACTCCCGCCAGGCCTTTCCTGGCTGGTTGAGTCGGCTTGGCTGCTCCTGCCAGGAGTGGCTTCTTGATGGTTCTCTGAAGCCTGCTCCAGTCTCCCCAAGTTGTCTTCTTCTATGGCTTCAGGTACATGTTTGCAATTTCTGATTGGGGCAAATGTTAGTATTGGTTGTTGTATCATTGTTAGGGTTTGTTTTGTTATTTCTTTTACTTGTAGAGGATCTCCCCCTCCCCTCTTGTTTGTGTTTGAGGGGTCTCTCCCCTCTCTGGTTTGGCTATTTTTGTTTAATGTTTGAGGGGATTCTTTTGTTTGTGTAAGTTCTCCCCATTCCCCATCCTGATTGTTAGTGTTTCTCAGTGTGGTCCTTGATCTGATTTGGTCTATATGTCTCCTCCAGCTCTTTCCATCCTCTGTTTCTACCCTGTATGACTGGGGTCCTGTTATTTGGGTTATTGTTGCCGGTATCCACAATGGTTCTCCCGTGAGGCTTTTTGCATAGACTAGGTCCCCTGTTTTGAATGTGCGGCACTTACTGGAGGAGTCTGTTGGCTTTTCTGGGCTATATGTGGGATGTAGTCTGTCTAGGTTTGATCTTAGTCTTCTTCCCATTAATAGTTCTGCTGGACTTTCATTTGTTGTGGTGTTTGGTGTAATGTGTTGTATACTTAGTAGCTTGTATATCTTTACCTGTATATCTCCAGCTCCCAATTTGTGTAGTGTTTCCTTAGTATAACGGATCATGCGTTCCACCTGTTTGTTCGTAGCCGGCTGACCCGGCGCTGTTAGTGCATGCCTTATCCCTTGTTCTGCTAGGAACCTTTCAAATGTTATTGCCATGAATTGTGGTCCGTTATGAGATACAACTAAATCCAGCAATCCATGTGTCGTAAAAAGCTTCCTTAGTTGTCTAATAACAGCTTCTGTTGTAGTTGAGTGCATAATGCTTACGTCTAGCCAATTTGAGTAAGTGTCTACCACGATTAAGAATGTGTGTCCTTTAGTTGGTCCTGCAAAATCAATGTGTATTCGAGACCATGATCCCCTAGGTGTTTCCCATTTGAGTGCAGGTGCAGAAGGGGGTGCAGGTCTAGATTCTTGGCATTGTTTGCACGTTGCTACCCATTCCCCAATATCCTTATCCATCCCTGGCCACCATACATAACTCCTAGCCAGGGACTTCATTCTGCCAATACCCAGGTGACCCTCATGCAATAATTCAAGTATTTGTTCCCTCAATATGTCCGGTATGATCACTCTATCCCCCCATAGTATACATCCTTTTAAGATCGATAGTTCCATTTGTATATTCCGAAATGGTTTAACAGTCTCGTCACTAGCAGTCTCTGGCCACCCTTTACCAACCCAATTTAAGATCCACGTCAGGTTTCTGTCTCTCGCGATTTCCCTAGCAATGTCTGTTGCTGTTATGGGTAGGTTTGCCAACAACTCATTTTGCAGGGTTGATGTGGTTGGTGCAGGATCATCTTCTAAATCTGGTCGGGGGGAATGGCTCAGGGCGTCAGCATGTGTTATGATCTTTCCTGGTCAGTAGATCAAGTTATAGTTTTAGGCAGCAAGGAATTCGGACCACCTCGTCATCTGCGGTGACAGTATGTTAGGTGTAGCTTTGTTTCCTGCGAGAATTCCTAAAAGAGGTTTATGATCTGTGATAAGTGAAAAAGTTCTGCCATAGATATACTTGTGGAACCGTTTTACTCCTGTTATTGCGGCCAATGCCTCTCTATCTAGTTGGCTGTAATTCTGCTCCGTTTTTGATAGAATGCGCTAGGTGATTCTTTTCCATCAGGTAATATGTGGCTGAGTATGGCACCAATGCCAAATGGTGATGAATCGCATGTTAATGTTAATGGAAGGGTTTCGTTGTGTTGTATTAGCACACAATCTGATGTAAGTAAAGGGCCTGTCACATAGGCCGACGGATGCAAAACGAATGTAAAAAGGACACAGCGGACGAGAAAATTTTCCATCCGTTCTTATCCGCTCTCAAAAGTGCCCCAAATTTGCATAAGCAGAGCGGACAACAACGGAAAGGAACAGACGGGGGGAGGATGTAGCCAGGATGTAAAGTGGATGCTCCACGGAAGCCTAGCGGAGGGAAGCAGATGGAAGCGGATGGTACATTTGCAGGGCTTCCAGGGGAGCACAGTGAAGTGGATGTGCAACGGAAGGAACGGATGCAGAGCAGATGCCTAGCGGATGAAGCGGATGCATCACGGAAGCCTAGCAGATGCCTAGCGGATGCCTAGCGGATGCAAAGCATTCACTGCGCATGCGGGGAGGATGTATTGCGTCAGCCCCGTGGATATAAAGGGATGCAGTTCGCAAGCAGGTCACCATTCAGAGGAAAGACCTGCTGCCAGACACAGCTCCAGCTAGCCAACAACCATGGGGAAGAAGAGGAAGCCTGTGCCATCTGCTGCCAGCCCTGGCAAGAAGGACAGGGCCACCATCCCACCCCCTGGCCCTGACTCTGCTTCTGCTGGGGCTTCTGCTGCTCGGGCTGACTCTTCTGGTGCTGGAGCTTCTGCTGTGCTGCTCCTGGTGCTGGTGCTTCTGCTGGTGCTTACTCTGCTGGCGCTGCTCTTGGTGCTGGGGCTTCTGCTGGGGCTTACTCTGCTGGTGCTGCTCCTGGTGCTGGTGTTTCTGCTGGTGCTTACTCTGCTGGCGCTGCTCCTGGTGCTGGTGCTTCTGCTGGTGCTTACTCTGCT
>BLBF01000060.1:12348608-12374912 GCA_015471245.1 Laticauda colubrina | reverse complement strand
TAATGCAAGGCAAAATTATCTGGTCATTGCAGTAATATTTCTCCACAGGCTTCACTGTTTAATTGTTCACAGTGGAGGAGTAAATTATTTTCAAAATAACATTTCAAAGGCAAGAAACAGAGTTCACATTCAAACAGCCAATAATGAAGCAAAAACCAAAAACAAACTGCACTGAATAAAGTTCCTTGACAGACCAGGATAGATAATTGCCAACTTCAGGAAAATAACCAGGAATAGTCCGTTGGAAGAATGCCAACCAAGATAAACCCTTAGAAATAAAACACTGATTTGTCTCCAGAGTCTGTTAGCATGCAAGTCCACACTCTTAGGCAAATCTCCCATCTGCAACACATGAAGAGGATCATGGCCCTCTCCTCCTGAGTAGACCACGTTTTACCCTGATCCTCTCCTCCCTGCGTGCCCAAGGATGGATAGGGGATTGGCCTATCCATCTTGTCTTGACTGCTCAGCCAGCCTCTGCCCTTCCCCAGCCTCCTCCACCACCTCTGGAGCCACACTTCCACTCCCTGTTGGCTTTTCTTCCTCTTCCTCAGAGTCAGTCTCCACTTGGGGCATGACATACCATTTCAGATAAATGACTGTCCAATCTCTTCTTAAAAACCTCCAGTGATGGAGCACCCACAACTTCTAAAAGCAAGCTGTTCCACCAGATAATTGTCCTCACTGTTAGGAAGTTTCTCCTTCACTCCAGGTTGCTTCTCTCCTTGATTGGTTTCCTTCCGTTGTTTCTTGTCTTGCCCTCTAGTACTTTGGAAAATAGGTTGACCTCCTCCTCTTTGGGGTAGCCTCTCAAATATACTGGAATACTGCTACCATGTTGCCCCTAGTCCTCCTTTTCTCTAGACAAACCAAACCTAAATCCTGCAACCTTCTTCATATGTTTTAGTCTCCAGGGCTTTAATCATTTTAGTTGTTCTTCTTTACACTTTTTCCAAAGTCTCAACTTCTTTTTTTGTAATGTGGTGACCAAAACTTGATGCAGTATTCCAGGTGTGGCCTTAACTAAGGCTTTATAATGAGAGACTAATATTTCACCTGATTTTGATTCTGTGCCTCTGTTTATACAACCAAAGATTGTATTTGCTTTTTTGGTATTTGCATGGAGTCCCATGGCATCTCATATCCCTTCTGGTACTTGGGTAGAAGGACCAAGGCAACACATTTCTATCTAAACCAGGATTCCTAGATATTCAAAGGAAAGAAAGGTAGGTGCTTATCTCGAGGGACTGTTTGGGACTCATTACAGGCTGGGAATGAACATAATTCCCAGCGTTGAAATGAAACAAGAGTTGTTTTGACCTACAGTCTCAGGAAGCCTTGGCCAGAACAATTAGGCTCTTCTCCAGTGAGTCCTTCCTTCTCATGAGGTGGCCAAAGTCTTTGAGCTTCATCTTCAGGATCTGGCCTTCTAAAGAACAGTTGGGGTGGATCTCCTCGAGGACTGACCGGTTGGATCGCCTTGCAGTCCAAGGGACTCGCAGGAGTCTTCTCCAGCACCAGAGTTCAAAGGCCTCCATTCTTGGCACTTAGCCTTCCTTATCGCATCATAGAAGGAACAAACTTATAGTAATGCTTCAAAGACCAGACTGAAGGGACATAGATTAAATTGGAAAAAGAAGAAATTACAACCTAGCTCTGGCAAAGAAACACTGTTCTGGCAATTAAGGATTTCCATGGCAACATAAAATTTGACATTTTGTTTTGTTTTTTAAGCCCCTGTCACACAGCACCAATGGATGGAAAGAGGATGTAAAACGGAGAGAACCACTTGCCATCCGTTGGTGAACGCGATGCTTCCATTCTGTACTCACTGCGTCCGTTTTTCATCCTCTCTATCCGTCCAGCATCCGTCTACTGACATTTCATCCGCTCAAAAAGTTTTGAGCTGCACAAAACTTTTTGAGCAGAAAATGTATCCAAACGCGTCCATTAGACATCCGCTACGCATATGGGGAACATCCGTTAGATGTCCGTTGTCATCCGTTACGCATCCGCTATATCCGCTAGACATCCGCTGTGCATTCGCGCAACTCGCATCTGCTCCAGCTGAAAACGGACACAGGGAGGAAGCAAAACGGATGTGGAACGGACACGCAGCGTTAGTAGCATGGACGGAGAAAGGATGAAAGCGGATGCAGCTCACATAGAATGCATTAAAATGGAAAAAACGTTCGCATAGGGGACGTATCTTGGATATTTAGGATGTCTGCAGGATGTCTAGAGGATGCAAAAGGACACCTAGCGGAAAACCTATATTTCCTATAAAAAGGGGGAGGAACTCACCTGGATCTCACTTTCAGTCCAGCAGCCCTGCTGTGCAGACCTCTTCAGCCTTCATCTTCCTCTTGCTCTTCCACAGCATCCAGTCATCTCCACCATGGATCATCACACACTCCTTTTGGTAGCCACCATCGTTCTACAACAGTGCGAAGCCATCTACAGGCTCTTTCACCTGTTCTACGCGAAGAAAAGGAGGCGGCCAAGAAGTGTCTGGGTCCGAAGATGTATCGCGAGAAGAGCCGAGTACGGACTGTACAACAAGCTGATGGTGGAGCTGAGGAACGAAGACACTCGTGCATTCCAGAACTTCATGAGGATGCCGCCAGCCATGTTTGATGAAGTTGTGCAGTGGCTGAGACCCAGGTTGACCAAGGCAAATACCAACTTCCGGCCCAGCCTGGACCCTGGGCTCAAGGTGGCACTGACTCTGCACCACCTGGCCTCAGGGACCACGTACGGCTGGAGGGTGCCACACAACACCATCAGCATTGTGGTCAGAGAAGTGGTGCAGACCATCATCAAAGAATACCTGGAGGAGCTCCTCCAGTGCCCCTCCACTGAACAAGACTGAAGGAAACTTGCAGAACAGTGGTATCAGAGGTGGAACTTCCCCCGCACCGTTGGAGCCATAGATGGGAAGCACGTGGCTTGCAAAGCTCCAGCCAACTCAGGGTCCACTTATCACAACTACAAGGGCTTCTTCAGCATCATCCTCTTCACCATGGCCAATGCTGACTACAAGTTCATGTACATTGATGCTTCAGGCAATGGGTCATCTTCAGATGCCCAGGTATATAACGTCAGTCACCTCAAGGAGGGGCTGGAACGCAACCTCATCATGGGCTTCCCAGATCCATACCCCCTGCCCAACGACACACAAGATGTGCCCTACTTCATCATGGGGGATGATGCCTTCTCCCTCAGAACCTACCTCATGAAGCCCTACACTATCTGCCTCACCCGTGAAGAGAGGATCTTCAATTACAGGCTGTCCAGGGCAAGGCGGGTGGTGGAGAACGCCTTTGGCATCCTGGCCAAGAGGTTCCAGGTACTTCTCACCACCATGCAGCATCACCCACAGACTGTGAGGAGGATCGTGGAAGCTTGCTGCATCCTGCACAATCTCATGCGCACCTGCTACCCAGTGTTGCAGAACAGGCTCGTGGACCTCCAACAATGCAATGGGAACATGGAGCCTGGTGAATGGAGGCAAGGGCAAAACCTGATCGACACTCAGGATGTGCAAGGCCACAACAGAGCTTCACGTGAAGGAAGAAGCAGCGCAACCTCCTGAAACACTGGTGCAGCTCCCCAGCTGGAGCAGTGGAGTGGCAAGATAGGATGATAGATGCTTAATGGATGCTTCCTTGAGCCTGTCTCATCACACTGATGAGATTGTGCCATGTATGTTGAGTGGCCCTACAATGAACAGGGAATTTAATAAAGAGTTGTGTTTATGTTGAAATGTGTGGATCAATGTTTACATTGTTATTGATAATAAAGGGCCAAAGGTGTTGCACCTGGGAGGGTGGACCATACAATTCCACTATTCTTGCACTGGAGGTTTACATATCCCACAGCTATTACCCATCCAACAGGTATCCCTGCCCATCCCACAGCTATTACCCATCCCAAAGGTATCCCTGCCCATCCCACAGCTGTTACCCATCCCAAAAGTATCCCTGCCCATCCCACAGCTATTACCCCTCCCACAGGTATCCCTGCCCATCCCACTGCTATCTTAACCTATCCCACAAGCATGCAAAGGCTTAAACCATTTGTAAAAGTTTCCACCAAGACTTTATTGACTAAAAGAACTGAACCAAGTGTGTGAAGCAAAGATAATCTTTATTAATAACAAACTGTAAAAGCAAAATGACTCAATTTACGTGTCCCAAGCAAAGATAAAGTCAACAGGTAACAACCCAGTCTCTGGCACTCTTCTCAGTCACTCTGAGGCATGCCCATAGTCTCAGGGGTGAAGGGTCCAGGCGCTGTGGAGGTGGCTGCTGCTGGAGTGCTGGTCTGAGGTGCCATTGGGTGCTTGGCCCTAAGAGGACAATAGGGGATGGTGTGTGGAGGAAGCTCTCAGAGAGCTGGCTCAGTCTGTGATGTTGAGAGCCCCTTTCTCCAGGACATGGGGTGTCAGTCCCAAGACCGATGACAGATGTTCTGAGGCCGGGCTTGGCTGTGGGGTGGAGGAAGGAGGAGTGTAGTGGGGATGTCTGGTCTGCAGGTGAGCGTCTGTGGTGTGGGTGGCATCTGTGGTGTGGGTGGCATCTGTGGCATGGGTGGCATCTGTGGCGTCAGTGGCATCTGTGGTGTCGGTGGCATCAGTGGCGTCGGTGGCATACGATGTACCTTGTGCCTGGACAGGGAAGGGCTGCCTGTGCTGCTGGAGCTCCTGGTAGCCATAGAGTTTGTAGGTGAGGGCCTGTGGAAAGCCTTGGAAGGGCAGTGACATCACCTGGGGTGGAGGAGCAGACCTGGACTGGTTGGGAGCAGGTTCAGCTGGGTCTGGAGGGTTGTGAAGAAGACCTGTGATCCTCTCCTTTATCACCTGGTACTGTGATTCGGACATGTTCATGAGGGTCTGGTTGATGTAGGTGAGGAAGGGCTTGCGGTTTGAGGATGGTATGTCGGTGTGTACCAGCTGAGAGAGGAGATCTACGCTGCTTTTGATGGTGTCCCTGATCCCCAGCGGGACAGTGTGGCTCTACCCCTCCGGTGGCTCTCTGCCTGCTTTCTGTGGAGGTGGCGCTGGAGGTGGATGTGGGTTGGTCTCTGTGGCAGTGCCCTCTCCTTGCTCCCACTGCGTCAGTGGGTCCTCCATGTGCTCCGCTACAGGGAGTGCAGCTGTTGGGGGGGTCTCCATCGTGGGACGCTCCACAGATACCTGCCTGGACACAGGAGGTGACTCTTGGCCAAAAGAGGACTGGCTCTCTGCTGGCTGCCTGAGAGAGAAGGTTGTCAGAGGGGCTGCTCTCGGTGGGGGATCTCACCCTCGAAGAAGCTGCACTTGGCCATTATGTAGGTCTCTCGGTCCATCAGCTTGACCGTGGCCTGGCCAGATTTCTTGAGGTGCAGCTTCCCATACCAGGTGTGCATGTGCTTCCACCAGCCGAGGAGGACCTCCGAACTGTAGCCCAGGCTCTCCGCCTTCTCTCTCCATTCAGCCTGCTTCCTTTTGGTGTCTCAATAGAGCCTGTGTCCCTTCCGCCATAAATACTCGTTCTCCCTCAGCCATTCCAGCCCTCATCCTCATGTTCCTCTTCGATGGAGTATTGCCTCCTCTCCCGTTCACATGTATGCCTCTTTCTCCCTCTGGCAGGGCCATCTGGGCCCTCATTAGAGGGGATTTGAGGTTCTAGGGGCTGCTCCACCACACCACCACCAGCAGCAACAACAATAGCAGCAAAAGCAGGACCAGCAGCACCAGCAGCACCAGCAGCACCAGCATCACCAGCATCACCAGCAGCACCAGGATCAGCAGCAGCAGAGTAAGCACCAGCAGCACCAGCAGGACCAGGAGCACCAGGAGCACCAGGAGCACCAGCAGGACCAGCAGGACCAGGAGCAGCGCCAGCAGAGTAAGCACTAGCAGAAGCCCCAGCACTAGGAGCAGTGCCAGCAGAGTAAGCACCAGCAGAAGCACCAGCACCAGGAGCAGCGCCAGCAGAGTAAGCACCAGCAGAAGCACCAGCACCAGGAGCAGCCCCAGCAGAAGCTCCAGCACCAGAAGAGTCAGCCCGAGCAGCAGAAGCCCCAGCAGAAGCAGAGTCAGGGCCAGGGGGTGGGATGGTGGCCCTGTCCCTCTTGCCAGGGCTGGCAGAAGATGGCACAGGCTTCCTCTTCTTCCCCATGGTTGTTGGCTGGCTGGAGCTGTGTCTGGCAGCAGGTCTTTCCTCTGAATGGTGACCTGCTTGCGAGCTTCATCCTTTTATATCCACGGGGCTGACGCAATGCATCCTCCCTGCATGCGCAGTGAACGCTTTGCATCTGCTAGGCATCCGCTCTGCATCCGCTTCATCCGCTCGGCATCCGCTCTGCATCCGTTTCTTCTGTTGCGCGTCCGCTTTGCTTTGCTCCCCCGGAAGCCCTGCGGATGTGCCATCCGCTTCCATCCGCTAGGCTTCCATGGAGCATCCACTTTATATCCTGGCTACATCCTTCCCCAGTCCGTTCCTTTCCGTTGTTGTCCGCTCTGCTTATGCAAATTTTTGCCCCTTTTCAGAGCGGATAACAACAGATGGAACATTTTTTTGTCCACTGTGTCCTTTTTACATATGTTTTGCATCCGTCGGCCTATATGATCCTTAATCCCTTAAGGATTAAGCGACTTATTTAGCTTCACCACTATCTTTCTTAAGAAACAATAGCTATTGTTAAATCAATGAAATTAGGTAAAATTTATTGGCATTCTCCTTCTTACCTTGGAGATTTATAATGAAATCTCTTTGTACAAAGTTTTTTTTCTTCCTTCTTTAACAATGCTTATATGGCCAGTCCATGTAATTTTGAAATCAAGTAAAGAGTGCTCAAATTATTGCTTGATTTCCTTATTAAATATGAATACTAAATGACCTTGGCTTGACCATGTCAGTCTGTATTATCTTCAATATTGGGTGCCTAGGGCACCAAGCCTGGATAATGTTAGATAATTAATGGCTCTATTTATCCATTCACATCACATCTAATTATCAAGAGACCACTGTAGGAAAGCTATATATTTTTTATCTCCTTCTCAGGTGGCCAAGAATGCGTTTGTTTACAGATGGCAAAATGTCTTAGGATCTCTTCCTCAAACTTCCCCTGACATACTTCTCTGACAAACTCCTATTAACTCTCTCTACTTGCTTGCTCAGTTTTTTCTCCTTTCTCTATATAAACTGGCTGATTTATATTCTTATAATCTCAACTTATTCAGCAAGATGTCACCCATAATCAGTATCAGGACTTTTCAGATCATATCCTTTGCAATTCAAGAGATAATCTTTTGATCCTTACAGGCGAGCACACAATTTTTCAAAAGGCATTCTCTTTTCTTCCTTCTTGAATTCTCTTAGAAAATTCCTGTTTGTTGCCCGAGTTTGTACACTCAACACCAGTTATTTTGGTTGGGTAGATATTTTCCTCTATGGGAGAAAAAAAGGAAACGCGCCATACAATCGTTTTCTCTTCCAATTCCATACAGTATCATGACAGCTGCTTCATTGACACAAGTGTACTCTCCTCAAATGTTACTATTTCCAATCTCTGAATTAGTCATTGGGTGCGATCCTATCTATTCAGAGAGATCATAAACAAATGAGGCAGAGGTTGTACTCACATGACCATGCAGCTAGTCCTTGACTTATAACAATTCATTTTTCACACTTAACAAGCATCCCTGTGGTTGTTTGATCAGAATTCAATTGCTTGGCAACTGGCAACTGGTTTTCCTGCTTGAGCAAGGGGCTGGACTAGAAGACCTCCAAGGTCCCTTCCAGCTATTCTATTCTATTCTTTTCTGTTCTGTTCCATTTCCTTTCCCATTCTGTGATGGGATTCAAATTTTTTTACTACTGGTTCTGGAGGCATGGCTTGATGGGCATGGCTTAGTGAGCATGGCTTAGTGGGCGTGACAGGGGAAGGATACTGCAAAATCCCCCTTCTCTCCCCACTCCACTAACCTGCTTTCCAGCTCCGTTCTCCTGTGCAGGGCAACCAAAGAAGACCCAGCCAATCAGCTGGGACTTGGGAGGTGGAGAATAGATGGATATGGGGCCAGTCAGAGGAGGTATTGGCTGGTTCTCTAAACAACTCAAAATTTCTGCTACCAGTTCTCCAGAATTGATCAGAACTGGCTGAATAGCACCTCTGATTCCATTCCATTCCATTCCATTCCATTCCATTCCATTCTATTCTTATTCTGTTCTATTCTATTCCTGTTTCTATTTCTATTCTGTTCTGTTTTACTTAAAAAATGATGCTAAAGGAGGGACAAAATAAAATGTGAATGACAAAATATTTTTTAATTCTTTCAAATAATTAAATTGAATTGGTGAATTGTCCCGCAGCGAGTTGTCCCATTCCAAAATATGGTTTTTTTGTCCACCTGCCACATCATGAAAGGATGTTTATAACAAAGTACCCCCAGTCTTTGAAGATATTGGCCAAGTTTTATTTGGCTGTCAACTTTATGCCTCTTTTTAGGCTAAGATATTTAACATCTCTGCTTGAAAGAACAGTCTACTGAGATTTGAATTGTAGATTCTCCTATTTCCTCCTGGGCTCTCATTGTGAGAAGAACTGCTAACACTATAGTGAAAGCAGTTCCTCTAAGGAGTTAAATTGATCAGATTGGGTATCCTGTAAAACCGATGTATTTATGTAAATGCTATTTCATTGTATTTACCAGGTACATATATTTTCTTTTATCTATTTTACCTTGGAATTTGATCCCTTATTTTATTCTATTTTCTTTTTGATAAGGTCATAAGACCAGTGGTGGGCTGCTGGGGGTTCACAGGGGTTCGGGAGAGCCCCTAGCTAAGATTCTGTGCAGTTCAGAGAACTCCCAAATCCCACTCCTGGCTGGCCCCGCCCATCACTCCCTGCCCCTCCCAGGAGTCCCCATGAGGCCATTTTGTATGCAGTGCAGGGCATGCACAGAGGCTTGGGGAGGGTGAAAAATGGGCCTCCCAGAAGTGTGGGAAGGCTGGAAATGGAGGCCAGTTCCAACACAACCACTCTTTATTCAAACAGTAAAGTGACTTGTAACGGAATGTTTGCCCAATCCGCGGCAGCCCTTCTTATTGCGGCTTGCTCGCAGCTTGTGGCCAATGACAGTTGTTTAAGTGTTCCCGCTGTCAGATGGGCTTTTGTTAGTGGTTGAGCTAGGGGTGATATGTTGACTGATTAATAATCTGTTAAGTTTATCTTGCATGTCCCCTGTGTCCATTTTTTCTTGGGCCTCCTTAGTATAACGAACCATGCGTTCAGCCCGTCCATTTGAAGCCGGATGAGCCAGCACTGTCAGGGCATGTCGGATGCCCTGTGCGGCCAAGTATTGCTTGAAAGCTAAAACAGTAAACTGGGGGCCATTGTCCGAGACTATTACATCAGGCAGCCAATGCATGGCAAAAAGTCTGTTTAACTATTTCAAGACTGCCTTGGTAGTAGTGGACGCCATAAGGATAACCTCTAACCAGTTCGAGTGGCATCCACAATTACAAAATAGGTGTTCCCTTTTGTTGGCCCAGCAAAGTCAACATGCAGTCTCAACCATGGGCCTCTGGGAGTTTCCCATTCCATGACTAGTGCCAGTGGGGGGTTAGGCCTTGATTTTTGGTAGTCATGGCATGTTGCCACCCATCGTTCAATGTCCTTGTCCAGCCCTGGCCACCAGACATAACTCCTGGCCAGGGCTTTCATTTTGACTATACACGGGTGTCCCTCATGCAACATGCACAACACTTCTTCCTGTAACTTTTCTGGGATTGCCACCCTGTCCCCCCACAGTATACAGCCTTTTTCAATAGACAGTTTGGTCTGTCAGGTGCGAAAAGGTTTAAAAGTCTTGCCTCTGTTTTCATCCGGCCAACCCTTACCTACCCAATGCAGGATTTGAGTTGTCAGTGGACCTTTTGTGGAAGCTTTAGCGATGTATGCTGCGGTTAGTGGCAGATTCGGCCAGGACTCGATTTGGAGAGTGGAGACGGTGGGAGCTGGGTCATCTCCCATGTTGGGCAGCGGGGAACGGCTCAAGGCATCCGCATGGGTTATGGTCTTTCCTGGGCGATGGATGAGTGTATATGCAGCGAGAAATTCAGACCACCTCGTCATTCTTGGTGATAGAATGTTTGGGGTTGATTTGTTTCCTGCTAGAATCCCTAGCAGGGGTTTGTGGTCAGTGATAATCGAAAATGTCCTACCATACAGGTATTCGTGGAATCTTTTGATGCCGGCTACGATTGCGAGGGCTTCTTGGTCGAGTTGGCTGTAGTTCCTTTCCGATTTTGACAGCATTTTGGAATAGAAGGCGATTGGTGCCTCTCTGCCATCTGGTAGTTTGTGGCTCAGGATGGCGCCGATTCCAAAAGGTGATGCATCACAGGTGACCGTCAAAGGCAGGGTGTTGCTGTACTGTATCAAAACGGTATTAGAAGTTAATAAGTCCTTGATGTTTTGGAATGCTGCTTGTTCCCAGTGGCTCCATTTCCATATAATTTTTTTTATCTAACAATCAATGTAAAGGTTCTGCTACGGTCGCTTTTTGGGGCAGGAAGACATTGTAGAAATTAATGAGACCTAAGAAAGTTTGTAAGTCAATTTTGTTCTTAGGTCTGGGTGCATCTTTTATCGCCTTTATTTTCTTTTCAGTGGGGTGTATCCCTTGCCCATGTATCAGGTAGCCTAAAAATTCAACCTGGTCGGTGGCTAGTTGACATTTTTCTCTCTTGACTTTAAGCCCTGCTTCTCTGAATCTTCGCAAAACCTCTTTTAGTCTATGTTCTAATTGATTTGCATTTTTTGCTGATACTAATACATCATCAAAATAAGGGACGACTCCTTTGATTACGTTTAGAAGGCGCTCCATGAGGCTTTGGAAAATGCCCGGGGCAACGCTCACGGCAAATTGAAGTTGGTTGCACTTGAATGCTCCTCTGTGCATGACTATAGTGTGTGCCTCTGTGGTTTCAGGGTCAACTGGTAGCTGTTGATACGTTTGTGTGAGATCAAGTTTCGCAAACATTTTTCCTCCCCTTAGCGAGTGCAATAAGTGTTGCACTACCGGTACTGGGTATGAACGTTGTTGGAGCGCATGATTTAGGGTTGCCTTATAGTCTCCACAGATGCGCACTGACCCATCTGGTTTGACAGGAGTCACGATGGGTGTTTCCCACCTGGCATGGTCGATTGGCTCTAACACCCTTGTGTGATAAGTTTGTTAAGCTGTTCATCTATTTTTGGCTTTAAGGCAAAGGGAACGCGTCTGGCTTTGAGCCTGATGGGAGCTATCTTTGGGTCTAGGCTGAATGATATTGGGGTCCCCTTGTACTTGCCTAGGGTCCCGTCAAATACATCCCGGAACTCTTGTAGCAGGCTATCTTCCCATTTGGCCACAACGATGCTGTTGATCCCAGTCACTCTGATTCCCAGGGGCATGAACCAGTCAATTCCTAGCAGGCTAGGGCAATCACGGTTGACAATTGTTAGAGGCAGTATTTCAGTGTGGTTTTTAAATTCTACTAGGAAATGTCCAAGGCCCACTACCAGGATTCGGTTTCCCTGGTAGTCCTTTAGTATCAATTTTTGTTGTTCCAGTTCTCTTTGGTTGATGTCTGGTATCAGGCTTCTGATAGTGTTCCAAGATACCATTGACAAGTATGCATTTATCTGGACCATTTTTGCATTTGCTGCCCTGACATTTCCGATGGTTATTGTTTGGTGTGTTTCTTCTCTGTCGCTCGTTCACCGGTTCCTGTTCTCTCGGCTCCATCTGCTTCCGGCTTGTCTCTCTTTGTTTCTGGGGGGGGGGGGTGATGCCGTGTCTTTTTGGACTATAGCTCTTTTTGTTTTGGCAGACCCTTGCGATGTGCCCCCGTTTTTCACAAGCTCTGCAAATGGCATCTAGGAACCTGCATTCTGAGTGCGGGTGATTTCCTCCGCATCCAGCACACTGGAATTCTTGCCTGCTTCTTCTTTTTCCCTGCCATTTTCTTTCCGACTGAAACCTATGTATATCTTCATTGTCATCATCAGTGTCGCTCGGGGAGTCGAGTTCTTCATGGTGGGCAGTCGCTGTGGGCTGTTTCTTGCTTCCTTCCACCCTCTTTTCTCTGGGTTGATTCGGCGGATCTGGAATTGAGTTCATCTGGCGCATAGTGGCTGCAGATTTCTTGGCTGCTTCAGCCGCGGTAGTTTCTGCGATGCCCTCGGCCACTGTGATATTCGGTCTGTTTAGCAGCTTGCTTTGGAGTGTAGCATCCTTCAATCCGAGGACCACGCGGTCCCTCATGGCCTCGTCCATGTTCTGGAACTCACAGGCTCCTCCGATGTGTCTGAGGGCTGCTATAAAGTCTCCAATGCTCTCGTCTTCCCATTGGTCTCGTTTGTAAAACTCATGCCTTTTGATCAGGTTGGAGACCACAGGCGTGTAATGGGCTCAAAGCATTCTGTTCAGTTCAGGCCATGCCATCTGCTTAACGTCTCTTGGTTTAGCTAGCACCTTGGCCATTTTAAAAATGGCTGGCCCAGTGTGTGAGGAATACATCCCTCTTCCTCTGGTCAGTTATCTCCTGTAGCTCGTTGCTTTCTAAAAACATCAGAAAGCGATCAATGTACGACTCCCAATCTTCCTCAGCTGGGTTGAACGGTGCGGGCGGTGCATTGTTACCGTCCATCTTTGTCGCTCGGTTCTGGTTGCCATGTGCTTCAGTCTTGCTCTTCTAGGATGATCCCATCCTTGTCGCCAGTGTTCCATCTGGAAATAAGGTGCGCAAGACCGGGTTCCAACAAAACCACTCTTTATTCAAACAGTAAAGTGACTTGTAATGGAACGTTTGCCCAACCCGCGGCGGCCCTTCTTATAGCAGCTTGCTCACGGCTTGTGGCCAATGACAGTTTAAGTTTAAGTGTTTAAGTGTTTCCGCCATCAGGCGGGCCAATCATAATGGTGCTTAAGTAACCAATCCGAGAACGGCCTTTTTGGCCAATCAGTTTAAGGTATTTGGAGTCTACCAAGTTCTGTACACAACAATTTCCAGATTCCAGAAAGCCCGGGGAGCTCTGGAGCCCGGGAAGGCTGTTTTTGCCTTCTCGGAGTCTCAAGTAAAGCCTCCGGAGCCTGGGGAGGGAAAAAATGCTCCCCTCACTGTGGTGCAAGACTAGGTCACATCCACCATGGCCATGCCCAACCAGCAACTAGGCCAAGAACCTGTTGCTAAAGTTTTTGAAGCCCACCTTTGCATAAGACTAATCAATTAATAAAATGTTGCTTCTATTTATTGGAAGCAGTAAGCAATAGTAACAATGAATTAAGGCAAATAGTAACAATAGTAGTAACAAAAGCCATGATTACTATTATTATTCATTTGAACATTCACAACATTCAAAGAGGAAGTGCCAGAAGCTTGGAAAAACTTATGAATATCTGATGATATCTCAGGTCTGGTGAGGCCAGGAGAAACGATGCAATTTTCTTTTCACAGAGCCACGTACAGTCTCTCCTAATAGAAGTTTTGTTATATCCATTTAGCTCCTTTCAAAAGTCATTTGTTAGCCAAGCTTCCATCTTTTGCTCCAATACCATTTTTTGTTGTTTGTTTTAGTCCAAATAGCCCAGAATAGACTCAAGGCCATTCATCAGTCTGCTTTGGTTCTCTAAACATTTCTTTAATCAGTTTCATGAGGTCTGTGATTATTTTGGTTCCATTGTTTGATCTGAGAAGACGGAGGAGGTCAAAATGGATTGGATCCAGGTGGCAGATATTAATCCTCATGTCTGTTTGATTGAAAAAAAAAGGGAAATTAGACCAGCTGGAGAATGGAAGTATGGTGTAGGGTAAATGGAACCTGTTGATGTTGAAGAGGAACCAATGTTAAGCCCATGTCACACTGCACCAACGGATGGAAAGAGGATGTAAAACGGAGAAAAACACTTGCCATCCCTTGGTTAACGCGATGCTTCCGTTCTGTACTCACTGCGTCCATTTTTCTTCCTCTCTATCCGTCCAGCATCCGTCGACTGAGGTTCCATCCGCTCAAAACGTTTTGAGCTGCTCAAAACTTTTTGAGCAGAAAATGTATCCAACACATCTGTTCTGCATCCGCTATGCATATGGGGAACATCCGTTCTGCATCCGTCGTCATCCGTTACGCGTCCGCTATATCCGCTAGGCATCCGCTGCGCATCTGCGCAACTCAAATCCGCTCCAGCGGTAAACGGACACAGGGAGGAAGCGGAACGGACGTGGAATGGACGCGCAGCGTTAGTAGCACGGATGGAGAAAGGATGAAAGCGGATGCAGCACGCAAAGAAAGCATTTAAAACAGAAAAAACGTTCACAGAGGGGACCTATCTCGGATATCAAGGATTTCTAGAGGATGTCTAGAGGATCCAAAAGGACACATAGGGGAAAACCTATATTGTCTATAAAAAGGGGGAGCAACTCACCTGGATCTCACTTTCAGACCAGCAGCCCTGCTGTGCAGACCTCTGCAGCCTTCATCTTCCTCTTGCTCTTCCACAGCATCCAGTCATGTCCACCATGGATCGTAACACAGTCCTTTTGGCAGCCAACATCCTTCTGCAACAGTGCGAAGCCATCTACAGGCTCTTTCAACTCTTCTACGGGAAGAAAAAGAGGTGGCCAAGAAGCATCTGGGTCTGAAGATGGATCGGGAGAAGAGCAGAGTATGGACTGTACAACAAGCTGATGGTGGAGCTGAGGAACGAAGACCCTCGTGCATTCCAGAACTTCATGAGGATGCCTCCAGCCATGTTTGATGAAGTTGTGGAGCGGCTGACACCCAGGTTGACCAAGCAGAGCACCAACTTCCGGCCCAGCCTGGACCCTGGGCTCAAGGTGGCACTGACTCTGCGCCACCTGGCCTCGGGGACCACCTACAGGAGCATGCAGTACGGCTGGAGGGTGCCACACAACACCATCATCATTGTGGTCAGAGAAGTGGTGCAGGCCATCATCGAAGAATACCTGGAGGAGCTCCCACCACTGAAGAAGGCTGGAAGAAAATTGCAGAGCAGTGGTATCAGAAGTGGAACTTCCCCCACACCGTTGGAGCCATAGATGGGAAGCACGTGGCCTGCAAAGCTCCAGCCAACTCAGGGTTCACTAATCACACCTACAAGGGCTTCTTCAGCATCATCCTCTTCACCATGGTCGATGCTGACTACACGTTCATGTACATCGATGCTTCAGGCAATGGGTCAGCTTCAGATGCCCAGGTATACAAATCCAGTCACCTCAATGAGGGGCTGGAATGCAACCTCATCATGGGCTTCCCAGATCCAGACCCCCTGCCCAACGACACGCAAGATGTGCCCTACTTCATCATGGGGGATGACGCCTTCTCCCTCAGAACCTACCTCATGAAGCCATACACTTCCAGACTCCTCACCGGTGAAGAGAGGATCTTCAATTACAGGCTGTCCAGGGCAAGGCGGGTGGTGGAGAACGCCTTTGGCATCCTGGCCAACAGGTTCCAGGTACTTCTCACCACCATGCAGCATTGCCCAGAGACCATGAGGAGGATCGTGGAAGCTTGCCGCATCCTGCACAATCTCATGCGCACCCGCTACCCAGTGTTGCAGAACAGGCCCGTGGACCTCCAACAAGGCAATGTGGACATGGAGCCTGGGGAATGGAGGCAAGGGCGAAACCTGATAGACACTCAGGATGTGGAAGGCCCCAACAGAGCCTCACATGAAGGGAAGAAGCAGCGCAACCTCCTGAAACACTGGTGCAACTCCCCAGCTGGAGCAGTGGAGTTGCAAGACAGGATGATAGATGCTTAATGGATGCTTCCTTCAGCCTGTCTCATCACACTGATGAGATTGGGCCATGTATGTTAGGTGGGCCTACAATGAACAGGGCATTTAATAAAGAGTTGTGTTTATGTTCAAATGTGTGGATGAATGATTAAATGGTTATTGATAATAAAGGGCCAAAGGTGTGGCACCTGGGAGGGTGGACTATACAGTCCCACTATGCTTGCACTGGAGGTTTATCTATCCCACAGCTATCTTAACCCATCCCAAAGGTATCCCTGCCCATCCCACAGGTATCTTAAGCCATCCCACAGCTATTACCCATCCCACAGGTATCCCTGCCCATCCCACTGCTATCCTTACCCATCCCATAAGCATGCAAAGGCTTAAACCATTTCTAAAAGTTTCCACCAATATTTTATTTATAAAAATAAATGAGGCAAGTGTGTGAAGCAAAGATAATCTTTATTAATAACAAGCTGTAAAAGAAAAATGACCCAAGTCAAGTGTCCAAATAAAGTCTACAGGTAGCCACCCAGTCTCTGGCACTCTTCTCTGTCACTCAGAGGTATGCCCAGTCTCAGGGGTGAAGGGTGCAGGTGCTGTGGAGGTGGGTGCTGCTGGAGTGCTGTTCTGAAGTGCCACTGGGGTGCCTGGCCCCGAGAGGACAACAGGGGAAGGTGTGTCGAGGAAGCTCTCAGACAGGTGGCTCAGCCCCATGATGTTGAGAGCTCCTTCCTCCATGCCTTGGGGTGTCAGCCCCAGTCCTGATGACAGATGTACTGAGGCCAGGCTTGGCTGTGGGGTGTAGGAAGAAGCAGTGTAGTGGGGCTGTCTGGTCTGCAGCTGGGTGAGGACTGGCATGGGTGGCATCGGTGACGTGGGTGGCATCGGTGGCATCAGTGGAATCAGTGGCGTGGGTGGCATCGGTGGCATAAGTGGAACCAGTGGCAACGGTGTCGTCCTATGAACCTGTGCCTGGACTGGGAAGGGCTGCTGCCTGTGCTGCTGGACCTCCTGGTAGCCATAGCCCTGGTAGGTGAGGGCCTGTGAAAAGCCTTGGAATGGGAGGGACATCACCTGGGGTGGAGAAGCAGACCTGGACTGGGTGGGAGCAGGTTCATCTAGATCTGGAGGGTTGTGAATCAGATCGGTGATCCTGTCCTTCACCACCTGGTACTGGGGTTCCGCCATGTCCATGAGGGTCTGGTTCACATAGGTGAGGAAGGGCTTGCGGTTGGAGGATGAGGAGTCGGTGTGTACCAGCTGAGAGAGGAGATCTACGCTGCTCCTGATGGTGTCTCTTATCTCCAGCAGGACAGTGTGGCTCTGTCCCTCCTGTCTGACTCTCTGCCTTTCTGTGGAGGTGGAGCTGGGGGTGGATGCGGGTTGGACTGTGGTGGAAATGCCGTCTCCTTTCTCCCACTGTGCCAGGGGGTCCTCCACGCGCTCTGCCACGGTTAGAACAGCTGTCAGTGGGTTCTCTGTTGTGGCACACTCCACAGATACCTGCCTGAAGACAGGAGCTGACTCTCGGCTGGAAGAGGACTGGCTCTCAGCAGGCTGCCTGAGAGAGAGGGTTGTGAGAGGGGCTGCTCCTCGGTGGCGGATCGCATCCTCCAGGAAGCTGCACTTGGCCATGACGTAGTTCACTCTGTCCGTCAGCTTGACCGCAACCTGGCCAGATTTCTTGAGGTGCAGTTTCCCGTACCAGGTGTGCATGTGCTTCCACCAGCCGAGGAGCACCACCGAAGTGTAGCCCAGGTTCTCTGCCTTCTCTCTCCAAGCAGCCTGCTTCCTTTTGGTGCCCCTATAGAGCCTGTGTGCCTTCCACCATAGATACCCATTCTCTCTCAGCCACTCCAGCACCTCATCCTCATATTCCTCCTCAATGTTGTATTGCCTCCTCTCCCGTTCTCTCATATGCCTCTTCCTCCCTTTGGCAGGACCACATGGGCCCTCATTAGAGGGGCTTCCAGGTTGTAGGGGCTGCTCCTCCACACCACCAGCAGCAGCAGCACCAGCAGGACCAGCACCAGCAGCACCAGCACCAGCACCAGCAGCACCAGCAGCACCAGCAGGACCAGGATCATCATCAGCAGAGTAAGCACCAGCAGCACCAGCAGCACCAGCAGCACCAGCAGCACCAGCAGCACCAGGATCAGCAGCAGCAGAGTAAGCACCAGCAGTGCCAGCAGCGCCAGCAGGACCAGGAGCATGAGCAGGACCAGCAGGACCAGGAGCACGAGTATGAGCAGGACCAGGAGCATGAGCAGGACCAGGAGCACCAGTAGCACCAGGAGCACCAGCAGGACCAGCAGGATGAGGAGCAGCTTCAGCAGAGTAAGCACCAGCAGAAGCACCACCGCCAGAAGCAGCATCAGCAGAGTAAGCACCAGCAGAAGCACCACCGCCAGAAGCAGCATCAGCAGAGTAAGCACCAGCAGAACCACCACCGCCAGAGGCATCATCATCAGAGTAAGCACAAGCAGAAGCACCACTGCCATAAGCAGCAGCAGCAGCTCCTCCAGAAGCAGAAGCAGCAGAAGCCCTAGTCCCAGAAGAGCGAGCCCGTAGGGCAGAAGCCCCAGCAGAAGCAAAGTGAGGGCCTGTGGGTGAGAGGGTGGCCCTGTCCCTCTTGTCAGGGCTGGCAGCAGAGGCTTTCTCTTCTTCCCCATGGTTGTGGGGTTGCTGGCTGGCAGGCAGGCTGGCAGGCAGGCTGGCAGCAAGGCTGGCAGGCAGGCATGCAGGCAGGCAGGTAGGCTGGCAGGCAGGCAATGTGTCTGGAAGCAGGTCTTTCCTCTGATTGTTGACCTGCTTGGGAGCTGCTTCTCTTTATATCTGCGGGGCTGATGCAATGCATCCTTCCCGCATGCACATTGAACGCTAGGCATCTGCTAGGCATCCGCTAGGCTTCCGCTCTGGATCCGCTTCATCCGCTCTGCATCCTCTGTGCATCCGCTTCATCCGCTCGGTGTCCACTCTGCATCCGCTGTATCCATTCCATGTCCGCTTTGCTGTGGTCCCCCGGAAGCCTTGCGGATGTGCCATCCGCTCTCATCTGCTTCCATCCGCTAGGCTTCCATGGAGCATCCGCTTTCCATCTGCCCTGCGTCCTCCTCCCGTCCGTTCTTTTCCGTGTTGTCCCCTCTGGTTATGCAAATTTTTGCCCCTTTTGAGAGTGGATAACAATGGATGGAACATTTTTCTCGTCCGCTGTGTCCTTTTTACAATCGTTTTGCATCCATCGGCCAGTGTGACAGGGCCTTTAGACAGAGAGTAGTGAGGGACATATTTTGAGGTGACACAGTATGAAGGAACTGGAAGGGAGGAGTTAAGAAAAATAAAGCAGTTTATGTGCAGATAACTCACGTGTTAGGAGTATTATTACAAAATATGACAGGAAGGACTAGTGAACACAAACTCTCATTTTTGAAGCCTAAAATATCATATCCTCCATCACAGACTTTGCCAAATTGGTGTTGGCTATTTTCATTCAGTGCTACCGGGATATTTCTCTGGATATTTTTTTTCTCTCTCCTTGCCCTGCTGCAACTTGAGATGGTGTCATGTCTGATCTCAATGCCCAGGATAGACTCAGATTCAGATCAACATAGTTGGAAGGGACTTTGTAGGTCATCTAGTCCAACCCCACCCATGGTGCCTCAGTACTGGGTAACAGAAAGAAGTCAGCTGGCCAGTCAGATGGATGATAAATAGTCCTGTCCCTAATAAACATCCAGATGGATCTTGACAGACTTGAATACCAGGTCCTATATAAGAAAATTAAATTCAGTTTATAGAAAAGTAATGTCCTACACTTGGGCAAGAAAAGGCAAAAGGACACATATGGACTGTGTAAAACCAGGCAATAGCAGGAACTGTGAGAGGGATCTTGGAGTCTTAGTGGACAACCAGCTAAATGTGCCAGAAGTGTGCAGCTGCAGCCAAAAAAGCCAACGTAATCCTAAATTGCATTAACAGAGGGATACAATTGAGATCAAGTGAGGTACTAATCCCACTCTACAAAGCCTTAGCAAGACCACATCATACGATGAACAGTTGCAGGAACTGGGCCTGGCTAGTCTAGGGAAGAGAAGGACCAGGGGAGATGGGATAGCAGTCTTCCAATGTTTGAGGGGCTGCCACAGAGAGGAGGAAGGGCTCAAGCTATTTTCCAAAGCATCTGAAAGCCCGACAAGGAATAATGGATGGAAATTGATCCAGGGGAGATTCAACCTGGAAATAAGGAGAGATTTTCTGACAGTGAGAATCCATGGATTTCCTGCCTTAGGAAATTGTGGGAGCTTCATCACTGCAGGCTTTCAAAGAGGGATTGGACTGCTATCTGTCAGAAATGATGTAGGGTCTCCTGCTTGGGTGGTGGTGGGGATTGGACTAGATGACTTACAAGGTAAAGTCTTTTCATGGAATCAATTATTAACCAATCCATTATCCTCCACTTCGAGACAAACAAACAACTCTCTATTAAACAATTTTGTTTCAGGAAAAAAACTATCCTGTAATCTGCAACTCTTACACTGCAAAAACATATGGACTACACAACTCAATCAGGGCAAAGCAGTAGACGTAATCTTGATAGACTTCTGTAAAGCCTTTGATTCAGTGGTGCATGACAAACTACTTCTAAAACTAAAATCTTATGGTATCTCTGGACACCTGCATAACTAGATAGAAGCATTCCTGTCAAACAGACAACAAATGGTCAAAATTGAGAGCATCCTATCAAATCCTGTACTTGTCAACAGTGGGGTCTCCCAAGGCAGCATTCTAGGACCAATTCTCTTCATACTCTACATAAATGACCTCTGTGATCATATTAAGAGCAACTGTGTTCTCTTCACTGCTGATGTAAAGCTATTCAATACCACAGAAAATACTGCTACTCTTCAAAAAGACCTCGACTATGTATCAGAATGGTCAAACAAATGGCAACTTCAAATCTCAACAAATAAATGCTCTGTCTTACATATTGGTAAAAAAATCAGAAAATAAAAAACAAGGTCAAGACCTTGTTGATGATCCAAACTCTTGGAGTACTAATCTCTAATGATCTAAGTGCTAGAACCCACTGTAACTACATAGCCAAAGAGGCATTAAGAGTTGTAAACCTAATTGGGGAGAAGGCGGAGCTACGTCTTGGTGTTACAGCTGCGATCTCGGGGCTCTGAGATCTCAGCTGATATTTTTGCCTCTGGTCGGTTCTAACGGACCTAAACCGTCCCGTAGAGACGGGGATTGTGAAGGGCACAGTCCCAGGATCCCAGAGATATCGCAAAATCTCTGGTTTGATCCGGGAGAAGCCCTTTTGCTGGAAGCGGAAAGACAGCCTCCAAAGCTGCTGAAGTCGGGACAACTCCGGAAAGAAAGGGATTTAAATGAGCGTGTATCGGTTGGGTGAGAAATTCTTTTGCATTATAAATTGATTAAGACTTGAAAGGACATCCTGAACAAAGAAGAAATCTGTGACTTTATTTTTGCTTGACTGAACCTTGGTTGAGCGGCGTTTAAGTGATGTCAAATTGAGACTTGGATTTTTTTTTTCTTATTTTCTTTGAGGACTTTAATGTGACTTTGTAGGTAACCGGATTGAATTTTCTCTTATATATATTTTTATTTTTCACTTGATTTTTATTTTTTATCTTTTTAACTTTCTTTTTAGGATAGAGGCTCCCTTTGGCTATCTTTTTTTTCTTTTTGTTTGAGTCTTTTATAAATATTTTTTCTTTTGGCTGGGGGGGGAAAGAGTATTAAGAGATGCTGCAACACTGCCAACTAGAGGCTTGAAAATATTTTATTTGAATTGGGGAGAAAAGCACTTCTTTTCAAGGACATTTTAATGTGATAAGATAGAGGGAGAATACAGTAAAATATTATTACAGGTGCTCTCTTGGACTCTTATCAATATTTCAACATTTGAGGCTTGGCTTTGAAGTTGCTGGAGAAGACAGTCATAATAAGAGCCTTGGATAAAGAAATAAAGTGCAGTGTACAGTGCATATATATATATATATATATATACCTTTGAAACTCCTACTCGCCAGCCTTTTTGTAAATTTTAACTCAAGTATTTTTGTTTTTTATTTTAAAGGGAAAGCCTCAGAGTTCTTTCTTTTTTCTTCTCTTTCTTTTTTTTTCTCTTGCTTCTTCGCTTCTTCCATTTATTTTAATTGGATTAGGGTCTAGAAGAACCTGAAGACCTTTCTTTTTCCTTTTTCCTTTTTTCTTTTTTGGTTTTGGGCTTTTTACTATTGGATTTCTTTTTTTTTTTTTGGACTATATTTGGCTACTATACCAGCTGGATTCAAAGCCAAAGAGAGCTTGAAGCCTTGGAAATATTAAAATGAGCAGGAAACCAAAATCATTCAGCATTTTTGCTTCTACCTCTGCTTCCCCATCACCTGAAGGACAACTTTTAATTCAGACAATGTTGAAGCAAGATAAGGAACAAGAAAAAGCAAATTTACAGATGATTATGCAAGGAATTCAAGATATTAAGATAAAAATAGATACCATGGATAAAAAAATAGAGAAATCTGATGAAAATCTTAAACAAATGATGGGAAAGTATGAGGAGAGATTCCAAAAAATTGAGGAAGAAGGAAAACAAAGAGAGGAGAAGATTGGAAATATTGACACTAGATTAACAGTGGTAGAACAAGAAAAAAATGGGATGTTGAGGTGGGAGATGGAAAGATCAGAATTTTATCTTAGATTCCAAAATATAGAAGAGGAAAAAGGAGAAAATTTGGCTGTGATAATGATAGAAATATTGGCAGATCTTCTGGAAATTACTGAGGAAAAGATGATGGACGGAGTAGATGAGATATACCGAGTTTATACAAGATATGCGATGAGAAATAAACTACCAAAGGAAGTACATATTAGATTTACTAAAAAATCCATCAGAACACAAATATTACAAGTGGCAAGAGAAAAAGCATTGAAATATAAAGGCAAAGAGATTGTAGTTTTAAAACAAATACCTAGAAGAGTGAGAGAGATGAGAAGAGAATATCGATTTTTGACCAAAATGTTACTGGAAAATGAAGTGAACTATAGATGGCTGATACCAGAAGGACTAATTTTTACGTGGCAAGAGCAGAGACATAGAATTGACTCGATTGAAAAAGTAGAACTTTTTTATGCAGAATTTTTCGGAAGAAAAAAAGAGGAGACAGAGAAAGAGGTCTCATTAATTGAGTTTCAGGAGGAACAACTGGAGATTGAAAAAGAGAAAGGAGTTGTAGGTGGACAGGTAGACAGTAAAGAACAACGTGAAGTGAGAGCTACGAGAGCTGTTAGACCTAAATATAAAGCATAATCATGGAAGAAAAAAAAACTGATTACAATGAATATAAATGGACTTAACTCAGCTGTTAAAAGAAGGAAAACCTTTCACAAATTAGAGAAATTAAAATTTGATATAATTTGCTTACAAGAAGTTCATATTAAAAAACAACATGAGCAATTGTTAGTACAGCCAAAATTAGGGAAAATATTTACTTCTTTGATTCAATGTAAGAAAAGAGGAGTGGTTCTCTACATTAAAGAAGATATTCCAGCAAAACTGATCTACACGGATGAAGATGGAAGAGTATTAATGGTGGAAATAATGGATAATAATAAAAAAATACTCTTGATTGCAATTTATGCTCCGAATGATAAACAAGAAGAGTTTTATAAAAAACTACATATGGAAATAATTAGACTGGACTATGTTAACATAATTATGATGGGAGACTTTAATGGAATTGTGGACAATAAATTAGATTATATAACAACAACAACAAAACAAAATAGAAAGATTCTCCCTAAATCTTTTTTTAAAATGACAGATGAACTAACCTTAAAAGATATTTGGAGGGAAAGAAATGTTAAAACTAAACAATATACTTTTTATTCTAATAGACATTTATCATGGTCCAGATTAGATATGATTTGGATCTCAACAGAATTAATATCTACTATTCAAGAAACAAATATTGAAATAAGTACTTGGGCAGATCATAGTCCAATGACAATTAAATGGAAGGGACAAAAAAAAAGATCGAGATGGACATTAAACAATACTATTTTAAAGGAGAAAGATTTTATACAATGGATGGAGAAGGAATTGGTTTTTTTTTTTAAAGAAAATAAAAAAGAAGATACCTCAATACAGAATGTTTGGGATACAATGAAGGCATATGTAAGAGGTTTGATAATAGACTATACAAGAAAAAAGAATATTAGGAAAAGACAAACCTCCAAGGCCTTGGAAGATGAATATATAAGACTTGAAAAAGAACTACAGAAAATACCACAGAAAAAAGATATTAAATTGAAACTGGATGTAATTAAGCATAAAATGGAATTAATAGAGAAAGAAGAACTGGCACAGAAAATTAGAAATTCTAAACAGAATTATTTTGAAGATGCAAATATACCAGGTAGATGGCTAGGATATAAACTGAGAAAGGAGAAGGAATCAAGAAAAATATTGAAACTAATAGATCATCAAGGTCAAGTTTGTTGTGGTAATAAGGAGAAAAAGGGAATTATTCGAGATTATTATGGACAACTATATAAACAAGAGAATATTGATGAGGAAAAAATTAAACAGTATTTACAGAATGTTAACTTACCGAAGATACCTAAAGAGACTGAAGAAATGTTAGAAAGCAACATAACAATGATGGAATTAAATGAAGCATTTAAAAGACAAAATAATGGGAAAGCACCAGGTCCAGATGGGCTTCCGGCAGAATTCTATAAAAAATTTCAAGAATCATTGAACACTCCATTGTTAGAAATTATGAATGAAGTTATGTTAAAGAAGATGACACCCAAAACATGGTCAGAGGCTTATATTACACTTATTTTAAAGGAAGAGGCTGACCCGTTGCAAATTAAGAACTATAGACCTATTTCCTTATTGAATGCAGATTATAAAATCTTTGCTTCAATCTTAGCAGAAAGACTGAAAAAATATTTAAATAATTTTATTCATCCAGATCAAAATGGATTTCTACCAAAGAGACAAATTAGAGACAACATGAGAGTAATTTTGGATACCTTGGAATATTATGAGGCTCATCCTGAAAAACAAATGGCTTTGATATTTCTAGATGCTCAAAAGGCATTTGACAACGTGAACTGGAGATTTATGTTATTATTATTGGAACAGATGGGCTTTGCCAGAAAATTTATTCAAGCAATAGAAGCCATATATATTAAACAGACAGCAAAGGTAATGATGGAGGGAGAATTTACAGATCTTATTAATATAAGAAGAGGTACAAGACAAGGATGTCCCCTATCTCCTTTGTTATTCGTATTAACTTTGGAAGTGTTGAATAGAAATATTAGAGATGACAAAAATATAAAAGGAATGAAAATTAAAAAGGAAGAATTTAAACTACAAGTTTTTGCTGACGATTTAGCTTTTATTCTGGAAGACCCGTTAGAAACCGCTCCAAAGTTATTGGAAAAGATAGAGACATATGGTGAGATGGCTGGCTTGAAAATAAATAAAGATAAAACAAAGATTTTGACAAAAAACATGTTATTGAGACAAAGAGAAGAACTGACAGATTTTTTGAAAATTCAAATTACAAATAAGGTTAAGTATTTGGGGATATATTTGACAGCAAGATGTAGCACATTAAAAGAGAATAATTATATTAAACTCAAACAACAGATAATTACAGATTTGAAGAAATGGGAAAATTTACAATTGTCATTAATAGGGAGAATCTCAACAATTAAGATGAATATTTTACCTAGAATTTTATTTCTCTTTCAAACAATACCAATTAGACTTGGAAAAGACTATTTTGAAGATTTAAATAAAATTATGTTGAAGTTTATATGGCAAGGTAAAAAAGCGAGAATAAAGTTAAAACTTTTGCAAGATGCTAGAAATAGAGGAGGTTTTGGCCTGCCTAATTGGGAACTGTATTATCAAGCTGCAAGTTTGATGTGGGTCAAAGAATGGATAACATTAAGAAAACATAGATTGTTGACATTAGAAGGACATGATTTACTGTTGGGCTGGCATGCTTTTTTATGGTACAAGGGAACTAAAACACAGGGGTATTTCAGAAGACATTATATACGGGAGTCTTTGTGGTTAAATTGGGAGAAGATAAAAAAACAATGTTACTTGAAAATTCCAGTTTGGTTATCGACTATTGAAGCATTTTCCTATCCTATGATCTATAAAAAGGAACAAACAGTTAGATATGGGGAACTGTTGGATGAAAAGGGTGGACTTAAAACGATTCAAAATTTAGGGGAACAAGGTATAAGGATGAATTGGTTTTCTTATGCGCAAATACACTCAAGATATCTTGAAGATTTTAAAACGGAAGGATTCTATGATAAACAGACTGATTTAGATAAGATATTGATGGGTACTGATGAGAAAGTGATTAAAAAGTTATATGGTTATTTATTGTGTTAAGCCTGGGTTCCCCAACCAGGGTTAGGTAGACAAGCTAAAC
>BLBF01000060.1:12336308-12348598 GCA_015471245.1 Laticauda colubrina | reverse complement strand
TAGTATTTCACCTAAAACAGTTAGGGTGAACAATGTTATCCCTAACAGAATTAAGCTAGAGGAAGAACAAGTTAAAGAAACTATGATTGCTTGGGGGAAGAATTTTGGATATGAGATTGATTTAGAGCAATGGCAAAAATTGTGGTCTCAAAATTATAAAATGACAATGTCAATAGCATATAAAGAAAACTTGTATAAGATGTTTTACAGGTGGCACCTTCCCCCGACAAGAATAGCAAGAATGTTCAAGAACAAATCTGAAAAATGTTGGAAATGTCATCAGATACCTGGCTCATATTATCATATGTGGTGGACTTGTGAGAATGCCAGAAAATATTGGACTAAAATTCACATGTGGTTGGAAAAAATGACAAAGAAACACATAGATTTGAAACCAGAGATCTTTTTATTGGGAATTTTATCTGATATATATAATAAAGACTTGAAATATTTGATTGTAAATGTATTAACAGCGGCTAGGATTGTATTTGCTAAAAACTGGAAGAATGAGAAAATGCCATTGCAGGAAGAAATTATTGAGAAAATATTGGAATGTGCTGAGATGAGTAGATTGACATTTGAAATTAGAGAACAAGAAGATAAACAATTTTATGCAATTTGGGGTTTTTTTTATCAATGGTTAGATGATAAAATACAATAATAGAGCATTAATATTATATATATGAAGAGTTTTTAGGATTGATTTGTTATGATTATATGATAAGTTATAGAATAAACTGTTTGAAGTATTGTTATCTCACAAAGCATGAATGATTAAAAGTATAGTCAGAAAAAGTTTTTTTTATTTTATTTTTTTAGTAATATTAGAATATGGATTGACAATATGAGTGGTTATGCAATATAATTGTAATTGACACTATAAAATGAATGCACAAAACTGATGAACCAACCGGTACACCGGAAGTATATATGAGAGTAGATGTTTTTAATGTTTCGTATGTTTGTCTGTTTGTAGAAAATTAATAAAAATTTATAAAAAAAAAAAAAAAAGAGTTGTAAACCTAATCCTACGTAGTTTTTTCTCTGGTAATATCACACTACTAACTAGAGCATACAAAACATTTGCTAGACCAATACTCGAATATAGCACATCAGTATGGAACCCACATTACGTATCTTATATTAACACAGTTGAGTTGTTGTGCAGAAATATTTCACAAGAAGAGTTCTCCACTCCTCTACTCGTTGCAGAATACCTTATGCCACCAGACTCGAAATTCTAGACCTAGACAATCTAGAACTACGCCGCCTTTGATCCGATCTAAGTATAGTATATAAAATCATACATTGCAATGTTCTGTCAATTAATACTTCAGCTTCAATCATAACAACACAAGAGCAAACAATAGATACAAACTCAAGGTTAATCGCACCAAATTTGATTTCAGGAAATACGACTTCAGCAACAGAGTGGTTGATGTCTGGAATACTCTACCTGACTCTGTGGTTTCTCCTCCAAACCCAAAAACATTTAACCTTAGACTGTCTACTATTGACCTCACCCCCTTCCTAAGAGGCCTTTAGGGGGCGGTGCATAAGTGCACCAATCGAGCCTACCGTCCCTGTCCTATTGTTTCCTTTTATTTTTCTTATATGTATCCATTTCATGTATTCATAACTATGTTTATACTTTTACCTGTTATCTTATAATCACTTGACAAATCAAATAAATCAAATAAAATAAGGTCCCTTCCAACTCTGTTAATCTATTAAACCTGTAAAAGCCTGTTATACAGTGGTGGTATGCTACTGATTCAGAACGGTTCGGCTGAAAGCCTCTGCCAATCATATGAGAGGAGGGGAAAAAGCCTCCTACAATCATCTGAAAGAAAAGTGCAGGATTGGCCCTGCCATCTGCCCCTTCTTGTGGTTTGCTGGCAGCAGGTGCAGACAGCAGAGGTCTCGGAGAGTGAGGGCTCGGCTGAGGGGCCTGTGTGTGATGCAGGGATGGGGCCAGAACTATCAGGGAGTGGAGTGCTGCCTTCGGAGCTTGTGGAGGCTGGCAGCAGTGATACAGAGGACCCCGAGGACCCTGTGCCCAGTGCATGGGCGACTTGGGAATAAGGCTGCAAGGTGATGGCCCCTCCCTTAAGGGATAAAAGCCAGCCCTCAGAGATGAGATTCTTTGCAGGAAGCAAAGAAGTTCTTGCATTTCATGTTTTGTGGAAGTTTGGACTATCCAGGCTTGTGTTTGGAGACTTTTGGTTTTGATTATTTCCTTGCAATTTAATCTAGTGTTCTTGGCAGCCTTGCACAACCTTGGCAAGGCTTGTTCTTATTTGGGACAATTAGTTTTTAATAGCATTTTACTGTGAATGAATGGAATTCACAGAGAAGCATTAAAAGGGTTTTGCTTTTATCTCTGTTTGGTGTTTGTTTACTTTGAATGAGGCGTGGGTCAGAAGATCCCTGCACTTTTCTCTTCTTTCTCCTCTCAGCTGATTGGTGCTGCAGGTCTCAGCTGGTGTGGAGAAAGCTGAGCGACGGCATTAGGCAAAGCATGCCCACCAAACTGGTGGTAAAAGAATTAGAATCCCACCACTGCTGTTACACCTCAAAACCTCCAAGCAAAGAGCAAACCAGTGGAAGAATGTGAGGGCAGTCTTCTTCAGAGACTCTTCTGCACATTATTATGTTCATTTAGTGAGCAGGGGGGTGGCGCAGTGGCTCAGTGGTTAAAATGCAGTACTTGTCGGCTGATAAAATGGCAGCCCGGGTTCAAGACCTGAGCACCATGAGACAGGGTTAATTGTCCCACTCCTGCCAACCAAGCAGTTTGAAAGCAGAATGTGAGCAGATAAATAGATATCACTTTGGTGGAGAAGTAAGAGCACTCTGTGATCTCATGTTCATATGATCACAAAAATGTTTTTGGAAATGTATACCCAACATACATAACTGATTCCTGCAACCATTCTTCCAATGTTTTAGCCTCTGGCTCCCTAATCATCTCTGTTGCTCTACTTTGTACACTTTCCAGAGTCGCAAGATCTTTTTTATGTTCTGGTGAACAAAACTGGATGCAGCATTCCAAGTTTGGCCATTTTAAGACTTTGTAAAGTGCTACTAAGACTTCACATGATCTTGATTCTGTCCCTCTATTAATGCAGCCTCCAAAAGGGCACGTGAATGAAAGAGTTTTAGTGCAGATGGCAACTGCCATAAAATCACAGGCATAATGGAAAAGTGGGGAGAACATCACATAAATTGAGTTTAATACAGAAATAAATACCCCAAGGGTTTGCTGCCTTGATTGGATTATTCATTTCCCTCTGTAAGCCAGTTAGAATGCCCCATGCTTTGTCTCTTTGGGAGCTCAGCAGCACAACAACAACAAAAACCATTGAGGATGGATCAGAACAACATTTTGGTGAATTCACACAACCTGTTCAGTGAGTGATCCAGTGTGATGACCTGGGGCATGGCACAAAGGCAACACAGTCAGATAATCAGTAGGAGTCCCTTTATTAGCTCCAACTTTGCTCCCAATGTCCTGGTTACCTTCTGGCTGGAGAAAAACTCTCCTAGGAACAGCCTTTGGCTGCAAAGAATCAAGTCCAAAAGGTGCTCAACAAAAACTGTAACGACAAGTCCAATTCAAGGCAAAATGACATAGTCTGGCAGGGCAGCAGCAAGAATTCCAGATGTGAAGGCACGGCAATAACAAGACGGTTGGAAAGACTCCAGGAACACAGATAAGCAAAGTCAACACAAGATAAACTCACATTTGTAGCATCTGTAGCACCCAGCATACATTTCTATTAAATTATCTTCCCAGGTGTGGCTAATGAAGGGAATCTGGGCCTTTTCCTCCCCTGTAAGCCACGCAACCCACATTGCTCTCTCCTCTGTTCCTCACTGCGTGCCCTAGGACAAAGAGGGGATGGGCCTGGGTCATCCTCTGAACTCCCTCTCCCTTGTTCTACCTCTTCCCTGCTCTGCCCAGCCAGACTTTGCCTTTCTCCATTTTCTTCCACAGCCAAGGGAGCCACACTCCCACTCCCTGTCAGCTGTTTGTCTTCCTCTTTGGATTCAGACTCCAACAGGGGCATGACATCTAGTGACTTTGATTTCACACATAGAATTCAGTTAGTTTTAACTCTGGTCTGAGTGGCATAGAATACCATTAAAATTCCACCCCTTTTGAGAAATTTGTGGTTCTGTGCCCTGGGCAAACTAAGGAGATAAATTAATTTAATTAGCAGATTAAAACTGTTGTGTGAACCCGTATCTGGGGCTGTGTTTCCACACAATGTATTTATAACCAGGTTAGTGAAAATGCTAGCAACTGTCTGCTCCTGCTGCTAACTTTGTTGGTAGTTTTATTCATTTGTGTATATCTGGAAACATCCTCAGACCAGACAAGCTGCTATTTTCCAGTAAGTGATACTTCAAGTTTGCATCTGTGATTGATCTATGATGATAGTAATCTGTATTCAGCTAGAGGGGATAATATGTGTAATATGTTTCCTTGATGCACTTTTAAAAACATCTTGTTTGTTTTGTGTTTTTTTTCTTTGTTTTTTTTAATTTTTGGAATTTTGAATTTGTACCTATATTCTGTATTTTAACTTTTTTAAAAATAATTGAAAAAATTTACTGTTTAACGGCATAATTTCACATCATTTTAAGCCCATGTCACACTGGCCAACGGATGCAAAAAGGACACAGCGGACGAGCAAAATGTTCCATCCGTTGTTATCCGCTCTTAAAAGGGGCATAAATTTGCATAACCGGAGCGGATAACACAGACGCGGGGAGGACGCAGGGTGGATGCAAAGCGGATGCGGAACGGAAGCCCAGCGGGTGGAAGTGGATGGGAGCGGATTGCACAACTGCAGGGCTTCCGGGGGGCCTAAGCAAAGCGGACGCAGAACGGATATAGCGGATGCAGAGCAGATGCACAGCAGATAAAGCGGATGCACAGCGGAAGCCTAGCGGATGCACAGCGGAACGGATGCTGACCGTTAATTGCGCATGCGGGAGGAAATATTACGTAAGCCCCCCGGATATAAAGGGAAGCAGCTCGCACGTGGCCAGCATTCCGAGGAAAGACCTGCTGCTGGAAACTTCGAGTTCCTTGCCTGCCCTGCCAGCTTGCCTTCCAGCCAGCCTTGGTGCCTGCCTGCCTGCCTGCCTTCCTGCCAGGCTTTCTGTCAGCCTTCCTGCCAGCCTTGGTGCCTGCCAGCCTCCCTGCCAGCCAGCAACCCCACAACCATGGGGAGGAAGCGAAAGCCTCAGCAACCTGCCGCCATCCCTGGCAAGAGGGACAGGGCCACCCTCCCGCCCCATGTCCCTGACTCTGCTTCTGCTGGGGCTTCTGCTGAAGCTGCTCCTGGCGGTGGGGCTTCTGCTGGTGCTGGGGCTTCTGCTGCTGCTTACTCTGTTGAAGCTGCTCCTGGTCCTGCTCGACCTGCTCGTGCTCCTGGACTTGCTCATCCTGCTCATGCTCCTGGTCTTGCTCGTCCTGCTCGTCCTGCTCGTGCTCCTGGTCCTGCTCATGCTCCTGGACTTGCTGGCCCTGCTGGTGCTTACTCTACTGCTGCTGATCCTGGTCCTGCTGGTCCTGCTGCTGCTGCTGATCCTGCTGCCGCTGCTGCTGCTGCTGCTGCTGATGATGATGATGATTATGATCCTGCTGGTGAGGATGATGATGCTGATTATGATCCTGCTGGTGAGGATGATGATGATGATGATGATGATGATTCTGCTGCTGCTGCTGCTGGTGGTGGTGTGGAGGAGCAGTCCCTACTACCTGGGAGCCCCTCCGATGAGGGCCCATCTGGTCCAGTCAAAGGGAGGAAGAGGCGTATGCGACAACGGGAGAGGAGGCAATACTATATTGAGGAGGCGCACGAGGATGAGGTGCTGGAGTGGCTGAGAGAGAATGACTATCTGTGGTGGAAGGGACACCGGCTGTACAGGGACACCAAGCGGAAGCAGGCTACTTGGAGAGAGAGGGCAGAGAGTATGGGTTACACTTCAGAGGTGCTCCTCGGCTGGTGGAAGCACATGCACACCTGGTACGGGAAGCTGCACCTGAAGAAATCTGGCCAGGCCACTGTGAAGCTGACAGAGAGACTTACGTCATGGCCAGGTGCAGCTTCCTGGAGGGTGAGGTCCGCCACCAAGGAGCACCAGCAGCCCCTCTCACATCCCTCTCTCTCCGGCAGCCTGCTGAGAGCCAGTCCTCTTCCGGTCGAGAGTCAGTCCCTGTCTCCAGGCAGGTTTCTGTGGAGTGTGCCACGGCGGAGAACCCGCGGACAGGTGTGGCAAGCGTGGTGGAGTGCGTAGAGGACTCCCTGGTGCAGTGGGAGAAAGGAGACATCGAGTCCACCACACTCCTAGCCGCATCCACCCCTCCCAGCTCCGCCTCCGCAGAAAGGGAGAGAGCCGGACAGCTGGAAGGGCAGAGCCACACTGTTCTGCTGGAGATCAGGGACACCATCCGCACCAGCATAGATCTCCTCTCTCAGCTGGTCCACACCGACTCCTCATCCTCCAACCGCAAGCCCTTCCTCACCTATGGCAACCAGACCCTCAAGGAAATGGCAGATCCACAGTACCAGCTGGTGAAGGACCGGATCACCAAGCTGCTTCACAACCCTCCAGACCCAGAGGAACCTGCTCCCACCCAGTCCAGGCCTGCTCCTCCACCCCATGTGATGTCCCTCCCATTCCAAGGCTTTCCACAGCCCCTCACCTACCAGGGCTACGGCTACCAGGAGGTTCAGCAGCACAGGCAGCAGCCCTTCCCAGTCCAGGCACAGAGTCATCGGGCGACACCGTTGCCACCTGTTTCACTGATGCCACCGATGCCACCCATGACAATGATGCCACCGACAACAACGATGCCACCCATGACGATGCCACCGACGACAGCGATGCCACCCACGCCAATGATGCCACCACACCAGTCCTCACCCAGCTGCAGAGCAGACAGCCCCACTACACCACTCCTTCCTCCACCCCACAGCCAAGCCCGGCCTCAGTACATCTGTCATCAGTACTGGGGCTGACACCCCATGGCACGGAGGAAGGACCTCTCAGCATCACGGGGCTGAGCCAGCTGTCCGAGAGCTTTCTCAACACACCGTCCCCTGTTGTCCTCTCGAGGCCAGGCACTCCAGCACCACCCACCACCACAGCACCTGGACCCTTCACCCCTGAGACTGGGCACACCTCCGAGTGACCAAGAAGAGTGCCAGAGACCGGGTAGCTGGCTACCTGTGGACTTTATTTGGACACTTGACTTGGGTCATTTTTTTTTTTACAGCTTGTTGTTCAATAAAGTTTATCTTTGATTCACACACTTGCTTCATTTGTTTTTTTTTTTTAAGTCTTGGTGGAAACTTTTAGAATTGGCTTAAACCTTTGCATGCTTGTGGGATGGGTTAGGATAGCAGTGGGGTGGGCAGGGATACCTGTGGAATGAGCAGGGATACCTTTGGGATGGCTAATAGCTGTGGGATAGATAAACCTCCAGTGCAAGCATAGTGGGACTGTATGGTCTACCCTCCCAGGTGCCACACCTAGGGCCCTTTTTTATCAATAACAATGTAAGCATTGATCCACACATTTGAACACAAACACAACTCTTTATTAAACGTCCTGTTCATTGTAGGCCCACCCAACATACATGGTCCAATCTCATCCGTGTGATGAGACAGGCTGAAGGAAGCATCCATTAAGCATCTACCATCCTGTCTTGCCACTCCACCGCTCCAGCTGGGGAGCTGCACCAGTGTTTCAGGAGGTTGCGCTGCTTCTTCCCTTCCCAGGAGGCTCTGTTGTGGCCTTGCACATCCTGAGTGTCGATCAGGTTTCGCCCTTGCCTCCATTCACCAGGCTCCATGTCCCCATTGCTTTGTTGATGGTCCACGAGCCTGTTCTGCAAGACTGGGTAGCGGGTGCGCATGAGATTGTGCAGGATGCAGCAAGCTTCCACGATCCTCCTCACGGTCTCTGGACGATGCTGCATAGTGGTGAGAAGTACCTGGAACCTGTTGGCCAGGATGCCAAAGGCGTTCTCCACCACCCGCCTTGCCCTGGACAGCCTTGTAGTTGAAGATCCTCTCTTCATGGGTCAGGACTCTGGAAGTGTATGGCTTCATGACGTAGGTTGTGAGGGAGAAGGCGTCATCCCCCATGATGAAGTAGGGCGCATCTTGAGTGTCATTGGGCAAGGGGTCTGGATTTGGGAAGCCCACGATGAGGTTGCCTTCCAGCTCCTCCTTGAGGTGACTGGCGTTGTATACCTGGACATCTGAAGATGAGCCGTAGCCTGAAGCATCGATGTACATGAATTTGTAGTCAGCATCGACCATGGCGAAGAGGACGATGCTGAAGAAGCCCTTGTAGTTGAAATAAGTGGACCCCGACTTGGCTGGAGCTTTGCAAGCCACGCGCTTCCCATCTATGGCTCCAACGGTGTGGGGGAATTTCCACCTCTGATACCACTACTCTGCAACTTTCTTCCATCCTTCTTCAGTGGAGGGGCACTGGAGGAGCTCCTCCTTATATTCTTCGATGATGGCCTGCACCACTTCTCTGACCACAATGCTGATGGTGTTGTGTGGCACCCTCCAGCCGTACTGCATGCTTTTGTAGGTGGTCCCTGAGGCCAGGTGGTGCAGAGTGAGTGCCACCTTGAGCCCAGGGTCCAGGCTGGGGCGGAAGTTGATGTTTGCCTTGGTCAACTTGGGTGTCAGGCGCTGCACAACTTTGTCAAACATGGCTGGAGGCATCCTCATGAAGTTCTGGAACACCCGAGTGTCTTCGTTCCTGAGCTCCACCATCAGCTTGTTGTACAGTCCGTACTCTGCTCTTCTCCTGATCCATTTTCGGACCCAGATGCTTCTTGGCCGCCTCTTTTTCTTCCCGTAGTAGAGTTCACAGAGCCTGTAGATGGCTTCGTACTGTTGCAGAAGGATGTTGGCTGCCAAAAGGACTGTGGTACGATCCACGGTGGACATAACTGGATGCTGTGGAAGAGGAAGAATCAGATGAAGGCTGCAGAGGTCTGCACAGCTGGGCTGCTGGGCTGAAAGTGAGATGCAGATGAGTTGCTCCCCCTTTTTATAGGCAGTATAGGTGTCCCTTTGCATCCTCTAGGCATCCTCTCGGCATCCTGTAGACATCCTTAATATCCGAGATAGGTCCCCTCTGGGAACGTTTTTTCTGCTTTAAACGCTTTGTTTCCGTGCTGCATCCGTTCTGCATCCGTTCTGCATCAGTTCTGTGTCCATTCCGCTTCCTTCCTGCGTCCGGGCAGATGCGAGTTGCGCGGATGCACAGCAGACGCCAAGCTCATATAGCGGATGCATAACGGATGCGTAGCGGATGCAGAACGGATGAACTGGATACATTTTCCGTGCAAAAGTTTCAGGCAGCCCAAAACTTTTGGAGCGGATGAAACGTCAATAAATGGATGCTGGACGGATAGAGAGGAAACAAAACGGAGGCAGTGAGTACATCGCGTTTTCGAACAGATGGGAAGGTTTTTTGTCCGTTTTACATCCTCTTTGCATCCGTTGGTTCAGTGTGACATGGGCTTTAGCAACAGGCCATTAAATGTAGATAAATCAGATTATGCACAACTATATGTGAACTGACTTCCAGCTGTACTAAATTCTTGGGGGAAATTGTGAATATAAAGCATCTTTGAAATGCCAATAAATCTCTCAGCTAGATGGAATCCAGCTGAAGTAAGAACTGGGCATCATCAGTGGGGTTTTGAAATTTGGTGAGCAAAACTTGGCTGGATGTTTTGATTTCCAAAGAAAAAGAACGACGACAACAACAAAAAACTCCAAACATTTCTCAAGGCAGAACCACCCTGCAGGAATTACAGCAGCATTCCAAGCAAAATTCAATCTAGACCCGAATGAAAATGTAGGCAGTTAGGGAAAGAGGCAGAAAGATGCTGATCTGGATTCCATGTTCCAGATCCGTTCCAAAAATTAGGGAAATAGGCAGAAAGATGCTGATCTAGTTCTGGATCTATTCCAGAAATGAGGGAAGGGGGATGCAGAGATATGCAGATCTGCATTCCCTGCTCCATATCTTTTCCAGGAGTGGATTCAGAGGGATTCCCTGGCCCCCGTTTTGCAGCCTTGTAAAGAGGTTTCCCTTCTTGCGGAACTGAAAGGCAGAGGCTTTACGCAAGAGTGCCCTTTCGTGGGGAAGCGGAGGTACTACAGCATCTGTTGGACAAGTCCCCGTGCCGCCCCTCCGCTCCCCCGTTGTTTCTTTTTTTTTTCATGCAAAGGTTTCCCCCGCGAAGAAAACCTTTTGCAAGGCTGCTGACTTAACGGAGGTTCGGCTTTCGGGAGCTCCTTCCAAAGTGGGCAGAAGCGGCGTCCCAAAGAAACGTAGCGGATGGGCTCGCGGTCTCTTCGCTTCTCCCGGGAAAGGAATTCCGGGAGGAAATTCTCTTCCAAGGAAGGCAGCTGCGGGAAGGGCAAAAGCAAGTGCGATCATCTCCTCCTTTGCTGCTCTGTCTCTCGGAAGCTGAACAAAAGTTGCTTTCGACAGGGAAAATCCAGTTTCTTGCTGGCTTCTGCCAGACCCTGGGAGTTCCTGCAGGCGGGCACTGGGGAAACCAGGGAGGAGAGCCCAGGGGTGCCGTCCGGATGACTCTGAATCTCTTTCTGTCTCTCTGTCTCTGTCTCTCTCCCTCTCCCTCCTGCCCCCCTCTCTCTTTCTCTCTCCCTCCGTCTCTTTCTCTTCCTCCCTTCCCCTCCCCTTCCTCCCTCTCTCTTTTCCTTCCTCCCTCTGTCTCTCTCCCTCTCTTTTTCTCTCCTTCCCTCCATCTCTTTCTCTCCTTCCCCCCACTCTCTCCCTCCTCTTTTTCTCTCCCTCCCTTCCTCCTTCCCCATCTCTCTCTCTCCCTCCCTCCCTCTCTCCTATCTCACAAGAGTGTTTTGGGGGAAATGGGCAGAATATGCATCTAAATCAATCAATGCTCTCATTTAGACTGCTAAATAAGACCAGACATACTCTTCAATATGTCCGGATCTTGCAGATAAGTACCTTGAAGAGACTTCCATTTGCTATGTAACACCCTGAGCCCATAGCAACACAGAGCATGTTCCTGTATATCAAGAAAAATCTGGTGAGATGTCGTACATGTGTCCACCTTCAAAAGTTGTGTCTCCCGGTGTTGTAATGTTTGTGCACTTTGGTTTGGCTTAATAATCACTTTATTGCATTGGTGAGTTTACACTTGGTCACCATGGTACAAAAAAAGTTGTTGGGACTCTAGTCTAGAAAGAGTGCAGAGAAGAGCAAGAAAATTGATCAGGGGACTGGAGGATAAAACATAAGAACCTTTGCAGGAATTGGGTATGTCTAGTGAGCCTAACAAAGCGAAGAACTAGAGGTGACATAATAGCAGTCTTCTAGTATTTGAGGGGCTGCAACAAAGAGGAAAGGGGGGTCAAATTATTATCCAAAGTACCTGAAGGCAGGACAAGAAACAAGGGATATAAACTAATCAAGGAGAGAAGCAACCTGGAATTAAGGAGAAACTTCCTTACAGTGAAGACAATTAACCAGTGGAACAAAACTTGCCCCTAGAAGTTGTGGGTGCTCCATCACTGGAGGTTTCTAAGAAGAGACTGGACAGCCACTTGCCTGAAATAGTATAGGTTCTCCTGCTTGTGCAGGGGGCTGGACTAGAAGACCTCCAAGGTCCCTTCAACATTTCTTTAAAAAAAAAACTTGATTGAATATACAACTGAAATAACAAACAAACACACATACAACATAGAACAAAAAAGTGGAAAAACCACAGAAAATAAACAAAAGCAAGCAATTCTGTTATCGACAGTTTGTGGTTCCTTATTTGTTATAATTATTGGTGTCATATTTACAAGTAAGTCTTAATGCGAGTATGTAATTACTTCCTCCTTTACAGTTTAATAATATTTACTAATATATTTTCTATCTTTGTTCTATCCAGACATACCAACATTTCCAGCTTTTGTAATATTCTGATGATTCTTTATCCTTAAGTGCTAGGGTCAATTTATCCATCTCTGCACAGGTTGCTATTTTGTGAATAATCATTTCCTCTGTTGGAATGGCAGCTTGTTTCCAACACTGTGCAAAGGCTAATCTAGCTGCAGTAAGTATGTGCATTATATATTTGGCTTTTGGGGGAAATTGTCTATTAAATATCCCCTTCAACATTTCTATTCTATTCTATTCTATTCTATTCTATTCTATTCTATTCTATTCTATTCTATTCTATTCTATTCTATTCT
>BLBF01000060.1:12272028-12311447 GCA_015471245.1 Laticauda colubrina | reverse complement strand
CCTCTCCTCTCCTCTCCTCTCCTCTCCTCTCCTCTCCTCTCCTCTCCCCTCCCCTCCCCTCCTCTCCTCTCCTTCTTCCCTTTCTTCCTTTGCACAATAGTTAGAATGCAGTATTGCAGAATGTTAGGGATAACATTGTTCACCCTAACTGTTTTAGGTAAAATACTAACTATGAATCATAGTTAGTGTATGCAGCTTTAAATGTAAAATGGCAATTGTGGGTGTGGTTATGAAAACCATATAAAAGTAGCAAGGCTACAGCTTGCTCTCTCTCTCTCTGGCTTTGATGATCCCTGATTACTGCTTGGAAGCAAGACTGCATTGCTCGAATGGGAGAGACAACAACGGACTGATTTATGTGAACTGACAATTGGATATTCTACATGGACTTTGCTAACTGAATATCCCTGAATGGACTGACTACATGGTAAATGAATATTGGACTGTTTTTGACTATGCTATAAACTTATACTGGAATAAAATATATTCAATGATAGCACAAGCGTATCTGTTATTTTTACTGTATGTTAATAAACATACAAGCTTAGCTCACTCATTTATCTGTGTGCCTATCTGACTAACGCTGCACATTCTGTTTAGCTTGTCTACCTAACCCTGGTTGGGGAACCCAGGCTTAACACAGGCTAACTCTACCCACTGCCAACAATTTGATCCTCACTGGCTCAACATTGACTGAGCCTTCCCTCCATCTGAGGTCCGTAAAATGAGGACCCAGATTGTTGGGGGCCATAGAATGACCCTATAAACCGTTTAGAGAGGACTGGAAAGCACCGTTAATATTTTAAGAGAAGGAATCAAGATCACATGAAGTGTTAATACTACTTTATAATGCTTTGGTAAGGCCACACTTGGGCTACTGCATCCAGTTTTGGTCATTTTTACATGATTGTAAAAAAGATGTTGAGACACTAGAACAAATGCAGAGAAGAAAAAGAAAAATGATTAGGGGGCTGAAGGCTAAAATATATAAAGAAAGGTTGCTGGAATTGGGTATGTTCAGTTTGATGAAAAGAATGACTAGGGTTGTTGTGATAGTGTTCCAGTATCTCAGGGGTTGCTACAAAAGAAGAGGGAATCAAGCTATCCAAAGCACCTGAAGGCAGGACAAGAAGCAATGGGTGGAAATTAATCAAGGAGAGAAGCAACCTGGAAGAATTTCCTGGCGGTGAGAAGAATTAACCGGTGGAACAACATCCCTCCAGAAGTTGTAAATGTTCCAACAGTGGAAGATTTTTAGAAGAAATTGGATAACCATTTGTCTGAAGTGGTATAGGATTTCCTGTCTGAGCAGAGGGTTCAACTAGAAGACCTTCAAGGCCCCTTCCAACTCCTATTCCATTCTGTTCTGTTTTATGTGCTATTTTATTGACTTCTATTTCTATTCTATTTTGAATTCTATTCTATTCTTTCATTCTTTCTATTCTATTCTATTCTATTCTATTATTGCTTTTATTCTTTCTATTCTTTCTATCTTTCATTCTATTCTATTATTGATTTCTATTTCTATTCTATTTCTATTTCTATTCTATTTTGAATTCCATCCATTCCATTCCATATTCTATTCTATTCTATTCTATTCTATTCTATTCTATTCTATTCTATTCTATTCATATTTAGATATAAAACGTCTCACATTAAGATGGAGAGAAACTAATTCTCAGAAATCTTTCTGGATTACAATCAAGCGACTAACTCAAGATTTACGGAGGGAACGATATAATTCAAGTGCCTGTTGTGAAATCAATTTGATTCACTTCGAGATTCATGATTCAATTTGGAGAAAAGTATTCTCTGCACGCACAATTGGGGGAGACTGAAAATGCCTGAAGCGGCTCTACTCGTTAGCCGAACAAGATGAAAATAGCAGGGATGGTTGACAAGTTTCCACAATATTTTTTTCAAAACATCCCCTGCATCTTCCTTCAGGGCAGAGATAACAAAGATGAGGAAAGGACAGCACAATAACTTCCAAACAGCAAAGAGCCCACAGGGAATCTGGCTGAAAAAAAAACAGAAAATATCCTACTCCAGGTTTTAAAAATAGTTCTTGACTTACAACAAGTTTATTTAATGACTGTTCCAAGTTACAAGGCACTGAAAAAAGTGAGGTTCTGACCCAGCTCCTCAAACAAAACAAACCCTCTATAGTTAAATCAATGATTCCTTTATTAGGAGCGTCAGCAGACCTGACAAAAAGTTCCTCTCTCACCGCAGGCGAACAAATCTTTCCGGCAGGGAGATGAATAGCTGTCTACCACATCTATTCATCTCTGCCCTCTGCCTTTTATCCCAGAGCTAGGGTGGGGTGGCTCTTCCATCCCAAGGACCAGCCCATAGATTTCCCCTGTTCTCTCCTCCTCTGCCTTCTGTGCATCCGCATGTCAGGCACTGGACCCAGCTGTTCCTCCTCTTCCTCATCAGCTACCTCCAGACCTGGGGGCTGTTGACTCTCCACCTGAAGGCTGACGGATGGACCAGGCCCTGCCTCCCTCCCTCTCTCTCTCTCTCTCTCCCAGTTCCATTCCCTCTTCCCCTTCGGAGCTCCCAGGTTGCCCTGATGCTGATCCTGACTCCCACACCTCCTCTTCCTCCTCCTCTGATTTGGCTACTGGGGGAGGGGGGGCAGCGGCTGACAGGCCACAAGTGACTTATGACTGTTTTTCATATTTATGACCCTTGTAGCGTCTCCCTGGTCATGTGATCAAAATTCATATGCTTGGCCTCTGGCTTTTATTTATGCTGGTAGCAGTGTCCCAGAGTCATGTGATTCCCCTTTGCGATCTTCTGAGAAAGTCGGTAGGGATGCCAGATTCCCATTTGCCATACTCATTTAATAATGGCAGTGATTCACTTAACAACCATGGCAAGAAAGGTCACAAAATGAGGCAAAACTCACAACAAATTTCTCAGCAACATAAATTCTGGGTTCAGTTGTGGTTGTAAGTCAAGGACTGCCTGTACACATCTCAAAAGCTTCTGTCTTCCTTCCTGGGATTGCAACAAGCTTGTATTTTGCTGGGTTTCTGGGAAGCTCAGATGGCTGACATAGCAGGTAGGCCAGCTGTACCCTCCTCCCATTTCTCGGGACACAGACCAGCCCCTCCTCACCATCCTTGGCAGGAACTGATGGGACCACAGTGGAAATTTGAGGGGTCCTTGGTGCTTTCTGAGCTTGGGGGTTTTCTTGCAGACATTTCATTACCCAACTAGGTAACATCATTAGTGCTAGAAGGGATGGGTTTTGTTTGGAGAAAGAAGAGGAGGAGGAGGGCTGTAACATCATCAGTGCTAGAAAGGAGTGGGGTTTGTGGAATGACAGAGAAGGAGAAGAGGAGCAGGAGGACTATAGGGTCCTTGGTGCTCTCTGAGCTTGCTTGTTTTCTTCCAGATGTTTCATGACCCAACTAGGTAACATCATCAGTGCTACCAAGAAAACAAGCAAGCACAGATCACCAAGAACCCCTCATTTCAACCCTGAGCTACAAATATTCTCCTTTATTGGTACAGTGGCGATTTGCTAGGAATGCTCCATGTTGATTAGTTAAGTTCATTAGGGGAGGCAGCACAGGCAGACCAGGGTCATGAGACAAATTTGCTTTGATGGGGCATTTTGACTGAAGTTTAATCAAATCAAATCAGCCAAAGCTTTGCACAGCCCCAACAGAAACACACAGTTCAAGGAATATCATTTGTGAAGGAGTTTAAATCAGATAAGGTGCACTATAATGCCCTGGAAGTATTAACTGATTATCTGATTGAACCTTTCTGCATTATCTTTCAAAATCCTGGAAAATGGATATTGTAATGATTCCTGCAGAAGGGCAAATGTCCTGGCAGGAAAAGGAAGGTGGGGAGGGAATGGATATAGAAGACTACCAATTACAAAATAAAAATCTTATAAGACGATGCATTGCTGGTATTTAACACTAAACAAGTTATCCAGAATGTATAAAGGAACTTCAATTAAATGTTGGAAATGTAAATTTCCATAAATGTTGTCATATATGGTAGACATAAAGCAAAGAAATATTGGAGTAGGATTCATATCCTAATACAAAAAATCCTGCCCTCCAGTGCTTTGGAGAATAATTTGACTCCTTTTTTGTGGCAGCCCCTCAAATACTGGAAGACTTCTATCACGTTGCCCCTAATTCTTCTTTTCTTTAGACTAGCCAAGCCCAAATCATGCAGCCTTTCTTCATATGGTTTAGTCTCCAGGCCTTTCATCATCTTAGTTGCTCTTCTCTGAACTTTTTCCAAAGTCTCAACATCTCTTTTTGTAGTATGGTGACCAAAATTGGTTGCATTATACCAGGTGTGGCCTTACTAGAGTTTTAGTTTAGGGAGGGAGGATGAGCCATCGGTACAGACTCCATCTCAGCCGGTTCTAGCCTGTAATGTAACTCAAGGTCATGGCATGGAAGACCTTTTTTCACCATCCAACCTTGGAGTTTTCAAAAGACCTTTGTATCATTTTATTGGTTAGAGTACTGCATCCAATTTTGGTCACCACAAAAAAACCACATCAAAAAAAGATGTTGAGACTCTGGAAAGAGTGCAGAGAAGAGCAACCAGGATGATGAGGGGACTGGAGGCTAAAACATGAAGAATGGTTGCAGGAACTGGGCCTGGCTAGTCTAGGGAAGAGAAGGACCAGGGGAGACAGGAAAACAGGATTCCAATATTTGAGGGGCTGCCACAGAGAGGAGGAAGGGGTCAAGCTATTTTCCAAAGCTATTTTCCAAGGCACCTGAAGGCCAGACAAGGAATAATGGATGGAAGCTGATCCAGGAGAGATTCAACCTGGAAATAAGGAGGAATTTTCTGACAGGAGAGCAAGCAACCAATGGGAGAGAAGTTGCCTTCGGAATCTGTGGGAGTTTAATCACTGGAAGCTTTCAAGAAGAGACTGGACTGCCATCAGTCAGAAATGATTTAGGGTCTGCTGCTTGGGCATGGGGTTGAACTTCACTAGATGATCTACAAGGTCCCTTCCAATTCTGTTAATATAATCTAATCAGGCTACTCGTGGACATGGGGCATTGGGGTGGCAGTTTAAAGGGAAAAGTTAGCCTAACACTCAGATTTCCTCCTGGCACAGATTTCCTCCTGATTTCTCTGCAATTCACCATCTCAGTAAAACTTCTTTTTGAAATGCAAATTGTCAAATTTGCAAAAGTCTTTTGACTTTTGAATTTTGACTTTTGCAAAATGCAAAAGTCATGCTTTCCTTACCACTAACCTTGGATGGCTTCCCAATGGAATGAGATACGAGGGGAATTGATTTGCAACTTGAATTAAAAGAATCTTCATCAATAATTATCTCCTCATGAAATCAGACAGAAGATTGAACTCTGGGCTTTGTTTTGTTTTACAGTTATATTAATACTTTAGGAAGGCAATACTTATCAAATTTGGATTTGACAGAATTGGCTAAGATGGGTAACGCACCAGAAAACATATAAATTTGATTTCTTCATAGAATAGGGGGTTGGACTAGGTGACCTCATGGTAACCTTCCAATTTAAGAAGACTAGGAGTCTGTTTTTGCTCTTCTTTTAGAAACTGCCACCTCTCAATTTCAAACCAGAAGCTGGACCTTTTGGAGGGAGGCTGAACTTATTGGTGAACCAGTTTTAAGGGCTATAAATATGTGACAGGCTCTTTAAAAAAAATGTTTTTCTGCTGCAATTTAAATCTGTCTGATGTCAAACTGTTTGTTGATTTCCACTTAAGTCAGAGATGCTAATCTACTTCTCCGGCACAATAAGCCAAAGTAGAGCACCATGATATACAGAAGATTTGCCCCCAGTAGCATGCTCACTTTCCTGTGTAATAAAACCATGCAAACTGAATCCCACACACTTCGGAAATGTTCTCCTGCTCAGTGAACATCCAAGAACGCATACAGGGCAGCCTGAAGGAAATGATTCTAAACTCTCCTTTAATCAGGCTAATGCAGCCTTGCCAGTGGGCCTAAACCCCAGTCCTTCCTGGAACACTGCCCATAAAGTTTATTAACATTTTGTTGCCTAATATTTCATAAACCTCTTAGCAATAAGACATTAAGAGGCAAATGATAACAACAAACTCTCTTAATAGCTTGGCCTGATAATGTACGGCACTGCATTAGCGGATGAAGCTCCATCTTTCTCGCTTTAATCGCATAAATTACTGCTTCTTTGCTCAGCCTCTTTCAACAACTGGCCCACGTGCCTCCAAGCAATGAGTTTATCAGACTCATTTTGGCTTTTTGAGTCCTGAACACAGTTCTGAGGGGGAATGGGGGAAGAATGGATTTGTCAGTTTTGCCAAGCAGAATAATCAAGGTTTGCTGGCCATCAGATGCAATAATCAATGGTTTAAATTGTAATCTAGTTCCAAAGAGCTTGAGGGCTGGAAAGTGAGCAGGCAAGAGTAGATCCACTCCATTTAATTGGGCAATAAGAGCCAATTTTCATATCGGTTCTCTTATTTAAAAATCGCTAAAAACATGCCAGACTGGAAGTGGAATGGATGGCAATACAACTTTCTAAAATGGGCCATGTGACGAAGTGGCCCCTTTGATTAATATTTAATTTATACAGAAGGGGATGCTCTTTTCAACATTGAGAGCGCCTTGGTGGAGAAGGAGCCTTTTCACAAGGATTTTCTGGCATGATCAGGTGCAACTAATGCAGTGGTGGGATTCAATTTTTTTTTTTTACTACTAGTTCTGTGGGTGTGGCTTGGTGGGCATGGCTTGGTGGGTGTGGGAGGGGAAAGTTCCTGCAAAATCCTCATTCCCTCCCCATCCCACTGACCTGCTTTCCAGTTATGTTCTCCTGTGCAGGGCAACCAAACAAGACCCAGCCGATCAGCTGGGACTTGATGGGAGGCAGAGAACAGATGTGGGCAGGGCCAGTCAGAGATGGGATTTGCCCGTTCTCTGAACTACTCAAAATTTCCACTACCGGTTCTCCAGACCCAATCTGAACTGGCTGAATACCACCTCTGAACTAATGAACACAACCAATTCAGCAACTCTGAGCCTTTTTACTTTCTCAAAGAATTGAATTATTGAGTACATCATTTCGGCCCAAATGAAAACAAAGCCAGCTCTGACTAATTCCCGGCACGCTTTCAGTATAGTTGAAGAATAGATAACTCCTTCCCCTATTGTCACAGGTCACACTGTCCAATTAGGTGTTCTGATGTCTCCTTGGTAACCTCTTCCAGTTTCTGGCCAGCACCAGTTGGGATGACCTTAGTTCCCATGGCTTTCAGGTGCCTTGGAAAATAGCTTGACCCCTTCCTCCTCTCTGTAGCAGCCCCTCAAATATTAGAAGATGCTCTCTTGTCTCCCCTGGTCCTTCTTTTCCCTAGACTAGCCAGGCCCAGTTCCTGCGACCATTCTTTATATATATTTAGCCAGTCGTGGGTTCCTACCTTAATCGCTACTGGTTTGGTGGGTGATTGCGCCCCTACCACGCATACGCACATGCCCCTAATGCGCCAATCAGCTGAGAGAATGAAGAAACAAAAAACTAGGAGTGACCCTCCCACCCATCCATGTGCTTCTTGCTTCTTTTATCCTCTCAGCTGATTGTCGGAGGAACCAGTTTGGCCCTATTGGCAGTTATTTTTACCTGGTTCGGCTGAACCAGGTTGAACCAGTAGCATACCACCACTGGTTTTAGCCTCCAGTCTTATAATCGTCCTGGTTGCTCTTCTCTGCACTTTTTCCAGAGTCTTAACATCTTTTTTATAGTGTGGTGACCAAAACTGGATGCAGTACTCTAGTTGTGGCCTTACTAAGGCTTTATAGAGTGGTGTTAGTACCTCACTTGATCTTGATTGTATCCCTCTGTTAATATTGGCTTTTTTAAAAAAGTTTTTTATTTTATATTTACAATAAATTCATCTTTCATTTAAAGCCCATGTCACACTGCCCAATGGATGCAAAAAGGACACAGCAGACGAGCAAAATGTTCCATCCGTTGTTATCCACTCTCAAAAGGGGCAAAAAATTGCATAACCAGAGCGGATAACACGGACGTGGGGAGGACGCAGGGCGGATGCAAAGCGGATGCGGAACGGAAGCACAGCGGATGGAAGCGGATGAGAGCGGATGGCGCGTCCACTAGGCTTCCAGGGGGCCACAGCAAAGCGAACGCGGAACGGATACAGCGGATGCACAGCGGATGCGGAACGGATGAAGCGGATGCAGAGAGGATGCACAGCGGAAGCCTAATGGATGCCTGGCGTTAATTGCGCATGTGGGGAGGATGCATTGCGTCATCCCCGCGGATATAACGGAAGCAGCTCGGAAGCAGGTCACCATTCAGAGGAAAGACCTGCTTCTAGACACATCGACTACCTTGCCTGCCCTGCCTGCATGTCTGCCTGCCAGCCTTGCTGCCAGCCTTGCTACCAGCCTTGCTGCCAGCATTACTGCCAGCCTTGCTGCCAGCCTTGCTGCCAGCCTGCCTGCACGGCTTGCTGCCAGCCAGTCTGCCTGCCAGCCTTGCTGCCTGCCTTCCTGCCAGCCTTGGTTCATGTCTGCCTGACAGCCTTGGTGCCTGCCTGCCTGCCAGCCTTCCTGCCAGCCTTGGTGCCTGCCTCCCTGCCAGACTTGGTGCCTGCCTTCCTGCCAGCCTTGGTGCCTGCCTGCATGCCTGCCTGCCTGCCAGCCTTCCTGCCAGCCTTGGTGCCTGCCTCCCTGCCAGCCTTGGTGCCTGCCTCCCTGCCAGCCTCCCTGCTAGCCTTCCTGCCAGCCTTGGTTCCTGCCAGCCTCCCTGCCAGCCAGCAACCCCACAATCATGCGGAAGCACAGCAAGCCTCAGCCATCTGCTGCCAGCCCTGGCAAGAGGGACAGGGCTACCATCCCGCCCCCTGGCCCTCACTCTGGTTCTGCTGGGGCTTCTGCAGCACGGGCTGGTAGAATCCACGGTGGACATGACTGGATGCTGTGGAAGAGGAAGAGGCAGATGAAGGCTGCAGAGGTCCGCACTGCAGGGCTGCTGTTCTGAAAGTGAGATCCAGATGTGTTGCTCCCCCTTTTTATAGGCAGTATAGGTGTCCCTTTGCATCCTCTAGGCATCCTCTAGGCATCCTGTAGACATCCTTAATATCCGAGATAGGTCCCCTCTGCGAACGTTTTTTCCGTTTTAAACGCTTTGTTTCCGCTTGGCATCCGTTCTGCATCTGTTCTGTGTCCGTTCTGCTTCCTCCCTGCGTCCCAGCGGATGCCTAGCGGATATAGCGGATGCGTAACGGATGCAGAACGGATGCGTAGCGGATGCATAATGGACGAATTTGGATACATTTTCCACGCAAAAGTTTTGGGCAGCTCAAAACTTTCTGAGCGGATGAAACATCAGTAGACGGATGCTGGACGGATAGAGAGGAAGCAAAACGGAGGCAGTGAGTACATCACGTTAACCAACGGATGGCAAGCTTTTTTGTCTGTTTTACATCCTCTTTGCATCCGCTGGTGCAGTGTGACAGGGGCTTAATGCTTTGCGTGTCACTGGCCAGTTAAGTTGGAGTTGAGTTATCCATTCATCCAACGAATGGATGTTAGGTTTTTCATGAGGAAGTTCAGGTATGGGAACGAAATCTTGTCCCGAAGCCACTTTAAATGGAGTAAATCCAGTACTACTGTGTACGGAGTTGTTATATGCCACTTCGGCAAACGGTAGTAATTCGGACCAGTTATCTTGTTGATAATTTACGTAACATCTAAGATATTGTTCTAACACTGCATTAGTCCTCTCACAGGCCCCATTAGTTTGGGGGTGATGGGCGGAGCTTAACCCCTGGGTGGAGCCTATTAACTTCAGGAACTCTTTCCAAAAATTTGAGGTAAACTGGACCCCTCTGTCAGAGATTATGCGTTCCGGAACGCCATGTAACCTATAGATATGTGAAATAAACAGTTTAACCAGCGTCTTAGCAGAGGGAATCTTGGAACGAAGTATGCAATGTACTTGTTTGGAAAACAAATCAGTCACTACCCAGATGACCGTGTTTCCACCACTTTTGGGTTATTCTACTATAAAGTCCATAGAGATTTCTTTCCAGGGAGTCGTTGGTCTAGCTACATTTTGTAACAATCCTACTGGCTTACCAGGAGGTCTCTTTACCGAAGCACAAATTGGACAGCCAGCTACATAAGCTTCAATGTCCTTCTTTAAAGTAGGCCACCAGAATTTCCACTTAACCAGATGTAAGGTCTTCACAAATCCAAAGTGGCCAGCTGCTTTAGAATCATGAGCCTGTTGTAGTATTTGGCCCCTCAGCACCTGTGGCACATACAACTTGGCCCCCACCCAAGCCAAGCCATCTCTAATTGTATAGTCATTTGAATGAGCCAGGAACCATCCATCCAGTTTTAAAGCTTCTTTAAATTATTCGGTTAGGTCATTCGATAAAACCACTTCTTGGTTCTTCCTTTGGGCTCTGGTGACCACTGGGGCGGCTAGATGTTTGGCTGAGACAATTGGGCTTATCACCTCCTGGCGCATACTATTATATTGGGGTAGTCTGGAGAGAGCATCCGCCATGAAGTTCTTCCCGCCTGGAATGTACTTCAAGGAGAAATTGAATCGCTTGAAGTACTGAGCCCAGCGAACTTGTTTAGGGGACAGTTTCCAGTGCGTTTTTAAGGCTTCCAAATTCTTATGATCAGTCCATACCTCAAATGGGTGTTTTGCTCCTTCCAGGAAATGTCTCCAGGTCAGTAAGGCCCAACGAACTGCAAAAGCTTCTTTCTCCCAGACAGCCCATCTTCTCTCTGTTTCAGACAGTTTACTGGAGGTATACGCACAAGGCTGTAAGGTCCCTTTCTCGTTGGCTTGAAGTAATACCGCTCCAATAGCCACATCACTTGCATCGGCTTGAATCACGAAAGGAGTGTCCATATCCGGGTGCTTCAGCACTGGTTCTGCAGCAAAAAGTCGTTTTAGCTTTTCAAAAGTGGCTTGGCACTCCATGAACCACTCCAGCAGCTTTCCTGGCCTTGGCTTCACCTCCCCTTTTGTTTTCAAGAGATTTGTGATGGGCATTGCTATCTTAGCAAACGTCGGGATGAATTGCCGGTAAAAATTTGCAAATCCCAAAAAGCTTTGAAGTTGTTTTCTGGTGCGTGGTGGAGCCCATTCCAGAACGGCACGCACCTTCTCTGGATCCATCTCTATGCCTTCGGATGAAATGCGATATCCCAAATAGTCAATTTTGTCTTGGTGGAATTCACACTTTGACAATTTAGCATACAACTTAGCGGCACACAGTTTTTGTAGAACCGACCGCACCAACTTCACATGTTCATCCAGAGTTTCCGTGTAGATAAGGATATCATCAAGATAAACCAGAACCCCCCTGTATAAATGTTCATGTAACACTTGGTTGATCATTTGCATGAATACAGCTGGGGCCCCTTGTAAACCAAAAGGAAGAACGTTGAATTGGAAGCAACCCATCGGGCAGTTAAAAGCGGTCTTCCACTCATCCCCCTCCTTAATTCGAATTCGGTAGTATGCTTCTCTCAAATCCAACTTCATGAAAATCTTTCCCTTCGCTAAATGGGCCAACATGTCCTTCATCAAAGGGGGTACATGTTTTCCACAGAAATAGCGTTCAAATTTCTGTAATCCACCACCAAGCGTTTGGAACCATCTTTCTTTTCCCGGAAGAACACTGGGGCTGCTACCCGGGGTCTAGCAGGTTGAATGAAACCACGTTCCAGATTTTTATCTATAAACAATCTTAGCTCTTCCAATTCCCGTGGGGTCATTGAGTACAACTTTGGTTTCAGGAGCTTCACCCCAGGCAAAATCTCAGTAGCACAGTCTGTTGGTCGGTGAGGCGGAAGCTCATCCGAGGCCTTCTCACTGAACACTTCTTTTAAATCCCAATACTCTTGAGGAATTTTCTCCTCATCTTTCACGGGCTCAGTACCTGTGGAAGCTATTTCAATTAGGTCCTCAGGCTTTGGCTGGGATCTGGCCCCTCCTCTCGGTCGCTGCTTTGTGCGTATGTGCAACAACCCCTTTCTCCAGTTAACCTGGGGGTTCCATTTCCGGAGCCAGGGCAATCCCAGTATTAATGGTTGCTCCATCCCAGGAACCACAGTAAAACGCAGGGTCTCATCATGCTCTCCCATGATCATTTCTATAGGTTCCGTGACAAAATGGGCGGGGCAACATCCAGCCACTGATCCATCTAGTTGGCAAAAGGAAATGGGCATCTTCAAAGGTTTTAGCTTTAGGCCCATTTTCTTCACTACTTCCGTGTTGATTATACATCTTGTGCACCCAGAATCTAACAGGGCTAGCATTTCCCCTTCGACCCCTGAATTGGGTACCCTCAACTTCACCGGAATGGTCATAGGGCCCACGCTTGGACTTACCAGGAAGTCGTCTTCCAAGTCAGAATCCTCCTCCTCAGGGGTCACTGGGGCTTCTGACTCCTCTCCTGAGGGAGGGGTGACCTCTGCTGTCTCTTTCAACTTTAGTGCTGTTTCGCTAGGCATAGCTGGGGACTTTTCAGGTTTCTTTCCTTCCTTTGGTGCCCCCTATGGTTCCAACTTGACTCTGCAGTTCACAGCCCGGTGACCTTTTTCCCGCATCGAAAGCGGGCCGAGGGGTTGGGTCTTGCCGCCACTCCTCCCTTCTGAGATTTAGGAGCCTCTTGAGGACGTGGGGGGGAAAACTTGCTCCACCCATAATCTCCCCGCCGTTTGCTTCGGGTTAAATCAATGTCCACTTCTTCTGCCAGCAAGTACCACACCTGCAAGTTATTGGGGTCTCTTCTAGCAGTGCATCTCTGGTACACATCTTCATTTAAACCATCTTTAAACAGTTCTATCAGGGCTTCTTGGGGCCAGCCTCGGAAATGGCCGGTTAACTGTCTAAATTCTTGGGTGTAGTCAGGCACAGACCTCCGCCCCTGTTTTATGGCTTTCATCCTAATTCGGGCCTTGCGCTCTGCCAATGGGTCCTCAAACCTAGCCCGCTGTGCAGCCATGAATAGGTTATAATTCAGCAGCTGAGGAGCATTATCATTATGCAAGGTCACCATCCACTCTGCCGCTATTCCCTCCAGAGCCCTGGTAACATACCTCACTTTGGCTGCTTCTGAGGGAAAATCCTCCCCATATTGTTCCATATGGCTCCAAACTTGAGCTAGGAAAAATCCCAAGGTTTTGGGATCCCAAAATTTTGGGATCCCAAGGTTTTGGGATCCCGTTAGAAGTATTTTACTTCTAACGGAGGCAGCCTAGGAGCTCTACACCTCCTAGGAATCACACCTCCCGCTGAAGGCCCCGGGGCTGCTGCTGGATCGGGTTGATTTATGGGAGAGGGAGCTGCTCTGCTTCTTCTGGCTGGGGCTACTTCCCCTCCCCCTTCATACCTTTGTGCAGCTTGAGGTTGTTCAAAGGCTTCATTCAGGAGTCTCCTGGCTTGATCCAGCAAGAGTTCCCTCTTTTCCTTCTCTTGCCAAGGCTCCTCTTTTCCACGCCGTTGGGTAGTTGTGACCCCGGGGGGGGGGGTTTCCTCCTCCGGATCTTTCCAACGAACTCCCACCGACCATCTGGGCTTCACCACTGGATCCTCTTGCAAACTGAGCTCTGCTAGCGATTGGGCCTCCTTCACCAGCACAGAATCTTGCCCTCCAATGGCTCCCGGATCGTCTTGGTCACTGTTTGAAGATGACATGATGTCCAGGCCCCCTCAGAAGAAAATTGGGTATTCTCTTCGGGTGGGCTGGTGGGAGATTCAGAATAATGTCAGGTGGAGCTCCATTCAAAATCCAGGAAAGAAATACTTAGACTCTTTAGTTTAGAGAAAAGACATCTTTTACTGAAAGTGAAGTGGTAGCAACCAAAGAATTCTGAATCTGAGAAATTAGCGCACAATTCACATATACAAAGTGATGGAAATGTTCCCACCCCCAATAGTTCAGATGACACTTCCAATTAGAAGTTGTGAATATGATCATGTGGGCATCTTCAGGTGATGGTGACGTCTCTGTCCGTTGACCTTGGCATATTTTGATAACGGGTTGCAGTTGCGCAGAGAAAAGAAAGCTAAGCAAGAAATAGAAACCTAACTCTATTGTATGCTTGCCCCCCCCATTTACACAACAGAAGAATTTAACACCTCCAGCTCACTTCCCAGACTTTCCCTTCCTCCCCCCATTACTTATGGCAGTCGAAAGATGCAAAGCAATAGTAGAAGATCTTGAAGGCTGACAGAAGCATTAAAAGGTTTTGCTTTTATCTTTGTTTGGTATTTGTTTACTTGGAACAAGATTTGGGTCAGAACAAGCATCTACCCTGGAATAACAGCAGCTACTCCAGGCAGCATCAAAGAGAATTGAGGGACAGACCAAGTACTGAATTTCCCAAAGTTTTTGAATGAAATGCAACCCCTGGGTGTGCCATTTTGATTTTTTCCTATCAACTTTTAATTGAAAAAGATCAAAACAACAACTTCTCACAACTGAAACCTTTCTTCAAAAGCCAACATTCGAAGAGAACAGACTCATTTGGTTGATGAAATGGTAATTCAGAGAAGCAGATGTCTCTGGGGTGAACAACTTCTGTCCAAGTACTATTGCATGTTTGCTGGTCATGTGTTTATTTAAATCAGGAAGAAGGAAATATCAAAATCAATTTTCCCTTTTTATCTATTCTATGAAACATGAGTGGTGCGGTGGCCTAGAGGTGGAGCTCTTGCCTCACAATCAGGAGGCTGGGAGTTCAATCCTAGCTATCGGCAGATATTTCTCTCTCTGGGCATGACGAGAATATATCAGCTGAACAAAACTCCACATTGGCAACAGGAAGGGCATCTGGCCAGTAAATCCTTAGCTCCATTCAATTGCTCAAACTCCACCCTGCAAAGGATTATGGGGTAGTTAAAAGATGATGATGATGATGATGATGATCTATACTATGAAATATTATAATATGATATTAAAGATTTAAAATATTTCCCCTGTCCAGTCATGACTGACTCAAAGGGACTGTTCTCAGCTCTGATTCTCAACCAAGGGACCCCAAGACTTAGGTGACTTTCCTCACCTAAGTTATACCTATTTATCTACTCGCATTTGCATACTTCTGAATTGTTAGGTTGGCAGGATCTGGAGCAAGGAACAGACCTTACCCCATCACACAGAGCTTGAGTCTTGAACCCAGGTTCTTGACTTTCCAACTGACTAGCATATGTCTTAACTGCTGAGCCATTGGGCCCCCTATAATATGATATACTATAATCATATAGATATAGTATATTCTACTCCATTTTATTATTCTTTTATATTCTACTCCATTTTATTATTCTTTGATTCTATCATCAATTGTCATTTTAAAGATTTGATCACTAAAGAAACAGATTAGCATATCTGGATGTTTTACGCCTTTTAAATGAGATTTGGATGAGAATTGAGATGTGAAATGTTTATATATGTTAAATCAATGTTAATATTTTAGAACTTTGTTTGGACTTTTTGCCACAAATTGGGTAAGCAGAAGATGCTACTTGTTTGATTCAATCAATCAATCAGAATAGAGCTAGAAGGAACCTTGAAGGTCTTCTAGTCCAACCCTCTGCTCAAGCAGAAGACCCTATACCATTTTGACTGTCCAGTCTTTTCTTAAAAACCGCACCCACAATTTCTGAAGGCAAGCCTCATATTTATGACGCAATGTCCCAGGGTCATGTGAACCCCTTTTGTGACCTCCTGAGAAAGTCAATGGGGGAACCAGATTCACTTAACAATAGTGTGACTAATTTAACAACTGCAGTGATTCATTTCACAATGGTGTCAAGAAAAGTCATAAATGTGTTGTGGTCCGATAGATTGGATAGTGAGGAGCTTGGGGAAGAATATGGGCCAGACCTGGAGTCTGGGGAAGGCTCTGATGTGGGCTCTGTGTCAGCGGCAGAGATGGGGCCAGGGCTGTCCAACAGTTCTCAGCTACCTTTGGAGTCGGACATCAGTGGGGCTGAAGAACAGCTGGAGCTTGTTCTCAATGTGCGCATGCACAGAATTGCCAGACGAAGGACACAGCTGAGGAACAAGGGTTGACTTGGGAGTAAATGTTCAAGTGGATGGTGAACGGCCCCTCCCATAGGGAATAAAAGAGGAGCGAAAGGGCAGTGGGGCTTTGCAGGGGACAATTAGCTCCTTCTGGCATGCTTGCCAAGTATTGTGGCGTCTGAAAGATATTGGCCTGGTCATGCTCCAAGCTTGATAAAGGTTTGTAATTGGAAACTATCTTGAAAGACTGTTGGCTGGGACTTTGTTGGAGAGGAAATTCCTTGTAAATCAAATAAAGGAGGTTTATCAGGACAAGGACTCAGCTTTGTGCTGTTGGGGAGGCCTAGGTCAGTACAAAATGGTGCAAAACTGACTTAACAATTTTCTCACTTAGCAACATACATTTTGGGCTAAACTGTGATCAAAAGTTAAGGACAATGCAGTTCTAAATCATTTTTCTCTGCCAAGATTCTCTTTTTTCTGGACTCTATGATATTGGTTACAACCTAAAACAAATACAGGCCAAGCTTTGAGGATTTGAGAAATGTATCCCAAGTATGTTAGGGGTAGTAACGTGGAAAATCAATATACGCTTTAATAAAAGCACATGCAAAGGAAAGGTTACCCTTAAATATGTACATTGGGAAATAATGCACATTTACACATTTTTGTACATATAAACAACTGACCCATCACAAACTTACAGAAAATCAAATCAAATCCATGTGAAACCAATCTAGATCAGATTGCCCATCATTGGATAAATTAAACTCTATTGTCTCTAGTCATTCATTGAGCTAATATTCAAATTATTATATATGATATAGAAAAATTCTATATCATATGTAATAAATGTGTATGATAGGCCTTTTTGGAAAAATAGGGTCCAGAAATAAAGAGCAGAAAATGAATTATTTTCTGTTTCAGGAGAATCATAATCAGGAGGCTGTAAGTTCAATCCTAGGTAGAGGCAAATATTTCTCTCTCCCTCCCTCCCTCCCTCCCTATCTCTCTATCTCTATCTCTCAATATTTATATGCAGGTCTTGGCGTGTTCAGGTCTTTTCCCATGTTAGCTTGAGAGCATCTTGGCAACGTTTCAACAAGGTCCCACTTGCCATCTCATGCTTTCGGCTTCATGCTTGTGCGAGCAAAGCATGATCAGAGCTGCTGTTTCTCTATAAATACTGGTGGGGAGGTTGGCTGTGTTGTCATTTCTTGATTGGTTGATGGAGTTGATGTTTGCAGATTGGCTGACTTTTTCATAAGAACATGTGTGGCTGAGGTATTGGCTGTGTGTCTATCAGCTTCCTGTGTTGTAACGACCTGGGTAATGGGCTGTGTGATGACCTTCTGAATTCTATTGTTTTGACATCCTGGGTCTTGTGCTGTAATCTCCTGGTTGTAAGCCATTAAAATAGAGAAACGCTCCCATAGCATGAATAAACAGGATGATACCTCCCGCCTACCAGACATCTGGAAACTAGCCATTATCAACAAACGAGTCCCAGCCATGAAAACCAACACTGGACCCAAAACAACATATGACGCCACCACCAATCTCCTTCACCAGATTCAAACCCAAACCCACCCCATAGATGAAAGGCAACCACTGTCCAGAAACCAGATCATGGCTGCATCACCAGCTGCCAACCCCCACACCCCAACCCGCAAACCAAGCAAACTGACACATGTCATGAACACATAGCCAGGCCTCAAACTCGGAGCCAAACCAAAACTCGGAATGTCACATCACAGCCACCCGCCCAGGATATCACATCACAGAACTCAGGAGGTTACACCACAAAACCTCAGAATGTTACAGCACAGACAATGACCCAGGAGATTATAGCACAAGGCCCAGGATGTCACAACAATAGAACTCAGAAGGTCACACAGCCCATTACCCAGATAGATAGATATCTATCTGCTGAACAAAACTCCGCATTGGTGACAGGAAGGGCATCCAGCCAGTAAACACTCAGCTCCATTCAGTTGTCTAGATTCCACCCCGATGCAAGGGTTTATGGAGTCATTAAAAGGAGATGATAATAGGCCTTTTTGGAAAAATAGGGACCAGAAATAAAGACCAGAAAATGAATTCTTTTCTGCTTCATACTGGTGCTAATAAAAAGCAAAAATGGATTGTCTCTGGAGTGTCAATGCTGGTGTCACTGCTGCATGTCACCCATTGCCATTCATTATTGATTGTCAGGTGAGTGAACGAATTCTGTTTCTTGCCTGCAGCCTTTAAGTTCCTCTTTTTCTCAGCAGGAGCCGTATGTCTTCTTTCTCATCTTTCCTCCCTAATTATTTTCAAACCATTAGCTCCCTTTCTCTTTAAACCAAGTGGCAGAACACATCTGATCTGATTATTTCTGCATATTGTTGTAATTATTGGGCAGAAGGGAGGAAAGGAAGCAAGCTGTCCTCTCTAGGAGATGACTTGGTGGTCAGAACCCATGAATGAGTTCACAAAATCAGCACACAGGTAGAAAGTAATTCCCATGAAAATCATGGTTTATGTTAGGAGGAAATTTCAGTTAATCTTCAAAGGTGAAGTCAATCTTTTCCAAATGAGGTATTCTCCAGAGGTATGGACCAATTCCCAGAATTCTTCAGCCAGCATGGCATTGCTCAGAATTTTGAAATTAAAATCAGTTAAACATCCAAAAGTCCACCTTGAGGAATGATGGCAAAGGTGGTTAAGAAGCTGATAATGAAAAGCTGCTTAGATTTTCCCACTAAGGCAGAATATAATTGTCTAAGCATGGTTTATCTAATTCTTCCTTCAATAGCCCAATAATCCTTTGTGGGGTAACTGAATGGAGCAACTGAATGGAGCTAGCAGTGCATTTTACTGGCCGGATGCCCTTCCTGTTACCAATGCAGAGTTTTGTTCAGCATATAGATTCTCATCGTGCCCAGATCGAACTCACAGCCTCCTGATTGTGAGATGAGAGCTCCACCTCTAGCCACTGCACCACTCCATGGTTTATCGAATAGGGTCCACAAACTACAATAGCTTATAATTAATGGTGATTAATGATGATCAATCAATGGAACAGCTTGTCTTCCAAAGTTTCCTGCTTTCTTCTCCCCTCGTGGTCTGGAATCACACAAGGGGGGGGGGCTTTCCAGTTTGAGAATGCCACAATCTCTCCAGTGGTGGTATTCAATTTTTTTTACTATCAGTTCTGTGGGCGTGGCTTGATGGGCATTGTGTGGCTTGGTGGGCATGGTGTGGCTTGGTGGACGTGGCTTGGTGGGTGTGGCAGGGAAGGTTACCGCAAAACCCCCATTCCCTCCCCACCCCATTAACCTGCTTTCCATCTGCATGCTTCCAATACCACCTCTGCTTCCTTCTCTTTGTTCCTCTCTTCCTTCCCCTTTTGTTTCTCTCTTCCTTCTCCTTTCATTCCTGTCTTCCTTCCAGTGGTGAGATTCCAATTTTTTACTACCAGTCCTGTGGGCGTGGCTTGGTCGGCGTGGTGTGGCTTCCCCATTCCCTCCCTACCCCGCTAACCTGCTTTCCAGCTCCACTCTCCTGTGCAAAGCAACCAAAGGAGACTCAGGCAATCAGCTGGGCCTCAGTGGGAGTCAGAAAAGAGATGGGGGTGGGGCCAGTCAGAAGATTTTCTGACTTTTTGGATTTTCTGGTTCTCTGAACTACTCAAAATTTCTGCTACTGGTTCTCCAGAACTGGTCAGAACTGGCTGAATACCACCTCTGAACCTCTCCCACAATTAAAAATGCACCAAACTCAAAAGCAGGCATTGAAGAGCTGTCTGTGATGATACCCTGTTTGTCCAACAATACGGCCTCCCCCAGTAGGAAGTCTCAGCATGTTTTATAGGCACAAAATGAAATTAAGCCCCTCCCCCAAAATTAAGGCCTATATTAAAACATGCAAAATGGGGGGGAATGGTGGGGGGGGGCTTGCCATTAGGAAGTACTTTTGTTGCACACCCAGATATGGTGTTGCCTGCGTTGACCTGGATACGAAGTGCCCCACCAACGCCAAGGTCAACATCCAAGCTGTCACCACCCGCCCAAAGATGCAAGGGGGGGGAATTAAGTCACCCCCGAAAAGACGGTCTAGCCATTTTTTCGGGGCTCAAAAAAAAATAAGACCCGGCCTTATTATATGAGAAACACGGGTAGAAAAATATCCTAATGATGTGCAGGCCTGAATCTCTTCAGTACCATCTGTCTTTGTATCTGGCACATCATCTGAGAAACCGAAAAGAGCAGGGAAGGCTGCATTAATTCTCAGTCTGGGAATGAGGTGGCTGCATCAAATGCTGCCTAGGAGTAGGGGTGAAATTGGGGTTGTCGTGCTGTGTGGTGACACTAAAAATAACTAATGGAGACTGCTCTTATTACAGTGATGGTGTCAGGTCAGGTTGATAGCCAGCAATTTTATGATGAGAGTGAGGAGAAGAAGGAGGAGGTCAGCCAGATTCTAATGCAAGTAATTTTAACTCTCCGAAGCTGTGAAGAGAGCGATTTGATCATTTAAAACAGCTCTCCAAACTTGGCAACTTTAAGACTTGTGGACTTCAGCTCCCAGAATTCTCTAGCCAGCAGAAGTTGCCAAGTTTGGGGACCCCAGATTAAACCCTGTTCTATCGAGCTTCCATTTTTCAATCATTTATTGAGTTACCCATTGATTTACATTTACATTGATTGGTTTATCTATTGATTTACCTTTCTGATTTCATACATGAGCTGAAGTCCTTCTTATGACTATTTGTCACAGGCAACTCACCACATGACTAAGAGCTACTCAAAGAAATAGTGGAATAGAATCCTTGAAGAAAGGATGCAAAAGGAGGGACAGGACGAAACGTGAATGGCAAAAATTAAAATATGTTTTACTTTCAATAATTAAATAGAATGGTTAAATTGTCCTGCAGTAAGTTGTCCCACGGTGAGTTGATCATGATGAGTTGTCCTGCACCGAGTTGGCTGTGACAAGTTGTTCTATTCTGGTCAAAGATGGCTTTTTGAGCAGTCTAGACAAAAACTGCCTGTCAATCCTGAAGTTGGCCGAAAGGTGGCCATTTTCATTTTCATAGTATATGGTGGCCTTTGATGTGGAGCACTAACAAACATGTTCTCGCAGCAGAATCAACCAAATGTTTCTGATTTAAAGGGAAAAGGAAAATATAGCAGCTTTGCCAAATAACCAATGCTTTTTTGACAACTTTGTAAAATTCTGGGTCTTATTTTATTTCCCTCGGTCAGAAACAAAATACTGTACTCTAGTGGACACCCATGAATAGTGCAGTGATCTAGAGGTGGCACTCCTGCCTCACAGGAGACTGTGGGTTCGATTCTAGGTAGAGGCAGATATTTTTCTCTCTGGGCACAATGAGAATATATCTGCTAAATATCGTTCCATATTGGCAACAAGAAGGACATCCAGCCAATAAATACTCAGCTCCGTTAAGTTGCCCAGACTCCACACAGCAAGGGATTTTGAGGCAATTAAAAGACAAAGATGCCTGACCAGGCAAAATGCAAAAAATGCGAAGGAGTTCCTGGAAGCTTGATGTTCAGACCAATCAGCCATCGATAGACTCATAGAAATAAGCCACATTAAACCATTCAAAAGAGACATTTACATACCCTTCAAAGATGTTTAAAAAGACTTCTGAGAATACTATGGACAACCAAGCAAACAAACAAGTAGATGATTGAATACATTGATCCAGAGTTCTCGCTCGAGACACCAATGTCCCGGCTCAAATTATCCTATTTCGGACACCTTATGCAAAGAACCAGCACTCTGGAGAAAGCTGGGAAAAGTGAAAAAAAGAATGCAGGATGACCAAGGGAAGGTGTGTGTGTCTCAGTTACAGTTACAATGGATGCGCTGGGAGACTTGAAAGAACAGGTTAGGGATAGGTTGTCTTGGAGAAAATCTATCTATATTTATTGCCAGGTATTGCAAATGACTTGATGGCAGAAAATCAATCAAAAGACACAACTTTAAAAAAAAAAACACTAAGAAAAAGATTACAGAAAATCCCCTCCAGCAGTCCCAGTAGGGATGAGAACTAGGCAAACAATCAGATATGTTGTTGTTGTTGTTAGCTGCGAAGTTGTGTCTGCCCCATTGCAACCCCATGAACAGCATTCCTCCAGGCCTTCCTGTCCTCTACCATCTTCTGGAATCCATTTAAGCTCACACCAACTGCTTCAGCCCCCTCCTTCTCTGCCATCCCCTTCTTCTTCTATTGCCCTCAATTGTTCCCAGCATTAGGCTCTTCTCCAGCAAGTTCTTTGAGGTTCATTTCAGGATCTGGCCTTCTTTAGAATCTAAAGAGCAATGAGGGTGGATCTCCTCTAGGACTGACAGGTTGGATCGCCTTGCCATCCAAGGGAGTTGCAGAAGTCTTCTCCAACACCAGAGTTCAAAGGCCTCCATTCTTTGGTGCTTAGCTTTTCTTATGGTCCAACATTCACAGTCATACATTGCAACTGGAAAAACCATAGCCTTGATTATATGCATTTTTTGTTAGCAAGGGGATATCTCTGCTTTTTAGTATGCTGTCTAGATTTGCCACAGCTTTCCTCCCCAGGAGCGTCTTTTTTAAAAAGTGTCTTTTAATTTCTTGGCTGCAGTCCCCATCTGCGGTGATCTTGGAGCCCAGGAAAATAAAATCTGTGACTACCTACCTACAATCAGGTATAAAACAATACTATAATCAGGGAAACACCAAGGAGGAAAGTATTGGTAGGTCAAACTATGCATATATACAGGCAGGAAACTCCTTGTTTACTTGCACTAATAATTTTACTTAAAGGACCTATCACATCGGCCGACAGATGCAAAACATATGTAAAAAGGACACAGCGGACGAGAAAATTCGTTGTTATCTGCTTTCAAAAGTGCCCCGAATTTGCAAAAGCAGAGCGGACAACAACGGAAAGGAACAGAGGGGGGAGGATATAGTCAGGATGTAAAGCGGATGCTCCACGGAAGCCTAGCGGATGGAAGAGGATGGAAGCGGATGGAAGCGGATGACACATCCGCAGGGCTTCCGGGGAAGCACAGCAAAGCGGGTGCGCAACAGAAGGAACGGATGCAGAGCAGATGCCTAGCGGATGAATTGGATGCATCACAGAAGCCTAGAGGATGCCTAGCGGATGCCTAGCAGATGCAAAGCGTTCACTGCGCATACGGGGAGGATGCATTGCATCAGCCCCGCGGATATAAAGGGAAGCATCTCGCAAGCAGGTCACCATTCAGAGGAAAGACCTGCTGCCAGACACAGCTCCAGCCAACAACCATGGGGAAGAAGAGGAAGCCTGTGCCTACTCCTTCCAGGTGACTGGCGTTGTATACCTGGGCATCTGAAGATGACCCGTTGCCTGAAGCATCGATGTACATGAACTTGTAGTCAGCATCGACCATGGCGAAGAGGATGATGCTGAAGAAGCCCTTGTAGTTGTGATAAGTGGACCCTGAGTTGGCTGGAGTTTTGCAGGCCACGTGCTTCCCATCTTTGGCTCCAATGGTGTGGGGAAAGTTCCACCTCTGATACCACTGCTCTGCAACTTTCTTCCATCCTTCTTCAGTGGAGGGGCACTGGAGGAGCTCCTCCAGATATTCTTTGATGATGGCCTGCACCACTTCTCTGACCACAATGCTGATGGTGTTGTGTGGCACCCTCCAGGCGTACTGCATGCTCCTGTACGTGGTCCTGGAGGCCAGGTGGCGCAGAGTCAGTGCCACCTTCAGCCAAGGGTCCAGGCTGGGTCAGAAGTTGGTGTTTGCCTTGGTCAACCTGGGTCTCAGTCGCTCCACAACTTCATCAAATATGGCTGGCGGCATCCTCATGAAGTTCTGGAATGCACGAGGGTCTTCATTCTTCAACTCCACCATCAGCTTGTTATACAGTCTGTACTCGGCTCTTCTCACGATCCATCTTCGGACGCAGACACTTCTTGGACACCTCCTTTTCCTTGCGTAGAACAGGTGAAAGAGCCTGTAGAGGGCTTCGCACTGTTGTAGAATGATGGCAGCTACCAAAAGGAGTGTGTGACGTTCCATGGTGGAGATGACTGGATGCTGTGGAAGAGGAAGAGCAAGATGAAGGCTGAAGAGGTCTGCACAGCAGGGCTGCTGGACTGAAAGTGAGATCCAGGTGATTTCTCCCCCTTTTTATCGGAAATATAGGTTTTCCACTAGGTGTCCTTCTGCATCCTCTAGACATCCTGCAGACATCCTAAATATCCGAGATACGTCCCCTATACGAACGTTTTTCCATTGTAATGCTTTATCTGCGAGCTGCATCCGCTTTCATCCTTTCTACGTCCGTGCTACTGACGCTGCATGTCCGATTCACATCCGTTTCGCTTCCTCCCTGTGTCCATTTTCCACTGGAGCAGATGTGATTTGCGCGGATGCACAGCGGATGCCTAGCGGATATAGTGGATGCATAACGTATGACAACGGACGTACAACGGATGTTCTCCGTATGCGTAGTGGATGTAGAACGGACGCGTTGGATACTTCATTCATTCAAAAAGTTTTGTGCAGCTCAAAACTTTTTGAGCAGATGAAATCTCAGTAGACGGATGCTGGACGGATAGAGGATATGAAAAACGGATGCAGTGAGTATGGAACAGATGCATTGCGTTAACCAACGGATGGCAAGTGTTTCTCTCCGATTTACATCGTCTTTCCATCCGTTGGTGCTGTGTGACTTGGGCTTTAGTTGGGTAGTGCAGTGTTTGCAATGAAATACTAAAGTTCATGAGTCAGCAGTGTATGGCAGCAGCGAAAAAAGTTAATAAAATCCTTGGTTGTATAAACAGAAGCATAGAATCAAAATCATGGGAAGCATTAGCACTGCTTTATAAATGTAATACCACACATGGAATACAGCATTCAGTTTTGGTTACCACATTACAAAACAGATGTTGAGACTTTGAAAAAAGGGCAAAGAAGAACTAAGATGTTTAAAGGCCTGGAGACAAAAACATACGAAGAACAGTTGTAGGAACTGGGTATGGCTAGACTAGAGAAAATAATGATTGGGGGGACATGATAGCAGTATTCCAGTATTTGAGGGGAAATTTATTCCAGAGAATATATATTCCAGAGAAGCAGGACAAGAAACAATGGATGGAAACTAATCAAGGAGAGAAGCAACCTGGAATTAAGGAGAAACTTCCGAACAGTGAGGACAATTAACCAGAACAGTTAACAGACAATTAAGCAGAACAGTTGGCCTTTAGAAGTTGTGGGTACTTCATCATTGGAGGTTTTTAAGAAGAGACTGGACGGTCACTTGCCAGAAATGATACAGGGTCTCTTGGTTGAGTAGGGGGCTGCACTAGAAGACCTCCAAGATCCCTTCCAGCTCTATTCTGACCTTCCAACAGAAGAACTCCATAACAGAATGTAAATGTGAGATCTTGGTCATCACCCAGCATAAATCGTCCAGTGCTAGACTACAACATATTGTATCTACAGGGAGTCAACTAGACTCTGTTTAAATAGCTTCTGAGACAGACACTGTTGTATAACTCTTATACTTAGGAAAATTTTCTGATCGTCTAACCTAAATATACTTTGTTGTAATTTAACCCCTATGTTTCTTTTCCTGTCTTCTGGAATAACTCTGATCAATTCTGCCCCAAGTTCGACATGACCTCCTTCAGCAACTATAGTATCTCCCCATAGTATCTCCCTCTTCTCCAGGCTAAACATACCCCATGTCTCTAATCATTCCTCGCAATTTTTCCTTCAGGCTCCTTGTCATTTTTTTGATTGACCTCTTGTGAATCTGCTTCACTCTGTCAATGTCCTTCCAGAAATGCAGTGCCCAGAACTGGAAACAGTATTCTAAAGTATTTCTAAGAAAAGCGGAAGAGAAACGGCTGCTCGATATCTTTCTCTGTAACGGCTATCCAAAAAATTTCATATTCTGACACACAGCACCCAAACAACACACTATACAGCCAACCACCACACAAACGCTAACCCTACCATACACAAAAACGATGTTGGAAATGACAGCCAAAATCCCCAACCCCCTAGGAATAGCAATAGCCCATAAACCCATAGCCACACTCTGACAGGAATTATTCAGAACCAAAGACAAGATACCAAAAGTGTAAGGGTTCCCATGATTGCCCTAATTAAATCATGATCCTCGAGCCACGCTTCAAAGGAATCCAAAAGATTTAAGCCCCTGTCACACTGCACCAACGGATGGAAAGAGGATGTAAAATGGAGAAAAACACTTGCCATCCATTGGTTAACGCAATGCTTCCGTTCTGTACTCACTGCCTCCATTTTGCTTCCTCTCTATCCGTCCAGCATCCGTCTTTTGACATTTCATCCGCTCAGAAGGTTTTGAGCTGCTCAAAACTTTTGAGCGGAAAATGTATCCAATGCGTCTGTTCTGCATCCGCTAGGCATACGGGGGACATCCGTTCTGCATCTGTTACGCATCCGCTATATCCGCTAGGCATCCACTGGGCATCTGCGCAAATCAAATCCATTCCAGCAGTAAACGGACGCAGGGAGGAAGCAGAACGGATGTGCAGCGTTAGTAGCACAGACGGAGAAAGGATGAAAGTGGATGCAGCACGTAAAGAAAGCATTTAAAATGGAAAAAACGTTTGAAGAGGGGACCTATCTCGGATATTAAGGATGTCTAGAGGATGCCTAGAGGATGCAAAGGGACACATAGTGGAAAACCTATATTGCCTATAAAAAGGGGGAGCAACTCACCTGGATCTCACTTTCAGACCAGCAGACCAGCTGTGAAGACCTCTGCAGCCTTCATCTTCCTCTTGCTCTTCCACAGCATCCAGTCATGTCCACCTTGGATGGTAACAAACTCCTTTTGGTAGCCACCATTGTTCTGCAACAGTGCGAAGCCATCTACAGGCTCTGTGTGAACTCTACTACGGGAAGAAAAGGAGGTGGCCAAGAAGCATCTGGGTCCGAAGATGGATCGGGAGAAGAGCAGAGTACGGACTGTACAACAAGCTGATGGTGGAGCTGAGGAACGAAGACACTCATGCATTTCAGAACTTCATGAGGATGCCTCCAGCCATGTTTGATGAAGTTGTGCAGCGGCTGACACCTAGGTTGACCAAGCAGAGCACCAAATTCCACCCCAGCCTGGACCCTGACCACTCACTCTGCACCACCTGGCCTCAGGGACCACCTACAGGAGCATGCAGTACAGCTGGAGGGTGCCACACAACACCATCAGCATTGTGGTCAGAGAAGTGGTGCAGGCCATCATTGAAGAATACCTGGAGGAGCCTCTCCAGTGCCCCTCCACTGAAGAAGGATGGAAGAAAGTTGCAGAGCAGTAGTATCAGAGGTGGAACTTCCCCCACACCGTTGGAGCCATAGATGGCAACCACTTATCACAACTACAAGGGCTTCTTTAGCATCGTCCTCTTCGCCATGGTCGATGCTGACTACAAGTTCATGTACATCGATGCTTCAGGCAATGGGTCAGCTTCAGATGCCCAGGTATACAATGCTAGTCACCTCAAGGACGGGCTGGAATGCAACCTCATCATGGGTTTCCCAGATCCAGACCCCCTGCCCAACGACACACAAGATGTGCCCTACTTCATCATGGGGGATGACGCCTACTCCCTCAGAACCTACCTCATGAAGCCCTACACCTCCAGACTCCTCACCCATGAAGAGAGGATCTTCAACTACATGCTGTCCAGGGTAAGGCGGGTGTTGGAGAACGCCTTTGGCATCCTGGCCAACAGGTTCCAGGTACTTCTCACCACCATGCAGCATCGCCCAGAGACCGTGAGGAGGATCGTGGAAGCTTGCTGCATCCTGCACAATCTCATGCGCACCCGCTACCCAGTCTTGCAGAACAGGCTCTTGGACCTCCAACAAGGCAATGGGGACATGGAGCCTGGTGAATGGAGGCAAGGGCGAAACCTGATAGACACTGAGGATGTGCAAGGCCCCAACAGAGCCTCACATGAAGGGAAGAAGCAGCGCAATCTCCTGAAACACTGGTGCAACTCCCCAGCTGGAGCAGTGGAGTGGCAAGACAGGATGATAGATGATTAATGGATGCTTCCTTCAGCCTGTCTCATCACACTGATGAGATTGGGCCATGTATGTTGGGTGGGCCTACTATGAACAGGGCATTTAATAAAGAGTTGTGTTTATGTTGACATGTGTGGATCAATGCTTACACTGTTATTGATAAAAAAGGGCCATAGGCGTGGCACCTGGGAGGGTGGATCATACAGTCCCACTATACTTACACTGGAGGTTTATCTATCCCCACAGCTATCTCAACCCATCTCACAGCTATTACCCATCCCAAAGGTATTCCTGCCCATCCCACTGCTATCCTTAACCATCCCAAAGGTGTCCCTGCCCATCACACTGCTATCCTTACCATCCCACAAGCATGCAAAAGCTTAAACCATTTCTAAAAGTTTCCACCAAGACTTTATTAAAAAAAAAAATGCAGCAAGTGTGTGAAGCAAAGATAAACTTTATTAATAACAAGCTGTAAAAGAAAAATGACCCAAGTCAAGTGTCCAAATAAAGTCTACAAGTAGCCACCCAGTCTCTGGCACTCTTATCGGTCACTTGGAGGTGTGCCCAGTCTCAGAGGTGAAGGGTCCAGGTGCTGTGGAGGTGGCTGGTTCTGGAGTGCTGGTCTGAAGCGTCATTGGGGTGCCTGGCCCCGAGAGGACAACAGGTAAGGGTGTGTTGAGGAAGCTCTTGGACAGCTGGCTCAGCCTCGTGATGTTGAGAGCTCCTTCCTCCATGCCATGGGATGTCAGCCCCAGTACCAAGGACAGATGTACTGAGGCCGGGCTTGGCTGTGGGGTGGAGGAATGAGCAGTGTAGTGGGGCTGTCTGGTCTGCAGCTGGGTGAGGACTGGCGTGGGTGGCATCGGTGACATGGGTGGCATCGGTGGCATCAGTGTCGTGGGTGGCATCGGTGGCATCAGTGGAACCGGTGGCAACGGTGTCATCCGATGACGCTGTGCCTGGACTGGGAAGGGCTGCTGCCTGTGCTGCTGAACCTCCTGGTAGCCGTAGCCCTGGTAGGTGAGGGCCTGTGAAAAGCCTTGGAATGGGAGGGACATCACCTGGGGTGGAGGAGCAGACCTGGACTGGGTGGGAGCAGGTTCCTCTGGGTCTGGAGGGTTGTGAAGCAGCTCGGTGATCTGGTCCTTCACCATCTGGCACTGGGGTTCCGCCATGTCCATGAGGGTTTGGTTCACATAGGTGAGGAAGGGCTTGCGGTTGGAGGATGAGGAGTCGGTGTGGACCAGCTGAGAGAGGAGATCTATGCTGCTCCAGATGGTGTCCCTGATCTCCAGCAGGACAGTGTGGCTCTGCCCCTCCTGTCTGGCTCTCTGCCTTTCTGTGGAGGTGGAGCTGGGGGTGGATGCGGGTTGGACTGTGGTGGAAATGCCGTCTCCTTTCTCCCACTGCACCAGGGAGTCCTCCATGTGCTCTACCACAGTTAAAACAGCTGTCCGCGGGTTCTCTGCCATGGGACAGAAACCTGCCTAGAGACAGAAGCTGACTCTCGGCAGGAAGAGGACTGGCTCTCAGCAGGCTGCCTGAGAGAGAAGGTCTTGAGAGGGGCTGCGGCTGCTCCTCGGTGGTGGATCTCACCCTCCAGGAAGCTGCACTTGGCTATGACGTAGGTCTCTCTGTCCGTCAGCTTAACCGTGGCCTGGCCAGATTTCTTGAGGTGCAGCTTCCCGTGCCAGGTGTGCCTGTGCTTCCACCAGCCAAGGAGCACATCCGATGTGTAGCCCAGACTCTCCGCCTTCTCTCTCCAAGCAGCCTGCTTCCTTTTGGTGTCCCTGTAGAGCCGGTGTCCCTTCCGCCACAGATAGTCATTCTCTCTCAGCCACTCCAGCACCTCATCCTCATCGTCCTCCTCAATGGAGTATTGCCTCCTCTCCCGTTCCCGCATATGCCTCTTCCTCCTTTTGGCAGGACCAGATGGGCCCTCATCAGAGGGGCTTCCAGGTTGTAGGGGCTGCTCCTTCACACCACCAGCAGCAGCAGCACCAGTAGGATCATCATCATCATCTTCATCATCATCATCATCATCATCATCATCATCATCATCAGAAGCAGCAGCAGCAGCATCACCAGCAGGATCATAATCATCATCATCATCATCATCAGCAGCAGCAGCAGCAGCAGGATCATCATCATCATCAGCAGCAGCAGCAGCAGCAGCACCAGCAGGACCAGGATCAGCAGCAGCAGAGTAAGCACCAGGAGCCCCAGCAGGACCAGGAACACGAGCAGGACCAGGAGCAGGACGAGCAGGACGAGCAGGACGAGCAGGACGAGCAAGACCAGGAGCACGAGCAGGACAAGCAGGACCAGCCGGACGAGGAGCAGCTTCAGCAGAGTAAGCACCAGCAGAAGCACCACCGCCATAAGCATCATCATCAGCTCCTCCAGAAGCAGAAGCAGCAGAAGCCCCAGCCACAGAAGAGCAAGCCCGTGCTACAGAAGCCCCAGCAGAAGCAGAGTGAGGGCCAGGGGGCGGGAGGGTGGCCCTGTCCCTCTTGCCAGGGCTGGCAGCAGATGGCTGAGGCTTTCTCTTCTTTTGTTGCAGGCTGGCAGGGAGGCGGGCAGGGAGGCTGGCAGGCAGGCAGGCACCAAGGCTGGCAGGCAAGCTGGCAAGAAGGCTGGCAGGAAGGCAGGCACCAAGGCTGGCAGACAGCAAGGCTGGCAGGGAGGCTGGCAGGCAGGCTGGCAGGCAGGAAGGCAGGCAGGCAGGCTGGAGAGCTGTGTCTGGATGCAGGTCTTTCCTCTGAATGGTGACCTGCTTCCGAGCTGCTTCCCTTTATATCTGCGGGGCTGACACAATAAATCCCCCCCGCATGCGCAGTGAACGCTAGGCATCCGCTAGGCTTCTGCTGTGCATCCGCTAGGCTTCCGCTCTGCATCCGCTTCATCCGCTGTGCATCTGCTGTGCATCCGCTTCATCCGCTCAGCATCCACTCTGCATCGGCTGTATCCGTTCTTCGTCCGCTTTGCTGAGGTCCCCCGGAAGCCTAGCGGATGTGCCATCCGCTCCCATCCGCTTCCATCCGCTAGGCTTCCGCTCTGCATCCGTTTTCTATCTGCTCTGCATCCTCCCCCTATCCGTTCCTTTCCGTGTTTGCATTAATAAAGAGTTTTGTTTATGTTGAAATGTGTTAATCAATGATTAAATTGTTATTGATAAAAAAGGGCCATATGTGTGGCAGCTGGGAGGGTGGACCATACAGTCCCACTGTGCTTGCACTGGAGGTTTCTATCACACAGCTATCCTTACCCATCCCACAGCTATCCTTACCCATCCTACAAGCATGCAAAGGCTTAACCCTTTTTTCAAAGTTTTTCCCAACACTTTATTAAGTAAAAAAAAATGAACCAAGTGTGTGAAGCAAATATAAGCTTTATTAATATCAAACTGTATGATTTTATTAAAAAGCAAAATGACCCAAGTAAAGTGTCTTTAAGCCAAGATAAGGTGAACAGGTAACAACTCAGTCTCTGGCACTCTTCTCAGTCACTCTGAGACGTGCCCATGGTCTCAGATGTAAAGGGGCCAGGGATTGTGGAGATGGAGGAGGATGTTGGAGGTCTGAGGCGCCAATGGGGTGCCTGGGCCCGAGAGTACAACAGGAGATGGCATGTGCAGGAAGCTCTCAGAGAGCTGATTCAGTCCCGTGAGGTTGAGAGGCACTTCCTCAAGGACCTGGGATGTGAGGCCCAACACTGATGACAGATGTTCTGAGGAAGGGATTGGCTGTGGGGTGGAGGAAGGAGGAGTGTAGTGGGGCTGTCTGGTCTGCAGCTTGGTCAGCTGAGGCATCTGTGGCATCTGTGGCGTCCCAGGAACCTGGGTCTGGACTGGGAAGGGCTGCCTCTGCTATGGGAAGTCCTGGTAGTGGTAGGCTTGGTAGGAGAGGGGCTGCTGAAATCTGTGGAAGGGCTGTGATATCGCCTGGGGTGGAGGAGCAGACCTGGAGTGGGTAGCAGCAGGTTCAGCTGGGCCTGGATGGTGGTGCAGAAGAGCTGTGATCCACTCCTTCATCACCTGGTAATGGGCCTTGGGCATGTCCAAGAGGGTCTGGCTCACGTAGGTGATGAAGGGCTTGCGTTTGGAGGATGGTATGTCGAAGTGGACCAGCTGGGAGAGGAGATCTGTGCTGGCTTTGATTGTGTCCCTGATCTCCAAGAGGACAGTGTGGCTCTGTCCCTCCGGTCTGCCTCTCTGCCTGCTTTCTGTGGAGGTGGAGGTGGGGGTTGGTTGGTCTCTGGTGGCTGCTTCTTCTTGCCCCATCTGAGACAGGGGATCCTCCACATCCTCTGGCACGGGGAGTGCAGCTGTGGTGGGGGGGTCTCTGACATGGGGGCCTCCAAAGACACCTGCCTGGACACTGTTGCTGTCTCCTGGCTGGAAGAGGAGTGGCTCTCTGTGGGCTGTATGAGGGAGAGGGTTGACAGAGGGGCTGCTCCTTGGTGGTGGATCTCACCCTTCAGGGAGCTGCTCCTGGCCATGACATAGGTCTCCTGGTCAGTGAGTTTCACAGCAGCCTACCCGGATTTTTTCAGGTGCAGCTTGCCATGCCAGGTGTGCACATGCTTCCACCACCCCAGGAGGACATCTGAAGTGTAGCCCAGGCTCTCCGCCTTCTGTCTCCATGCTGCCTGCTTCCGCTTGGTGTCGCGATAGAGCCTGTGGCCCTTCCTCCACAGGTACTTGTTCTCCCTCAGCCATTCCAGCATCTCCTCCTCATGGTCTTCAGAAATGGAGTACTGTTTCCTTTCCCCCTTCTCCTTGGCTTGCCTCTTCCTCCCTCTGGCAGGGGCTTCAGGGCCTTCAGCAGCAGGGCTTTGAGGGCCTTGGGGCTGGTCCACCACAGCAGCAGCAGGAGAAGCAGCAGCAGGAGAAGCACTAGCAGCACCAGCACAGGAGAAGCACCAGCAGCACCAGCAACACCAGCAGCACCAGGAGCAGGAGAAGCACCAGCAGCAGCAATACCAGGAGCAGCAGCAGCAGAAGCACCAGCAGCTTCAGAGTCAGCGCCAGGGGGTGGGATGGTGGTTCTGTCCTTCTTGCCAGGGCTGGCAGGAGTAGGCACAGGCTTCCTCTTCTTCCCCATGGCATTCTCTCAAGATGTCTCTGGCAGCAGGTCTTTCCTCTGAATGGTGACCTGCTTGCGAGATGCATCCTTTTATATCCGCGGAGCTTCTGCAATTCATCCTCCCTGCATGCGCAGTGAAGCTTTGCATCTGCTACGCATCCGCTATGCATCCTATAGGCGTCCGTGATGCATCCGCGTCATCTGCTACGCATCCGCTCCTTCTGCTACGCGTCCGCTTCGCTGTTCTCCCCTGGAAGGCCCGCAGATGTGTCATCCGCTTCCATCCGCTTCCATCCTCTAGACTTCCTACGAACATCCGCTTTACATCCCCACTACCTCCTCCCCCTGTCCGTTCCTTTCCGTTGTTGTCTGCTCTGTTTATGCAAATTTGGGGCACTTTTGAGAGCGGATAACAACGGATGGAAAATTTGCTCGTCCGTTGTGTCCTTTTTACATACGTTTTGCATCCGTCGGCCAGTGTGACCTAGCCTTTAGAGAGACCAACAGGGGACCCTGTTGGCCTCCACCTTAGTGTTTCCTGTCCTGTGCAAGAAATGTATCCCATTGGCTGTCAGACTCCCAGGGGTGGGGGCCTTAGCAAACTTTGTAGACTTTGTCTGGACCACATGGTTTCACCTGAGTGCTGGCTGATGCAATCATCCCAGGCCAGGTGGTGAGATGGGCAGAGGCCTTTTGTTATGTAGAATACTCTGGCCTAGACCTTAAGGGCCTACCCATTAACAAAGGTGGGTGGGGGTGAGTTTCTGCCTTTCTGAGTTTCTAAATTTCTTTTTAGGGGAAATATTCTGCCTTTTTAGTATATCCTAAAATATTTCATATTCCTAAGAGAGGGGTGGGTTTTAACTTCCAACACCTCAAAGGAAAGAACTGCTGAATTTCAACCAAACTGCAAGGAATGTTGAAAATAGTAGCAAAAATTTGTAAATCGATTCACACTTCCTGGTTTCATAACAAATCTAGACATTCAAGTGAGATTGGAAGTGAGTTTTGTTTTAAGGAAAAAGAGAGAGAGAAAAAGTCTTCAGGTAGTTGGCATTTTCCTCCCAAATCTTTCCAGTCCCCTCCTGGTATTTTGACAGTGATGTTGCCACATTGTTCTCTTTGTTCCAAAGTCTGAAGAGAGCCAATGTTATGAAGAGCATCAGTCTTAATTATCAGTCTTACTAATTGCAATAAAATATATGAGCCATGGTGGTGCAGTGGTTAGAGTGTAGTACTACAGGCTATTTCTGCTGCCTGCCGCCTGCCTGAAATTTGGCAGTTCAAATCTCACCAGGCTCAAAGTTGACTCAGCTTTCCATCCTGGTGGGTAAAATGAGAGCCCAGATTGTTGTGGGGCAAATAGAATGACTCTGTAAACTGCTTACAGAGGGCTGGAAAGCACTGTGAAACATATATAAGTCTAAGTGCTATATCTTTAATGATGTATGGTTCCAGATTCTTCAACATCCTGGTACTTCTGAATTGTCTCAATTTGTCACTAATTGAACATATGAGAACAAGCCATCCTTTGAACCCATACTAGGAATTGTTCTGTCATCTGAACACTGCATGTGTAATGAATAGAAAACAATAACAGGGTTTTATAAACCAGCTTTAGAATTTTTTCATGTGATGTGAACATGATGTGAACTCTTTGCTCCCTGCTGGTAAAAAAATCTTCGCATTTTGCTATCTTGCCCAGGTTCCCTGATTTTTTGCTCTCCCGATCTCCAATATTACATCAGGTTTGCCATCTGCTGATTCCTTTTCCTAATTGTTTATCATCCTTTTATTTATAACTTGCCAGCTTTATAGCTTCAAATTAGGGAGTGGGTTTGCGGGTCTGCAATCCAACATGCTGCAATTCGTTTTTTTAACAGCAGGGATCAAATATCTTTTCTCCAGTTTCTTAGAAATATAATTTAAAAAACAACAACAACAACAACCAGAGACTGTTTTGATACTGAATGTGATATCCAATATGGGACCCTATTCATGGGAGAGAATTTCTTCTCAATCTTGAGGGTGTTGGTTGCATTCATCCCTTAGCATGACAAGATTGATGAGGGAGTCCTCTCATACCTTTTTAAGGGTTTTAAAAACAAGGGGGAAAAATAATCTAGGAAACTTTAAATGACTTCACCAGATTAAATAAATTGCACTTTCTTGCATTATTAATTTTTCTTTTTCCCCAGTCTACCAGAGTGTTAATTCTCCCCATCTGCTTATAAAAAAGATCAAATTCTAATTAAAACAGTGGTGCTACTTATTTAGGTCTTTATTATTAAAGCCCATGTCACAAAGCACCAATGGATGGAAAGAGGATGTAAAACGGAGAGAAACACTTGCCATCCGTTGGTTAACGCGATGCATCCGTTCTGTACTCACTGTCCGTTTTTCATACTCTCTATCCGTCCAGCATCCGTTTACTGTGATTTCATCCGCTCAAAAAGTTTTGAGCTGCACAAAACTTTTTGAGCGGATAAAGTATCCAACGCGTCCGTTATACATCTGCTATGCATACGGGAAACATCTGTTATACATCCGCCATCATCTGTTACATGTCCGCTTTATCCGCTAGGCATCCGCTGCTCATCCGCGCAACTCACATCCGCTCCAGCGGAAAACAGACACAGGGAGGAAGCGAAACGGACGCAGAACAGACACGCAGTGTAAGTAGCAAGGACTTAGAAAGGATGAAAGCGGATGCAGCTCGCATACAAAGCATTAAAACGGAAAAAAAGTTCGTATAGGGGACGTATCTCGGATATTTAGGATGTCTGCAGGATGTCTAGAGGATGCAAAAGGACACCTAACGGAAAACCTATATTTCCTATAAAAAGGGGGAGAAATCACCTGGATCTCACTTTCAGTCCAGCAGCCCTGCTGTGCAGACCTCTTCAGCATTCATCTTGCTCTTGCTGTTCCACAACATCCAGTCATCTCCACCATGGATCGTTGCACACTCCTTTTGGTGGCAGCCATCATTCTACAACAGTGTGAAGCCCTCTACAGGCTCTTTCACCTGTTCTACGCGAAGAAAAGGAGGTGTCTAAGAAGTGTCTGGGTCCGAAGATGGATCGCGAGAAGAGCCGAGTACAGACTGTATGGTGGAGCTGAGGAACGAAGACACTTGCGCATTCCAGAACTTCATGAGGATGCCACCAGCCATGTTTGATGAAGTTGTGGAGCGGCTGAGACCCAGGTTGACCAAGGCAAACACCAACTTTCGGCCCAGCCTGGACACCATCAGCATTGTGGTCAGAGAAGTGGTGCAGGCCATCATCGAAGAATATCTGGAGGAGCTCCTCCAGTGCCCCTCCACTGAAGAAGGCTGGAAGAAAGTTGCAGAGCAGCGGTATCAGAAGTGGAACGTCCCCCACACCGTTGGAGCCATAGATGGCAAGCACGTGGCCTGCAAAGCTCCAGCCAAGTCAGGGTCCACTTATTAAAACTACAAGGGCTTCTTCAGCATCATCCTCTTCGCCATGGTCGATGCTGACTACAAGTTCATGTACATCGATGCTTCAGGCAACGGGTCATCTTCAGATGCCCAGGTATACAACCCCAGTGACCTCAAGGATGGGCTGGAACGCAACCTCATCATGGGCTTCCCAGATCCAGACCCCCTGCCCAACGACACACAAGATGTGCCCTACTTCATCGTGGGGGATGACACCTTCTCCCTCAGAACCTACTTCATGAAGCCCTACACTTCCAGATGCCTCACTCATGAAGAGAGGATCTTCAACTACAGGCTGTCCAGGGCAAGGTGGGTGGTGGAGAACACCTTTGGCTTACTGGCCAACAGGTTCCAGGTACTTCTCACCACCATGCAGCATCGCCCAGAGACTGTGAGGAACATCATGGAAGCTTGCTGCAACCCACACAATCTCATGCGCACCCGCTACCCAGTGTTGCAGAACAGGCTTGTGGACCACCAGCAAGGCAATGGGGACATGGAGCCTGGTGAATGGAGGCAAGGGCGAAACCTGATATGGATGTGCAAGGCCCCAACAGAGCTTCACGTGAAGGGAAGAAGCAGCGCAACCTCCTGAAACACTGGTGCAACTCCCCAGCTGGAGCAGTGGAGTGGCAAGACAGGATGGTAGATGCTTAATGGATGCTTCCTTCAGCCTGTCTCATCACATTGATGAGATTGTGCCATGTATGTTGAGTGGCCCTACAATGAACAGGGCATTTAATAAAGAGTTGTGTTAATGTTGAAATATGTTGATGAATGATTAAATTGTTATTGATAATAAAGGGCCATAGGTGTGGCACCTGGGAGGATGGGCCATACAGTCCCACTATGCTTGCACTGGAGGTTTATCTATCCCACAGCTATTACCCATCTCACAGGTATCCCTGCCCATCCCACTGCTATCCTTACCCATCCCACAAGCATGCAAAGGCTTAAACCATTTCTAAAAGCTTCCACCAAGACTTTATTTTCTAAAAGAAAATAAAAATAAAACTTTATTTTCCAAGTGTGTGAAGCAAAGATAAACTTTATTAATAACAAACTGTAAAAGCAAAATGACCCAAGTCAAGTGTCCCAAGCAAAGATAAACTCAACAGGTAGCCACCCAGTCTCTGGCACTCTTCTCAGTCACTCTGAGGTGTTCCCATAGTCTCAGAGGTGAAGGGTCCAGGTGCTGTGGAGGTGGCTGCTGCTGGAGTGCTGGTCTGAGGCGCCATTGGGGTGCCTGGCCCTGAGAGGACAACAGGGGATGGTGTGTGGAGGAAGCTCTCAGAGAGCTGGCTCAGTCCTGTGATGTTGAGAGCCCCTTCCTCCATTACATGGGGTGTCAGCCCCAAGACCGATGACAGATGTTCTGAGGCCGGGCTTGGCTGTGGGGTGGAGGAACGAGGAGTGTAGTGGGGCTGTCTGGTCTGCAGCTGAGCGAGGTGAGGCGTGGGTGGCATCTGTGGCATCTGTGGCATGGGTGGCATCTGTGGCGTGGGTGGCATCGGTGGCATCGGTGGCATCAGTGGCATATGATGTACCTCTGCCTGGACTGGGAAGGGCTGTCTCTGCTGCTGGAACCCCTGATAGCTGTAGCCTTGGTAGGTGAGGGCCTGTGGAAAGCCTTGGAAGGGCTGTGACATCACCTGGGGTGGAGGAGCAGACCTGGACTGGGTTGGAGCAGGTTCAGCTGGGCCTGGGGGGTTGTGCAGAAGACCTGTGATCCTCTCCTTTATCACCTGGTACTGGGATTTGGACATGTCCATGAGGGTCTGGTTGACGTAGGTGAGGAAGGGCTTTCAGTTTGAGAATGGTATGTCGGTATGTACCAGCTGAGAAAGGAGATCTACGCTGTTTTTGATGGTGTCCCTGATCTCCAGCAGGACAGTGTGGCTCTGCCCCTCCCAGTCTGCCTCTCTGCCTGCTTTCTGTGGAGGTGGAGCTGGGGGTGGGGGTGGGTTGGTCTCTGGTGTCAGCGCCCTCTCCTTGCTCCCACTGCATCAGGGGGTCCTCCACGCGCTCCGCCACAGGAAGTGCAGCTGTCGGGGGGTTCTCCATCGTAGGGCGCTCCACAAATACCTGCCTGGACACAGGAACTGACTCTTGGCCAGAAGAGGACTGGCTCTCGGTGGGCTGCCTGAGAGAGAGGGTAGACAGAGGGGCTGCTCCTCGGTGGTGGACCTTACCCTCCAAGAAGCTGCACTTGGCCATCACATAGGTCTCCCGGTCGGTGAGCTTGACCGTGGCCTGACCAGACTTCTTGAGGTGCAGCTTCCCGTACCAGGTGTGCATGTGCTTCCACCACCCGAGGAGGACCTCCGAAGTGTAGCCCAGGCTCTCCTCCGCCTTATCTCTCCAAACTGCCTGCTTCCTCTTGGTGTATCGATAGAGCCTGTGTCCCTTCTGCCAGAGGTACTTGTTCTCCCTCAGCCATTTGAGCACTTCATCCTCACGTTCCTCTTCGATGGAGTACTGCCTCCTCTCCCTATCGCGCTATTTCCTCTTCCTCCCACTGGCAGGGCCTTCTGGGCCCTCATCAGAAGGGCTTTGAGGTTCTTGGGGCTGGTCCACCACACCACCAGCAGCAGCAGCAGTAACAACAGCAGCAGCAAAAGCAGCACCAGCAGGACCAGCAGCACCAGCAGCACCAGCAGGACCAGTAGGACCAGCAGCACCAGCAGCACCAGGAGCAGCACCAGAAGAGTAAGCACCAGCAGAAGCACCAGCACCAGGAGTAG
>BLBF01000060.1:12254449-12272018 GCA_015471245.1 Laticauda colubrina | reverse complement strand
GCGCCAGCAGAGTAAGCACCAGCAGAAGCACCAGCACCAGGAGCAGCACAGCAGAAGGCCCAGCACCAGCAGAGTCAGTCCGAGCAGCAGAAGCCACAGCAGAAGCAGAGTCAGCGCCAGGGGTTGGGATGGTGGCCCTGTCCCTCTTGCCAGGGCTGGCAGCAGATGGCAGAGGCTTTCTCTTCTTCCCCATGGTTGTTGGCTGGACCTGTGTCTGGCAGCCGGTCTTTCCTCTGAATGGTGACCTGCTTGCGAGCTGCATCCTTTTATATCCGCGGGGCTGATGCAATGCATCCTCCCCGCATGCGCAGTGAACGCTTTGCATTTGCTAGGCATCCACTAGGCATCCGTGATGAATCCGCGTCATCCGCTAGGCATCCGCTCTGCATCCGCTCCTTCCACTGCGCGTCCACTTTGCTGTGCTCCCTCGGAAGCCCTGTGGATGTGCCATCTGCTTCCATCTGCTTCCATCTGCTAGGCTTCCGTGGAGCATCCTGGCTACGTCCTCTCCCCGTCCGTTCCTTTCCGTTGTTGTCTGCTCTCTTTATGCAAATTTGGGGCATTTTTGAGAGCGGATAACAACGGATGGAACATTTTCTCGTCCGCTGTGTCCTTTTTACTTACTTTTTGCATCCGTCGGCCTATGTGACAGGCCCTTAATATATTGTTGAAGTTTTTAATGATTGTTAACAAGCCACACTAGAAGAGTAATTTTTCTGCTCGCTGAATCCACCTGCTCGTCCCGTCTTTCCCCCCTCCTCTCTTTAGTCTTGATTGCTCTGATTTGAAAATTACATATCATGGGCAAAAGACATTTTCCTCCTTTGTGCTAGATAGCTACATGAGTTAATAATCCTTTCACTTTGGCTGGGAATTCTGCTTAATGACTTCCAGTCATGCACTAAAAAAAAATTAGCTGGCAGACTTAAAATTGAAGGGTTTGTTTGGCCCAAATCTGCTGATGGCTGACAATCTCCCTGCAGAGGGAGAAAAAGAAACATTAAATGGCAAAATGGCAAAAGGAACAAGACAGGGAAAAAAGAACAAGAGCATCAAAAGCATCTTGAAAATGTCAGCAAGTGTTAAGATGCACACCTGGGGTGGACAGAACTCAGAGAAAGGTCCAGCCTGCATTTGGCTCTGTTGATTCCCATTCTGTCTCACGAAAACAGATATTCTTTTGAAATTCTTTCAGAGAAGAGATAATTTAAGGGAGGTCTTTCTGGGTGGAAAGTGGTGGCAGCTTATGGATGGAAACTGATCAAGGAAACCTGGAAATAAGGAGAAATTTCCTGACAGGGAGAACAATCAACCCATAGAACAGAAGTTGCCTTTAGAGGTTGTGGGAGCTTCATCACTGAAGGCTTTCAAAAACAGATTGGACTGTCAGAAATGGTGTAGGGTCTCCTGCCTGGGTGGGAGGTTGGACTTGATTACCTCCAAGGTCCTTTCCAACCCTGTTAATGTGAATCAGAGATGATCAAAAGCCTGGAATGTGAAGAACAGTTGCAGGAACTAGGTCTGGCTAGCCTAGGGAAGAGAAGGAATGGGGAGACAGGATAGCAGTCTTCCAGTATTTGAGGGGCTGCCACAGAGAGGGTATTTTGGAAGCTATTTTCCAAAGCACCCAAAGACCAGACAAGGAACAATGGATGGAAACTGAACAAGGAGATATTCAACCTGGAAATAAGGAGAAATTTCCTGACAGTGAGAGCAATCAACCCATGGAACAGATGTTGCCTTCGGAAGTTGTGGGAGCTTCATCAGTGGAGGCTTTCAATAAGAGACTGGACTGCCACCTATCAGAAATGGCATAGGGTCTCCTGCTTGAGTGGGGGGATTGGACTAGATGACCTATAAGGTCCCTTCTAACTCTCAATCTGTTAATATCTTTACAAGAGGGAGGGTTGAACCTTGTGCAAATATACTTCCATTTTGGCTAGTTCTCACCCTCTCATTCATCCCCAAGGACAAACATGAAGGGGAACCCTCCCCAGGGCCATTTCCAATAATGGTACCCCTTTGCTGTTAGAGGAGAGAGCCATTCTTGAAAAATGATCGAAAAATGATCAAAATGTGATGCAGTGTATAAAAAGGGCAGAGCTTTTATTGGGTAGTTGTAGTTGCTACCTTGGCATTTTTGATCCCTTGGGGAGGCCTCTAATATCAAGATATAACGTCCGCTGTTATATCACCAACAATTAAGCAGGCTAAAATATTTTCCATCCAGCACTTTGTTGCAGCTTCTGCTGAGATCACACTTTGGTTTTTTTTCTCAACCTAAGTGGGGGAATGGTGTTTGGAAAGAGATGAACTTTAAAGCAAAGAGAGTGTGGAAGTCTCAATGTTTGCTCTGCTCCACAGTCTTCCTGTCTTTCATTATTGTCCTCTTTTAAGGTAAAGATAAACGTTCCCCTGGCACGTACGTGCTAGTCATTTCTGGCTCTAGGGGGGCGGTGCTCATCTCCGTTACAAAGCCAAAGAGCCAGCACTGCCCAAAGACGTCTCCGTGGTCATTTGGCCGGCATGACTAACTGCTGAAGGCACACAGAATGGGTCCCAAAGGAGTCCCTATTTTTCTACTTGCATTTTTTACATGCTTTTGAACTGCTAGTTTGGCAGAAGCTGAGACAAGTAATGGGAGCTCACTCTGTTATGGGGTGCTGGCACGTGAGCTGCAGGCAAACTTACTTCACTGGGCATGTGCATGCCTCACAGTTGATTTTTGGCTGGTTTGAGGCCTTTTTCAGCCTCCCAAAGGCTTGAGGAAGGCTTCTGCAGTCTTTGCAGGCTGAAAACTAGCCCCATTTCATCACTTCCTGTTTTTCCAAAAATCCTGGAAGTGATGAAATGGGTCTAGTTTTTGGCCTGCAAAGCCTGCAGAAGCCTTCCTCAAGCCAAAGGCTGAAAAGGACCTCAAACTGGCTGAAAATCAGCTGTGAGGCACAGTGCAGGTAAGGGGGTTGGGTGGGTGGGTGGGGATTACATGTGCATGCATAAGGGGCATGAGGGGATGCAAATTGCCTTCTGGGTGCTGACACACAAGTGCGAGCATGCAAGTACGCACACAATTTTTTGGCGCAGAAGCCCCAAAAGGTTAGCCACCACTGTCTTAGTGCATCCCTCCCACCTCCCCAATTCTTCTCATCTCACCCTGGAAGAGACAAGGAGAATGGAGTGGATGCAGGACTGAGATTCTCTGAGGTTTTGGTGGCACAGCCAAGATCCTTTGCAAAGATTTCGTCTATTTTAAGAAGTGGTTGGACTGGAGCTGCAGAGAAGCCGCACTTAATGTTGGGCTCTGCTGATAAAAATCTGGGTCTTTTATTGTCGGCTCTGATTCAGCAGGATAAAAGAGAGCCCTGCTTTTGAAGTCTCCTTTGAAGAAAGGCAAGGTTTTTGGTGAAATGCCATCGTGTAGGAAGTGTTATTCTGGCACTTCCCTGATGATGGGATGGTGTTCTTATTTTCCATCGGAGCCCGCTTTCCAGAAATCTGCACCCTGCATGGCTCCCACATTTTCCTGGAAAGGGAGACCCCGGAACCGAATTTCTCATTCACTTTATGGAAAGGGAAGGAGGGAGTGGTGCGAACTAGCTGAATCCCACCACTGCCCTCTGCTTACTTCCCTCCATGTAGATGCAGTACCATTAAGGACTACTTTTTGAGTAGGGTTTGTCAGCCAGTCATCAAAGAGAAGACAAAGTCACCACAAATTGGTCTTCAAAGACAGCAGCCCAGACTTTTCATCACATTTCATCTATTTCAACAGTTTATAAAACCATCCATCACAACACAGTGACACTGGGTGTGGGACACACACAGGATTGAAACCAGAAAACTAGAATCTTACTTTTTTGGAGGGGGGGGAAATAAAATCCTTAATTATGGGGCAGGGGAAAGATCCTGAAGTGTTCCTAACTTAACAACTGCAATGATTCACTTAAAAACGGTGCAAGAAAGGTTGTAAAATGGGACAAAACTCACTGAACAAATGTGTGATGACACAGAGTGTAACACAAACATAACAAAATCCAAAACATAAATAAATGTCCTTCAATGCTTCCAACTTGGCCCTACTGTTCAATAATTCTCTGTTGGAGATAAAACATATTCAAAAATAGTCTTCAAAAGAAAGCAGTACACTTTGAACTTAATGAGCAGATAGAGATGAAATAAAAAACCAAACAAACTACAATGATGAAATTTCCACAATAGACCAAGATAAGTAATCACCAACTTCAAGGAGATAACAAGGCAAAGTCTGTTGGAAGAACGCCAACAAAGATAACTTCAGCCCAAAATAAAACATGCTTTACTTATGGCAATGCTGTATTGTAATCATCTCTCTTATATACTAGTCTCTCCAGCTGCAACCAAGGAGGGGGATCATGGCCGCTTCCTCTCTCATAAGCTAAGTTGTTTCCTTCTCTGTTCCTCCCTGCATGTACTAGGATGCAGAGGGGATGGGCCTGGTTCTTCCTCTGACTACCCAGCCAGCCTCTGCCCTTCCTCCACAACCTCTGGAGTCACACCTCCACTCCCTGTCAGCTTTCCTCCTCTCCCTCAGAGTCCAACTCTACAAAGGGCATGACAAAATTTTTCACTTAATGACATAAGTTTTGAACTCAATTGTGGCTCTAAGCCAAGGATTATCTGTGTGTGAGATTCACAGCTTAACTCTGTTGTGTCAAAATGCACCACCTTGTCAAACCAGAATTTCCCATCCCTATTCATCTCTTAGATAAAGGCTAGGTCACACTGGCTGACGGATGCAAAACGTATGTAAAAAGGACACAGCAGACGAGCAAATTTTCCATCCGTTGTTATCCGCTCTCAAAAGTGCCCCAAATTTGCATAAACAGAGCGGACAACAACGGAAAGGAACGGATGGGCGGAGGATGTAGCGGGGATGTAAAGCGGATGTTCGTAGGAAGCCTAGCAGATGGAAGCGGATGGAAGCCGATGACACATCCGCAGGGCTTCCAGGGGAGAACAGCGAAGCGGATGCATAGCGGAAGGAGTGGATGCGTAGCGGAAGCAAAGCGGATGATGTGGGTTCATTACAGACACCTATAGGTTGCCTAGCGGATGCCTAGCGGATGCAAAGCATTCACTGCACAAGCGGGAAGGATGAATTGCGGAAGCTCCGCAGATATAAAAGAATGCAGCTCACAAGCAGGTCACCATTCAGAGGAAAGACCTGCTGCCAGAGACATCTTGAGAGAACGCCATGGGGAAGAAGAGGAAGCCTGTGCCTACTCCTGCCAGCCCTGGCAAGAAGGACAGAACCACCATCCCACCCCCTGGCGCTGACTCTGAAGCTGCTGGTGCTGCTGCTGCTGCTGCTGGTATTGCTGGTGCTGCTGGTGCTTCTCCTGCTGCTGGTGCTGTTGGTGTTGCTGGTGCTGCTGGTGCTTCTCCTGCTGCTGCTGCTGCTGTTGGTGCTTCTCCTGCTGGTGCTGCTGGTGCTGCTGCTGCTACTTCTCCTGCTGCTGCTTCTCCTGCTGCTGCTGCTGTGGTGGACCAGCCCCAAGGCCCTCAAAGCCCTGCTGCTGAAGGCTCTGAAGCCCCTGTCAGAGGGAGGAAGAGGCAAGCCAAGGAGAAGGGGGAGAGGAAACAGTACTCCATTTCTGAAGACCATGAGGAGGAGGTGCTGGAATGACTGAGGGAGAATGAGTATCTGTGGAGGAAGGGCCACAGGCTCTATTGCGACACCAAGTGGAAGCAGGCAGCGTGAAGACAGAAGGCGGAGAGCCTGGGCTATACTTCAGATGCCCTCCTGGGGTGCTGGAAGCATATGCACACCTGGTATGGCAAGCTGCACCTGAAGAAATCTGGGCAGGCCGCTGTCAAGCTCACTGACCGGGAGACCAGGTGCAGCTTCCTGGAGGGTGAGATCCACCACCAAGGAGCAGCCCCTCTGTCAACCCTCTCCCTCATGCAGCCCACAGAGAGCCACTCCTCTTCCAGCCAGGAGACAGCAACAGTGTCCAGGCAGGTGTCTTTGGAGGGCCCCACGACAGAGACCCCCCCCCCCCACAGCTGCACTCTCCGTGCCAGAGGACGTGGAGGATCCCCTGTCTCAGATGAAGCAAGAAGAAGCAGCCACCAGAGACCAACCCACCCCACCCCCACTTCCACCTCCACAGAAAGCAGGCAGAGAGGCAGACCGGAGGGACAGAGCCACACTGTCCTCTTGGAGATCAGGGACACAATCAAAGCCAGCACAGATCTCCTCTCCCAGCTGGTCCACTTCAGCATACCATCCTCCAACTGCAAGCCCTTCATCACATACGTGAGCCAGACCCTCATGGACATGCCCGAGGCCCAGTACCAGGCGATGAAGGAGAGGATCACAGTTTTCTGCACCACCCTCCAGGCCCAGCTGAACCTGCTGCTATCCACTCCAGGTCTGCTTCTCTACCCCAGGCGATGTCACAGCCCTTCTACGGATTTCAACAGCCCCTCACCTATCATGGCTACGAGTACCAGGACTTCCCACAGCAGAGGCATCCCTTCCCAGTCCAGGCCCAGGTACATCGCATGCCACAGACGCCTCAGCTGACCAAGCTGCAGACCAGACAGCCCCACTACACACCTCCTTCCTCCACCCCACAGCCAAGCCCTTCCTCAGAACATCTGTCATCAATGTTGGGCCTCACATCCCAGGTCCTTGAGGAAGTGCCTCTCAACCTCACGGGACTGAGTCAGCTCTCTGAGACGTTCCTGCACATGCCATCTCCTGTTGTACTCTCAGGGCCAGGCACCCCAATGGCACCTCAGACCAGCACTCCAGCAACAGCCACCTCCACAGTCCCTGGCCCCTTTACATCTGAGAGCATGGGCACGCCTCAGAGTGACTGAGAAGAGTGCCGGAGACTGAGTTGTTACCTGTTCACCTTATCTTTGCTTAAAGACACTTTACTTGGGTCATTTTGCTTTTTAATAAAGTCATACAGTTTGTTATTAATAAAGGTTATCTTTGCTTCACACACTTGGTTCATTTTTTTTACTTAATAAAGTGTTGTGGAAAACTTTGAAAAAAGGGTTAAGCCTTTGTATGCTTGTGGGATGGGTAAGGATAGCTGTGGGATGGATAGCTGTGGGATGGGTAAGGACAGCTGTGGGATAGATAAACCTCCAGTGCAAGCACAGTGGGACTGTATGGTCCACCCTCCCAGCTGCCACACCTGTGGCCCTTTATTGTCAATAACATTTTAATCATTGATCATTTCAACAAACACAACTCTTTATTAATGCCCTATTCATTGTAAGGCCACTCAACATACATGGCACAAGCTCATCAGTGTGATGAGACAGGCTGAAGGAAACATCCATTAAGCATCTACCATCCTGTCTTGCCACTCCACTGCTCCAGCTGGGGAGTTGCACCAGTGTTTCAGGAGGTTGCACTGCTTCTTCCCTCCACGTGAAGCTCTGTTGGGGCCTTGCACATCCACAGTGTCTATCAGGTTTTGTCCTTGCCTCCATTCAACACTGGGTAGCGGGTGCGCATGAGATTGTGCAGGATGCAGCAAGCTTCCACGATGCTCCTCATAGTCCTTGGGCGATGCTGCATGGTGGTGAGAAGTACCTGGAACCTGTTGGCCAGAATGCCAAAGGTGTTCTCCACCATCCGTCTTGTCCTGGACAGCGTGTAGTTGAAGATCCTCTCTTCATGGGTGAGGTATCTGGAAGTGTAGGGCTTCATGAGGGAGGTTCTGAGGGAGAAGGCGTCATCACCCATGATGAAGTAGGGCAAATCTTGTGTGTCGTTGGGTAGGGGGTCTGGATCTGGGAAACCCATGATGAGGTTGTGTTCCAGCCCGTCCTTGAGGTCACTGGCATTGTATTTCTGGGCATCTGAACCTGACCCGTTGCCTGAAGCATCGATGTACATGAACTTGTAGTCAGCATCAACCATGGCAAAGAGGATGATGCTGAAGAAGCCCTTGTAGTTGAAATAATTGGACCCTGAGTTGGGTGGAGCTTTGCAGGCCACGTGCTTCCCATCTATGGCTCCAAAGGTGCGGGGAAAGTTCCACCTCTGATACCACTGCTCTGCAACTTTCCTCCAGCCTTCTTCAGTGGTGGGACACTGGAGGAGCTCCTCCAGGTATTCTTCGATGATGGCTTGCACCACTTCTCTGACCACAATGCTGATGGTGTTGTGTGGCACCCTCCAGGCGTACTGCATGCTCCTATATGTGGTTCCAGAGGCCAGGTGGCGCAGAGTCAGTGCCACCTTCAGTCCAGGGTCCAGGCTGGGATGGAAGTTGGTGTTTGCCTTGGTCAACCTGGGTCTCAGCCGCTCCACAACTTCGTCAAACATAGCTGGCAGCATCCTCATGAAGTGCTGGAATGCATGAGGGTCTTCATTCCTCAGCTCCACCATCAGCTTGTCATGGAGTCCAAACTCCACTGTTCTCCCAATCCATCTTCGGATCCACACAGATCTTGGACATCTGCTTCTTCCCCTTGCGTAGAAAGGTGAAACAGTCTGAAGAGGGCTTGGTTCTGGTGTTGAATGATGGCGGCTAACAAAAGGAGTGTGTGATGATCCATGGTTGAGATCAATGGATGATGTGGAAGAGCAAGATGAAGGCTGAAGAGGTCTGCACACCAGGGCTGCTGGACTGATAGTGAGATCCAGGTGATTTCCTCCCCCTTTTTATAGTAAATGTCGGTTTTCCGCTAGGTGTCCTTCCACATACTCTAGACATCCTCCAGACATCCTAAATATCCGAGATACGTCCCATATACATTTTGTCCGTTTTAATGCTTTATATCCGAGCTGCATCCGCTTTCATCCTTTCTATGTCCGTGCTACTAACGCTGTGTGGACGTTCCACGTACCTTTCGCTTCCTCCCTCTTTCCGCTTTCTGCTGGAGTGGATGTGAGTCACGCGGATGGCCAGAGGATGCCGAGAGGATACATCGGACTTGTAACAGATGATAATGGACGTAGAACGTTTATTGGCCATATGTGTTGCGGATGTAGATTGTATGCGGCGGAAAGTTCATTCACTCAAAAAGTTTTGTGCAGCTCAAAATTTTTGAGCGGATGAAATAACAGTCGACGTATGTTTGACGGATAGAGCGTATGAAAGATGTACGCAGTGAGTACACAACGGATGCATCGCATTTTCTAATGGATGGCAAGCTTTTTTGTCCGTTTTACATCCTCTTTGCATCCGTTGGTTTAGTGTGACATGGGCTCAACTCACACCCTCCTTAATTCTTTTTCCTATGCATCTCATAATTCCCAAACTTTTTATTACATGCCTCCTTTGTCTTCTTTGTCTTTTTTCCCATCACAATTGTACACTGATGGACCGCTCTGTGGATTGCTCTGTTTACTAAAGGTTATACACTTGTTAAAATTGCCCATTACAAAATGGTGCTTTGTGTGCAAAAAAAAAATACCCCCAAAAAAACAACACAACACAAAGCAAAGAAAATCTTTGTCTTGTTCTTTTCAATGCATTTGTTGATTTATTAATTTATTGCTTCTGATGCTGCCTGCTAGAAAGCCTTCAGTGATATGCAAATTAGATTTTAATCATTAGCTGATCTCTCCGTTTCTCCTAAAGTTGCAAGGGAAGATTTATTAAAAAAAAAAATCAAAAGAAAGTGTGAGAAGGGCAGGAAATGTGTGGGAACATTCTCACTTTCCACCTCGTCCCTTAATTTATTGATAAATCATGAAACTGAACATTTCAACAGTTGAAAAGGTATTTGCACATTAACCTGGCATGCTAGTACATTAAATGGTAATTGGAAAAAAGAGGAAAAAGTCCCCTCCTCAAGAAAGGAATGGAGAGAAGGAGGTAAATTTCAAAGGCTGGTGATGAATATTCAGTCCTCCAAGTGTTAGAGAATATTCAGTCCTCCAAGTGTTATTGAATACCTTTCCCCTCCCATGGACAGCTTTTATCCTTTTGCCATTTTTTGCAGGCTGATGGCAAGTTTCCTGCAGGTTCCCTGAGCTTCCTTGAAGTTCCCTGAATGAGCCAGCACGAGGATGGGCTAAGCCTTAGTAAGACCACACCTAGAATACTGCACCCAGTTTTGGTCACCACACTATAAAAAAGATGTTGAGACTGTGGAAAGTGTGCAGAGAAGAGCAATCAGGATGATGAGGGGACTGGAAGCTAAAATGTACAATGGATGGTTGCAGGAACTGGGCCTGGCTAGTCTGGTGAAGAGAAGGACCAGGGGAGACATGAGAGCAGCCTTCCAGTATTTGAGGGGATGCCACAGAGAGGAGGAAGAAGTCAAGCTATTTTCCAAGGCACCTGAAGACCAGACAAGAAACAATGGATGGAAATTGACCAAGGAGAGTTTCAACCTGGAAATAAGGATAAACTTTCTGACAGTGAGAACAGTCAACCCATGGTACCAGTTGCCTTTGGAACTTGTGGGAGCTTCATCACTGGAGGCTTTGAAGAAGAGATTGGACTGTCATCTGTCAGAAATGGTGTAAGATCTCTTGCTTGGGTGGAAGAGGGGTTGGACTAGATGACCTACAAGGTACCTTCCAACTCTGGTCATCTGTCTGATCTTCCATGATGTTCAGATTCTTCTCAAAAGTGCAAAACCAAGCGCAGAACCTTACATTTCTCACAGTTGGATGACATCTTGTTGGGTAGGGCCCTGTGTTCAAGTCTACCAAGATCTTTGGAATCCTGAGCCTACATACTGGGGTGCTAGTTTGTGTCATCCACAGATTTTATGAACTTCCCCTCTATTCTTTATCTAGTTATTTATGAAGATGTTGAAGAGTTCTGGGTCCAGCATGGCAGCCAGAATGGAATGCCTTCCTCTTTTGTGGACACAGACCCATTAAGACCACATCTTCTAGATTCCAATCACGGCATCTCGCTGGTAGAAAGCCCTTCCCAGGAGCACCTTCATTATTTTCTTGCCTTATTCTATCATCTCTTGTAACCCTTTGAAGTGAGAGCCTCATCGATAGTGTTTGTTTCTTGAAAAATACCTTGCGCTGCTTTTGCAAAATCTGTTTTGCTTCCCATTTCTTCTGTTGTGATTCTCCTCTGTAAGCAACTGAGAGAATATCAATTGGCTGCTGACAGGTGAAGTGTTTTTTTAAGAAATAAATATGGAGAGAGGCTCCTGGGACTCCAGCAAGATAGATTGCTCCATTTGAGAGTTGAAGAAGTCAGTGTCTTGCGAATGCAATGATTTTTTTTAAGCTGCATTTGAAGGACTGGAAGAGAAGGAAGGCTTCAGAATAGAACAGAACAGAATAGAATAGAATAAAAATTGAAATGAGCAGAATAGAATAGAAATTGAAATGAATAGAATAGAATAGAAATTGAAATGAATAGAATAGAATAGAATAGAATAGAACAGAACAGAACAGAATAAAATAAAATTCTTTATTGGCCAAGTGTTATTGGACACACAAGGAATTTGTCTTGGTGCAATTGCTCTCAGTGTACATAAAAGAAAAGATAAATTTGTCAAGAGTCAAAAATCATCAGGTGCAACACTTAAAGCCCATGTCACACAGCACCAACGGATGGAAAGAGGATGTAAAACGGAGAGAAACACTTGCCATCCATTGGTTAACGCGATGCTTCTGTTCTGTACTCACTGCATCCATTTTTCATACTCTCTATCTGTCTAGCGTCCATCTACTGAGATTCCATCCACTCAAAAGGTTTTGAGCTGCACAAAACTTTTTGAGCGGATAAAGTATCCAATGCGTCTGTTCTACATCCGCTACGCATATGGGAAAGATCCGTTATATGTCCATCGTCATCTATTACGCGTCCGCTATATCTGCTAGGCATCCGCTGCGGATCCGCGCAACTCACATCTGCTCCAGTGGAAAACAGACACAGGGAGGAAGCGAAACGGATGCAGAACGGGCACACAGCGTTAGTAGCACGGATGTAGAAAGGATGAAAGCAGATGCAGCTCGCATACAAAGCATTAAAACAGAAAAAATGTTCGTATAGGGGACGTATCTCGGATATTTAGGATGTCTGCAGGATGTCTAGAGGATGCAAAAGGACACCTAGCAGAAAACCTATATTTCCTATAAAAAGGGGGAGAAATCACCTGGATCTCACTTTCAGTCCAGTAGCCCTGCTGTGCAGACCTCTTCAGCCTTCATCTTGCTCTTGCTCTTCCACAGCATCCAGTCATCTCCACCATGGATCGTCGCACACTCCTTTTGGTAGCTGCCATCATTCTACAACAGTGCGAAGCCCTCTATAGGCTCTTTCATCTGTTCTACGCGAAGAAAAGGAGGTGTCCAAGAAGTGTCTGCGTCCGAAGATGGATCATGAGAAGAGCCAAGTACGGACTGTATAACAAGCTGATGGTGGAGCTGAGGAATGAAGACTCTCGTGCATTCAGAACTTCATGAGGATTCCGCCAGCCATGTTTGACTAAGTTGTGGAGCGGCTGAGACCCTGGTTGACCAAGGCAAACACCAACCTCTGGCCCAGCCTGGACCCTGGGCTGAAGGTGGCACTGACTCTGCGCCACCTGGCCTCCAGGACCACGTACAGGAGCATGCAGTACGCCTGGAGGGTGCCACACAACACCATCAGCATTGTGGTCAGAGAAGTAGTGTAGACCATCATCAAAGAATACCTGGAGGAGCTCCACCAGTGCCACTCCACTGAAGAAGGCTGGAAGAAAGTTGCAGAGCAGTGGTATCAGAAGTGGAACTTCCCCCACACCGTTGGAGCCATAGATGGGAAGCACGTGGCCTGCAAAGCTCCAGCCAACTCAGGGTCCACTTATCTTCAGCATCATCCTCTTCGCCATGGTTGATGCTGACTACAAGTTCATGTACATCGATGCATTGAGACCATGAGGAACATCGTGGAAGCTTGCTGCATCCTGCAGAATCTCATGCGAACCCGCTACCTAGTGTTGCAGAACAGGCTCGTGGACCACCAACAAGGCAATGGGGACATGGAGCCTAGTGAATGGAGGCAAGGGCGAAACCTGATAGATACTGTGGATGTGCAAGGTCCCAACAGAGCTTCACGTGAAGAGAAGAAGCAGCGCAACCTCCTGAAACACTGGTACAACTCCCCAGCTGGAGCAGTGGAGTGGCAGGATAGGATGGTAGATGCTTAATGGATGCTTCCTTCAGCCTTTCTCATCACACTGATGAGATTGTGCCATGTATGTTGAGTGGCCCTACAATGAACAGGGCATTTAATAAAGAGTTGTGTTTATGTTGAAATGTGTTGTTGAATGATTGAATTGTTGTTGATAATAAAGGGCCATAGGTGTGGCACCTGGGAGGGTGGACCATACAGTCCCACTATGCTTGCACTGGAGGTTTATCTATCCCACAGCTGTTACCCATCCCACAGGTATTCCTGCCCATCCCACTGCTATCCTTACCCATCCCACAAGCATGCAAAGGCTTAAACCGTTTCTAAAAGTTTCCACCAAGACTTTATTTACTAAAAGAACTGAACCAAGTGTGTGAAGCACAGGTAAACTTTATTAATAACAAACTGTAAAAGCAGAATGACCAAAGTCAAGTGTCCCAAGCAAAGATAAAATCAACAGGTAGCAACCCAGTCTCTGGCACTCTTCTCAGTCACTCTGAGGCATGCCCATAGTCTCAGAGGTGAAGGGTCCAGGTGCTGTGGAGGTGGCTGCTGCTGGAGTGTTGGTCTGAGGCGCCATTGGGGTGCCTGGCCCCGAGAGGACAACAGGGGATGGTGTGTGGAGGAAGCTCTCAAGAGCTGGCTCAGTCCTGTGATGTTGAGAGCCCCTTCCTCCATTACATGGGGTGTCAGCCCCAAGACTGGTGACAGATGTTCTGAGGCTGGGCTTGGCTGTGGGGTGGAGGAAGGAGGAGTGTAGTGGGGCTGTCTGGTCTGCAGCTGAGCGAGGTGAGGCATCGGTGGCATCTGTGGCGTGGGTGGTATCTGTGGCATCGGTGGCATTGGTGGCGTCGGTGGCATTAGTGGCATCGGTGGCACCGGTGGCATTCGATGTACCTGTGCCTGGACTGGGAAGGGCTGCCTTTGCTGCTGGAGCTCCTGGTAGCCGTAGCTGTCAGGCAGAGCTCCATTCAAAATCCAGGAAAGAAATTCTTAGACTCTTTAGTTTAGAGAAAAGATATCTTTTACTGAAAGTGAAGTGGTAGCAACCAAAGAATTCTGAATCTGAGAATTTAGGCGTGCAATTCACATATAGAAAGTGATGGAAATGTTCCCACCCCCAATAGTTCAAATGACACTTCCAATTAGAAGTTGTGGATATGGTCATGTGGGCATCTTCAGGTGATGATGAGGCCTCTGTCCGTTGACCTTGGCATAGTTTGATAACGGGTTGCAGTTGCGCAGAGAGAAGAAAGCTAAGCGAGAAATAGAAACCTAACTCTATTTTATGCTCCCCCCTTCCATTTATACATCAGACGAATGTAACACCTCCAGCTCACTTCCCCAACTATTCCTACCTCCCTTTTCCACCCCCCATTACTTATGGCAGTCGAAAAGATGCAAAGCAATAGCAGAAGATCTTGAAGACTGACAGTAGCCTTGGTAGGTGAGGGCCTGTGGAAAGCCTTGGAAGGGTAGTGACATCACCTGGGGTGGAGGAGCAGATCTGGACTGGGTAGGAGCAGGTTCAGCTGGGCCTGGAGGGTTGTGAAGAAGACCTGTGATCCTGTCCATTATCACCTGGTACTGTGATTCGGACATGTCCACGAGGGTCTGGTTGACGTAGGTGAGGAAGGGCTTTCTATTCGAGGATGGTATGTCGGTGTGTACCAGCTGAGAGAGGAGATCTATGCTGCTTTTGATGGTGTCCCTGATCTCCAGCAAGACAGTGTGGCTCTGTCCCTCCGGTCTGCCTCTCTGCCTGCTTTCTGTGGAGGTGGAGGTGGGTGTGGGTGTGGGTGTCGGTTGGTCTCTGGTGTCAGCGGCCTCTCCTTTCTCCAACTGCATCGGGGTCCTCCATGTGCACTGCCACGGGGAGTGCAGCTATTGGGGGGGTCTCCATCGTGGGGCGCTCCACAGATACCTGCCTGGACACAGGAGCTGACTCTTGGCCAGAAGAGGACTGGCTCTCTATGGACTGCTTGAGAGTGAGGGTAGACAGAGGGGCTGCTCCTCGGTGGCGGATCTCACCCTCCAAGAAGCTGCACTTGGCCATCACGTAGGTCTCCCGGTTGGTGAGCTTGACCGTGGCCTGGCCAGACTTCTTGAGGTGCAGCTTTCCGTACCAGGTTGCATGTGCTTCCACCACCTGAGGAGGACCTCCGAAGTGTAGCCTAGGCTCTCCGCCTTCTCTCTCCAAGCCCCCTGCTTCCGCTTGGTGTCTTGATAGAGCCTGTGTCCCTTTGGCCAGAGGTACTCGTTCTCCCTCAGCCATTCGAGCACCTCATCCTCATGTTCCTGTTCGATGGAGTACTGTCTCCTCTCCCTATCGCGCGATTGCCTCTTCATCCCTCAGGCAGGGCCTTCTGGGCCCTCATCAGAAGGGCTTTGAGGTTCTAGGGGCTGGTCCACCACACCACCACCACTAGCAGCAGCAACAACAGCAGCAGCAAAAGCAGCACCAGCAGCACCAGGAGCACCAGCAGGACCAGCAGCACCAGCAGAGTAAGCACCAGCAGGAACACCAGCACCAGGAGCAGCACCAGCAGAGTAAGCACCAGCAGGAGCACCAGCACCAGGAGCAGCACCAGCAGAGTAAGCACCAGCAGAAGCACCAGCACCAGCAGAGTCAGCCCCAGCAGCAGACGTCCCAGCAGAAGCAGAGTCAGCGCCGGGGGGTGGCATGGTGGCCCTGTCCTTCTTGCCAGGGCTGGTAGGAGTAGGCACAGGCTTCCTCTTCTTCCCCATGGTTGTTGGCTGGAGATTTGTCTGGCAGCAGGTCTTTCCTCTGAATGGTGACTTGCTTGCGAGCTGCATCCTTTTATATCCACGGGGCTGATGCAATGCATCCTCCCCGCATGTGCAGTGAACGCTTTGCATCCGCTAGGCATTCGCTAGGCGTCCGTGATGCATCCGCGTCATCTGCTTGGCATCCACTCCTTCCACTGCGCATCCGCTTCGCTGTGCTCCCCCGGAAGCCCTGCGGATGTGCCATCCGCTTCCATCCACTTCCATCCACTAGGCTTACGTGGAGCATCCGTTTTACATCCTCGCTATGTCCTCTCCCCATCCGTTCCTTTCCGTTGTTGTCCACTCTGTTTATGCAAATTTGGGGCACTTTTGAGAGCGGATAACAATGGATGGAACATTTTCTCGTCTGCTGTGTCCTTTTTACATACTTTTTGCATCCGTCGGCCGATGTGACAGGGCCTTAAGTCATAGGGTACAAATAAGCAATCAAATCATACTAGGAAACAGTCAATATAAATTCAAATATTGCCTGCCAAGTGAGAAGAATGAAAATGAAGTTCCCAGGTCTACATGTGGGGAGAATTCTTCCCAGAGCTCTGGAAGAAATTCCCAACTTCTCACTGTCAAATGTAATTTTTAACCTGGCTCCAGGGGGAAATGATTACATACCCAATGGGAGGCTATTCATATCAGCCAGCTCTCTGTTTTTAATTACAGGTAAAGATAAAGGTCCTCCTCACACATATATGCTAGTCGTTTCTGGTTTTAGGGGGTGCTGGTCATCTCCATTACAAAGCTGAAGAGCCAGCACTGCCTGAAGATGTCTCAGTGGTCATGTTGACGGCAGGACTGAATGCCTTCGAAGGCGCATGGGATGCTGTTACCTTCCCACCAAAGTTGTCCCTATTTTTCTACTTGCATTTTTACATGCTTTCAAGGTTGGCAGAAGCTGGAACAAGTGGTGCTAGGGATTTGAACCGCTGAACTGCCGTCCTTTCTGATGGACAAGCTCAGCATCTTAGTGACTGAGTCACCGCGTCCCTTTTGTTCTTAATTTCATTTTTTTAAAAATTTAATTTTGTTCTTAATTAGAGTCAGTGTTAAAAGAAATGATTTGCAGTTGGGTGCGTGAGAGGTTCCAACCTGTTTTCCTTCTCCCTTCTGACAGCTACCTGTTAGAATTGTTATGGATTTCTATCCTGAAGGGTCTTGACGAGGTGATCTCCAAGATACCTTCCTATAAACCCAACTAGAAACCCAACTGGACTCCCTATAATTCAAGGGTTCTGTCCTGTCCTTTGAAGCAACTGAGAAGTTCACTCCTTCTTAAGATTTTTGAAAACAGCTCTTCTATGTCATTCTCAGCTCCCTTCTGCGTACTAAATATAGTATACCCAAAACCTTTCCCCATAGACCTTGGTTTCCAGACAATCGTCACAATCTTGGTAGCCCTCTGCTTTCCTTCTTGAACAGTTGTGCCCAGTTGGACTCCAAATGGGGTCTTGATCAAGACAAATAGAATGAAACTATCCTTGTTCAAGATCTGGACTCCTTATGAGGACCCAGATTGTTGGGGGCAAGAAGGTGCTAACTCTGTAACTGCTTAGAGAGGGCTGTGAAGCAGGATGTAAATCTAGATGCTATTGCTATTGTTCTTTTTTCCTTCCTTCCTTCCTTCCTTCCTTCCTTCCTTCCTTCCTTCCTTC
>BLBF01000060.1:12239301-12252246 GCA_015471245.1 Laticauda colubrina | reverse complement strand
GATAGATAGATAGATAGATAGATAGATAGATAGATAGATAGATAGATAGATCTATATTGGTAGGTAGGTAGGAAGGAAGGCAGGCAGGCAAACAGAACTTTTGAAAGGATGGATGGACGGACAGACAGACAGACAGACAGACAGACAGATAGAATGCGATAGCGGCGGCACTTTGGGAAAGCAGTGGCAGCGGCTTTTCCCAATGTGCTGCCGCATTCGAGGTGCCAGTTCGGTGCAGTACAACAGTCAATGGGGTGAGTCTGCAGGGCCGGAGTCTTGAACACCTCCTGCCACCTCTTAGTGTCCCCAAGGGGGTTGGCATAGGAGCACTAAGAGGCAGCAGGAGGGCATTCGAGGCACCGGCTGGCCCTGCAGATTCACCCATTGACTGTAGCACTGCTCCAGAGCCAGCGCTTCAATGGGTGAAACTGCAGGGCTGGCCGGTGCCTCAAATGCCCCCCTGCCGCCTCTCAGCACCCTCTGCTGGCCCCCTTGGAGATGCTAAGAGGTGGCAGGGGACAGCGCATTGAATGCGGCCGTGACAGCACACAATGTGCCACCATTTCTGCATTGGAGGCACCAGCTCTGGAGCAGTGCTAGTCAATGGGTGAACCTGCAGGCTGGCATCTCGAATGCCCCCCTGCTGCCTTTTAGCATCCCCAAGGGGGCTAGCAGAGGAGTGCTAAGAAGCGACAGGGGGGTGGCACATTGAACGCGTCTACGGCGGCACCAGCTCCAGAGCAGTGCTACAGTCAATGAGTGAACCTGCAGGGTTGGTGCCTCGAACACCCCTCTGCCACCTCTTAGCATCCCCCTGCCAGCCCCATTGCCTCTTAGCACCCCCCTAAGGCATCCCACCCCCCCCCAGGGGGCGGTACCACCCACTTTGGGAACCACTAGACTAGATGATCCCACCACTATGATTCTGTGGAAGTATAAGCAAATATCATGTTAATAGTGAGCTGGTAGAGACATGGATGCACTTTAGTATGCAAATTATGTTATTTTGTTGGCTAATAACATGAATTATATGCAGCAAATGTTAGACTACATGATGCAATGAGGAGCATGGCTCGGAAAATTAATGTATCAGAGACCAAGGTAGTTGTATTTGACAGAGAAAATTGAGTCAACAATTGCACTTTGTACATTAAACAAAAATTAGAAGGAAATGAATGTGCGTGCTTTGATCATCTTTCCCTAAAGATAAGAAAAAGGATGGATAAACTTTCAGGGACATATGTTCTGGTACAAAAACAATGCTCTCTCTCTCTCCCTGCTCTGTGGAATGCATTTCTTGTCAAAAGGTTCTGCTCATTTTCTCAGAAATCTCATTTTCTGTGGAAGGAGAGCTGGACAAGTCAGAAGAAACATAAAGAAACTTGAAGGAAAAGAACCAGTTACTCAAGCAGTGTGTGTATGTGTGGGTGGATAAAAAAGAAAAAAAGTTGTGTCAAGAGTGGGTGGATGTAGAATGAATGTGGACTCAATGGAAAGTGACTAATATTGAGGCAGTGGCTTTTTATGCTTGTCTTATGCTCAGTCCATCTTTATTGTTCCCTACCTAAGTTACAAGACTCTCCCAAACCTCTCCTGAGAATGAGCAGATAAGGCTTCGTGGATCTTGGGGAAAGTCAAGTTTATGTCACACAGCTGTGCAGTGACTCCAAACTAGACCTTGCTTGATTTCTCAACAATACTGGACAAAAATTGTCCAGTATCTCCTCCCTTTTGGGGGAATGTGATCAAGAAAAGATGGTTGCAAAGCAGCTTCAGAGGACTTTAGAGAAAGCGGATTATCAGGATCTCTTCCAATTAGCATTCAGAATAATTGAATAGGGTGGAAACACATTGGTCATGCTTTTGCATGACCTCTGGCAAGAGAAGGATGAGGGTTGTACATCCGTTCTTGCCCTGTTTGATCTCTCTACAGTTTTCAGTTCCTTCAACCTTTTGGTTAAGCTCAGAGGATTGGAGATTGGTGTCACTTCCTTTATCTGAAGACAATTATGGTCAGTGTTGACTGGGGAGGAGAGATATCCAAACACTGGCCTACATATACTACAGGCAAACAAGCAGTAATTACAGCAGAGAAGATACACACACAGAGAAAGATGCCCTAACAGGGCCTCTTCTTATTATACAGGCTCTTAAAGGGATAACAGTAAAAAAAACATTGCTGACTCATTCCCATCATTACATAATTGCATCATCTGATCAGCTCTTAAATCACTATCCTGACAAGATATTAAGAGATAAAGAGCTCATTGAAAGAAACCAAGTGTCTAGATAGCTCTATTCATAAGCAAATAGCCCTCACTCAAGATCCAAACCAGGACAAGCCATTAATCCATAATAGGAATTACCCAACACCATTTCAGAACACTTCATTGCATCACCTCCACCAAACTTCAACCAAACCTGGTAGCTCAGACAACCTACGAAGCCAATGGTGACCCCCCTCCATATAACCCTCCCCCATGGGAGTCTGACAACAGCCAATAGAATACATGTTCTTGCATAGGAACAGGAAGCTCAAGTGCAAAGCCCAAGAGAAGGTATAAATACCCTTTACTCTCACTCCATGTGGTCAGCTGCCCAGAAGAACATGTGCTTGGTGGTTCTGCTTCATCAATAAATGGACCTTCTTTCCAATCAGCCTCCAGCCTCCATTTTGTCTCCAGTGCCTTTCTCCCTGCTGGGAACTGAACCAGTTGGATATTTCTTCCAACAGTGCTAAATCCAGTTTATGAACCCTGTTCCATGAACCCTGTTCATGTTCTGGATGATCTCAAGACTTGGATAGGTCATGTGGCCTGGGGACTGGTGAAACCTTGATACAGCTCCATGGTTACTCTTCACTCTCTTATATTTGTCAAGCCCCTGTCAGAATCTGAATCCAAGGAGGAAGATGAACATCTGACAGGGAATGGGAGTGTGGTTCTGTTAGCTGTAGAGGAAACTGGGGAAGGGCAAAGTCCGACTGGGCAGAGCAGGGAAGAGGTAGAACAAGGGAGAGGGAATTCAGAGGATGACCCAGGCCCACCCATTCTTCATCCTAGGGAATGCAGGGAGGAACGGAGAAGAGAGCAATTTTGGGTTGCATGGCTTATGAGGGAGGAAAGGCCCTGATTCCCTTCATTAGCCACACTTGGGAATGAGAGTTTAAAAGAAATGCATGCTGAGTGCTGCAGCTGCTGGGAGCAAATATGAATTTATCTTGCATTGTCTTTGCTTATCTGTGTTCCTGGCATCTTTCCAACTGTGTGAGTTTTGCCATGCCTTCACATCTGGAATTCTTATTACTGCCCTGCCAAACTAATTACTTCAGTTTGGCTTGATTGGACTTAAAGTTACAGTTTTTGTTGACCATGTTTTGGACTTGATTCTCTGCAGCCAAAGGGAACGTTTTTCTCCTGCCAGAAGGTAACCTGGACACTGGGGACAAAGTTGGGGCTATTAAAGGGACTCTTATTGATTATCTTACTGTGTTGCCTTGGTGCCACATGCTGGGTGATCACATATCTTGTGTTTTTAGCAAATATTTTAATAACAATTGTATTTTATATATTTATTTTTAATGCATTGTTGAATGCTGCCCAGAGTCCCTTTTTTGTGAGATGGGCAGCTATATCAATTTGAGGAATAAAACAAATAAGCCAGCATGGCCTGAGTCCAGCTGCAGGAAACCTTGCATGCAAGCTCCCACATGGCCCTCTCTCTCAACTGTTGGCTTTCTGAGATGACACCAATTTTTAGCTTATTCAATCCCGTTACAAACAACAAACTGATTTAGGCAAAAGCAGCTTTCGGCAGTCCAGTCCTCCCCCAGCCTGGTGTGAGAGCTTTGCTTGCTTTCTCAGCTAAGTAGTTGTGCGTACGTGTGTGATTTCTGCACATCTACACACACACGCACACACTGAAGCCCTCTTCTGTCCCTGGAGAGGCTATTTAGACAACTCTCTTCTTCCTTTTAACAAGCAGCAGGATGCTGGGCTGGCTGAGTAATTCTACTCCTCTCGTTCAGGAAAGGAAATCCTGCTTCTCCACCACCAAGCCAACTGAAAAAGGAGGATAGGAAGGGCTGGAAGAGACCAGCCTTGCCTCTGGTTTCCAGTCCCATCCATAATTAAAGCCCAGAAAAGCCCCAGGAAAGGAAGGAACCAGATGCCCCCAAGTTCTCTCTGCAAAACCCTCACCCCTTCTCTTTCTGGCCCCTTCCTAAATTTATAGGGCAGGTAGGCGAGGGGCATTATTTATTTTTAATACAGTCAGGCTAAAGGCCCTGTCACATAGGCCGACGGATGCAAAACGTATGTAAAAAGGACACAACGGACGAGAAAATGTTCCATCCATTGTGCTGGTGCTGCTCCTGGTACTGGTGCTTCTGCTGGTGCTTACTCTGCTGGTGCTGCTCCTGGTCCTGCTGCTGCTGGTGCTGCTGGTCCTGCTGGTGCTCCTGGTGCTGCTGCTGGTGCTGCTGGTCCTGCTTTTGCTGCTGCAGCATTTGCTGCTGCTAGTGGTGGTGGTGTGGTGGACCAGCCCCTAGAACCTCAAAGCCCTACTGATGAGGGCCCAGAAGGCCCTGCCAGAGGGAGAAAGAGGCAATCGCGCGATAGGGAGAGGAGACAGTACTCCATTGAAGAGGAACATGGGGATGAGGTGCTCGAATGGCTGAGGGAGAACGAGTACCTCTGGCGGAAGGGACACAGGCTCTATTGAGATACCAAGCGGAAGCAGGTGGCTTGGAGAGGGAAGGCGGAGAGCCTGGGCTACACTTCGGAGGTCCTTCTCGGGAAGTGGAAGCACATGCACACCTGGTACGGGAAGCTGCACCTCAAGAAGTCTGGCCAGGCCATGGTCAAGCTCACCGACCGGGAGACCTACGTGATGGCCAAGTGCAGCTTCTTGGGGGGTGAGGTCCGCCACCGAGGAGCAGCCCCTCTGTCAACCCTCTCTCTCAGGCAGCCCACCAAGAGCCAGTTCTCTTCTGGCCAAGAGTCAGCGCCCAACGACGGAGACCTCCCCGACAGCTGCACTCCCCGTGGCGGTGCGTGTGGAGGAACCCCTGACGCAGTTGGAGCAAGGAGAGGGCACTGACACCAGAGACCAACCCACACCCACACCCACCTCCACCTCCACAGAAAGCAGGCAGAGAGGCAGACCGGAGGGACAGAGCCACACTGTCCTGCTGGAGATCAGGGACACCATCAAAAGCAGCATAGACCTCCTCTCTCAGCTGGTACACACTGACATACCATCCTCGAACAGAAAGCCCTTCCTCACCTACGTCAAACAGACCTTCATGGACCTGTCCGAATCCCAGTACCAGGTGATCAAGGAGAGGATCACAGGTCTTCTGCACAACCCTCCAGGCCCAGCTGAACCTGCTCCAACCCAGTCCAGGTATGCTCCTCCACCCCAGATGATGTCACAGCCCTTCCAAGGCTTTCCACAGGCCCTCACCTACCAAGGCTATGGCTACCAGGAGTTCCAGCAGCACAGGCAGCCCTTCCCAGCCCAGGCACAGGTTCATCAGATGCCACCGATGCTAACGACACCACAGATGCCAACAACACCACAGATGCCAACGACGTCACAGATGCCACCTACACCTCATCTTGCTCACCTGCAGACCAGACAGCCCCACTACACTCCTCCTTCCTCCACCCCACAGCCAAGCCCGGCTGCAGAACATCTGTCATCAGTCTTGGGACTGACACCCCATGTAATGGAGGAAAGGGCTCTCAACATCACAGGACTGAGCCAGCTCTCTGAGAGTTTCCTCCACACACCATCCCCTGTTGTCCTCTCGGGGCCAAGCACCCCAATGGCACTTCAGACCAGCACTCCGCCACTGCCACCTCCACAGCACCTGGACCCTTCACCTCTGAGACTATGGGCACGCCTCAGAGTGAGACTGAGAAGAGTGCCAGAGACTGGGTTGTTACCTGTTGACTTTACCTTTGCTTGGGACACTTGACTTGGGTCATTTTGCTTTTACAGTTTGTTATTAATAAAGTTCATCTGTGCTTCACACACTTGGTTCAGTTCTTTTAGTAAATAAAGTCTTTGTGGAAACTTTTAGAAATGGTTTAAGCCTTTGCATGCTTGTGGGATGGGTAAGGATAGCAGTGGGATGGGCAGGGATACCTGTGGGATGGGAAATAACTATGGGATGTGTTAAGATAGCAGTGGGATGGGCAGGGATACCTGTGGAATGGGTAATAGCTGTGGGATAGATAAACCTCCAGTGCAAGCATAGTGGGACTGTATGGCCCATCCTCCCAGGTGCCACACCTATGGCCCTTTATTATCAATAACAATGTAATCATTCATCAACACATTTCAACATAAACACAACTCTTTATTAAATGCCCTGTTCATTGTAGGGCCACTCAACATACATGGCACAATCTCATCAGTGTGATGAGACAGGCTGAAGGAAGCATCCATTAAGCATCAACCATCCTGTCTTGCTACTCCACTGCTCCAGCTGGGGAGTTGCACCAGTGTTTCAGGAGGTTGCGCTGCTTCTTCCCTTCACGTGAAACAGCAGCAGCAAAAGCAGCACCAGCAGCACCAGCAGCACCAGCAGCACCAGCAGCAGCACCAGCAGAGTAAACACCAGCAGAAACACCAGCACCAGGAGCAGCAGCAGCAGAGTAAGCACCAGCAGAAGCACCAGCACCAGGAGCAGCGCCAGCAGAAGCTCCAGCACCAGAAGAGTCAGCCCGAGCAGCAGAAGCCCCAGCAGAAGCCGAGTCAGAGCCAGGGGGTGGGATGGTGGCCCTATCCTTCTTGCTAGGGCTGGCACATGCTTCCTCTTCTTCCCCATGGTTGTTAGCTGGAGATGTGTCTGGCAGCAGGTTTTTCCTCTGAATGGTGACCTGCTTGCGAGCTGCATCCTTTTATATCCGCGGGGCTGACGCAATGCATCCTCCTCACATGCAGAGTGAACGCTTTGCATCCACTAGGCATCTGCTAGGCATCTGCTAGGCATCCGCTAGGCATCCGCTTAGCATCCGCTCTGCATCCGCTCTGCATCCGCTCCTTCCGCTGCGCGTCCACTTCGCTGTGCTCCCCTGGAAGCCCTGCGGATGTGCCATCTGCTTCCATCCGCTAGGCTTCCGTGGAGCATCCGCTTTACATCCTTGCTACGTCCTCTCCCCGTCCATTCCTTTCCGTTGTTGTCCGCTCTGTTTATGCAAATTTGCGGCACTTTTGAGAGCAGATAACAATGGATGGAACATTTTCTTGTCCGCTGTGTCCTTTTTACATACTTTTTGCATCCGTCGCCCTATGTGACAGGGCCTTTAGGAGAAATTTCCTGATAGGGAGGACAATTAACCAGTGGAACAACTTGCCTCCAGAAGTTGTGGGTGCTCCATCACTAGAGGCGTTTAAGCAGAGACTGGACAACCATTTGTCTGAAATGATATAGCGCTTCCTGCCTGAGCTGGGGGTTGGGCTAGAAGACCTCCAATGTAACTCTGTTATTCTGTACTGAAAAGTTTTGATAGTTTAATTCACCAAAATATATTTCTGTGCGCACCTCCCCCAAAAGTCCACTGAATCATCTGATTGATTGGTGTGCACTTGATTTGATAACTAAATTGACTCTGTTATTTGATTTGAGGAGTCCATTCCAAGCTATGTTTCATACAAACCACCTGCCAATCGACATCTCCAAATTGAAGCTTCTCACAGCCCTAACAATCACTATGATAAATAACCAAAGTCATAATTTAACTGTAGTCCTGGTGAACAAGCATTTCAATCTGCCCTAAATCTCTCATAATTCTGCTTTATTGATAATGCCTAGGTTTTAGCACTTTGAGGGATGTGGGAAAATTCCCCATTGCTTTCCTTTTGTGTCACAAACCTGCTATACAAATTGCTGTACAATCTCTACCTAAGCTGAATTTCAGTAACTCCATACCGCTACTCTCTCGGAAATTATTCCAGTCTTTAAATAATTTAATTTACCTCTTTTGGCATGTTTTTCAGTTCCAAAGAGCCCTACCAATATGCACTATGTATCATCTTAATATGATGTTGTGTACACGTATATAAAATAATCACACAACAGAGAGCACACCAAATTGTCCAGAGGGGACATAAGGCTTAGCTATAAAACAGACTTTTGAAAATATTCAAATAGTTAAAAGCCACAGTTGCACAACAAGGACTGCAGGGTGAACAGATTTTTTCCCCCCTCAAATGAAAAACGGAACCGGGCAAGATCATTGTACATTCGCTGAGAATACTGGGAAAAAATAGAAGTAGAGAAGGGGCTTTTTCTTCTGTCCAATTTTCCTTTACAATGAGGTGTATTAACTCAGTTTCAGGGTAATCTTTAACAATAGTGCTTCAAAAATGTACAATTTAATGAACGAGAGAATTCAGAATCTAGAGGAATAAAGGCTCAGTCTATCCCCAGCCCAGTTTATGTTTAATTTCTTAAGAGATACGTGAGCACTTTTATCCCAAATAGAAGTGAGCAGTTGGCCAAGAGATCTTGTATAATCCTTGCAGGCGGTTTTCTTAGCAAATGGAATCAGGGACAAAAGATACCACGATTTCTCTTAGAAACCTTTATTTACTATCTCAGCCCGACCTTCCTGGAGCCCAGGGGTAAGGGCTGTGTTACACAGCAGTCTTACTCCATTGTTGTGTAGAAAACAACATTTGTACCCATTAACAAAGCATATTAGGAAGACTTTGCCATCTATCCATAAGAACAAATTTGTTCTCATTAACAATTTGTGGTGCATTGCACAAAAACAATTTTAGCCTGCTGTGCACACATAATGAACAGCTAAATCTCTCTCCAGTAAAGAGAGGCAAGGAAGGAGCCAGATAGTAACATAGAATTGTAGAATCATATGGCTGAAAGGGACCTTGGAGGTCTTCTAGTTTAACCCCTGCTCAAGCAGGAGTCCTTATGCTATTCTGGACCAATTTCTTCTTGAAAACACCAATGATGGAGAAGCCATAACTGAAGCCATTCCATTGGATAACATTCTGACTGTCAGGAACTTCCTACGTATCTTCAGGTTGGAGCTCTCTTTAATGAGCTTCCACTCATTGTTTCTTATCTTGTCCGAAGGTACTGTCTAGAATAGGTTCCCCTCCTCACCCCAATCTCTGTGATATCCCCTCAGCTCATGAAAAACAAATACCCCTAATGTCAATCAGCTGCCAAAAGAAGCCAAATTAGGAAGCTGGAGTTGCTGAGGGAAAAGGAACTGATCAGATCCGAGCCAGCCCAGGCTGGGACAAGTTTATCCCCAAAAGTTATAAAATTTTTGTTGGTTTCATTCCAGAACTGCCATTTCAAAGTTTGAATGGGGGGGGGGGGAATCCACTGGTGCCCAGAAAAAGGCAGTTAAGATCATCAACACCATGTCAAAATTTATCATTTATAAACCACCTGTCAGCCCTGAAGCTGGCCTCACTGAGGCCATTTTCTATCTCTTTTCCCCCCTCCCTGTCTTAGAGTGGCAACACTGGAGCCTCAAAATGGCTTTGGTCAGGTCAGCTTCAGGGTTGACAGGCTGCCCCCTTCATTGAAAAGGACTTCCTGCAAACGAAAAGTAATTGCAAAGAGGTTTCTTAAGGTTCAATCTAACCTCCTCTTCCTCTCCTGGGCGGGGTGGCGCTTAGGTTTCTGGGGGTACTCATCGTGAAACTGTTTGACCAACCTATCTGCTTTCACATGCCAGTCTTGACCCAAATAGTTTCAGAGAGTGTGTACCCCTTCCATTGCACTAGGTACCGCAACTATTCCCTGTGCAATTTAGAATCCAGGATTTTCTTTATCGTGTAATGTGTCTCTCCATGCACTACTATTGGTTTTGGGGCTACCCGATCTACTGGCTTGAACTGAAAGCCTACCACCGGCTTTAATCAGCAGTTGTGAAAGACCAGATTCACTTTCCCTTACAAGCAGGGGAGTTTAAGTTGTACCATAACAGAGTTGATTACTTTCACTACTTTTCATTCAACAGGTTCTGACCAGTTCTGGAGAACCAGTGGCGGAAATTTTGAGTAGTTTGGAGAACCGGCACATACCCCCTCTGACTGGTCCTTCCCCCATCTATTTTCTGCCTCCTGAGTCCCAGATGACTGGCTGGGTCTTCTTTGGTTGCCCTGCACAAGGAGAAGGGAGCTGGAAAACAGGTCAGTGGGATGGGGAGGGAATGGGGATTCTGCAGTATCTTTCCCCTGCCATGCTACATCTGCCAAGCCACACCTACAGAACAAATAGGAAAAAAAATTGAATCCCACTACTGGGGAAATGCCTTATGAATTTTGGTCTTCAGAATAAACACCGATACCACCATTTAGAATAAAAACCACCAATAAATACAGTGGGATAGGAGCAAAACCACTTGCAGGATATGGCTGAGAATGTAAAAAAGAGCAGCTACAAGCATGTATTGGAAGCACTGCCTCATGGGCTGCCATCTTGACTTTATGCCCCTGAACAGATAGGAGCTTGTTTTCATACCTTGGCATATCAAGAGGTTGCAAGAGCCATGGTGGCACAGTGGTTAGAATGTAGTATTGCAGGGTAACTCTGCCCTCTGCCAACAGTTCGATCCTGACTAGCTCAAGGTTGACTCAGCCTTCCATCCTTCCGAGGTGGGTAAAATGAGGACCCAGATTGTTGGGGACAAGAGGCTGACTTTGTAGACCACTTAGAGAGGTCTGGGAAGCACCGTGAAGTGGAATATAAGTCTAAGTGCTATTGCTCTTCCTTTTCTCCTTCCTTCCTTCCTTCCTTCCTTCCTTCCTTCCTTTCTTCCTTCCATCCATCCATCCTGCACAGTGGTTAGAATGCACTATTGCAGAGTAACTCTGCCCACTACCAACAGTTCGATCTTGATTGGTTGAGTCAGCCTTCCATCCTTCCGTGCTCCATAAAATGAGGACAATGATTGTTGGGGGCAACAGGCTGACTCTGTAAACTGATTAGAGAGGGCTGTAAAAGCACTGTGGAGCCATGGTGGCACAGTAGTGGCTGTGGAGCCATGGTGGCACAGAGAATGCAGTATGGCAGGGAAATTTTGCTCACTGTGTGGAGTTTGATTCCTTTGATTCTATATATAAGTAAGTGCTGTTGCTATTATTTCATTCTTCATCTTTCTAACAACATTCACATCTGTTAAGCCTGGGTTCCCCAACCAGGGTTAGGTTGACAAGCTAAACAGAATGTGCAGCGTTAGTCAGATAGGCACACAGATAAATGAGTGAGCTAAGCTTGTATGTTTATTAACATACAGTAAAAATAACAGATACGCTTGTGCTATCAAGAATATAGTTTATTCCATTATAAGTTCATGGCATAGTCAAATAACAGTCCAATATTCATTTACCATGTAGTCAGTCCATTCAGGGGTATTCAGTTAGCAAAGTCCATGTAGAATATCCTATGTCAGTTCACTTACAAATCAGTCCTTTGTTGTCTCTCCCGTTCGAGCAATGCAGTCTTGATTCCAAGCAGTAATCAGGGATCATCAAAGCCAGAGTGAGCAAGCTGTAGACTTGCTACTTTTATAGTGTTTTCATAACCACTCCTTTAATTACTTTTTCCACAGTTAAAGCTGCAGACACTTTAACATACATAACTATGATTCATAGTTATTATTTCACCTAAACCAGTTAGGGTGAACAATGTTATCCCTAACATTCTCCCCTTTTAGGTTAAATAATAACTATGAATCATTTACATCTTTAAATTATATTTTTCACAACTTTCTTTAAACTTAATTGCCCCTTGAGCTTTTGTAAATTGGTCTGCAATGTTTTCTTCTGACATGCAGTATTCCAATTTTATTAGTCCATTTTTCACTGATTCTCTTACATTTAAATATCTTAAGTCAGTATGTTTTGATCTAGTTTTTACAGCAATACTAGTAGCTAACTTTATAGCTGCTTGGTTATCCTCGTACACAATAATGGAATCTTTTACAGTTATACCCATGTCTAATAATAACTGTTTGTAGAAAATCAAGTCAGTGCATAATAATGACAGACATGAAAATTCAGCTTCCATCGTGGACAAGCTAATATGCTGTTGTCTGATTGACCTCCACCCTATTAGTGTCTTACCAAATAATATAGCCATCCCAGATGTTGTTTTTCTAGTGTTTATATCAGTTGCAAAACTTGCATCTGCATAGGCTCAAATCAAATCACCCTTTGGTTCTATATACAATGCATGGTTCATTGTTCCTTTAAGATATCTCAATATTCTTTTTAAGGATTGCCAATGACATTGTTTTGGATCTGAATTAAAACGTGCCAGCTGATTTACACTATAAGCTATATCTGGTCTTGACCAATTGCTTATATATGATAAGCTACCAATCAAAGATTGATATATGGACTTATCAAATTTGGGACTTTGATCATTAGTTTGGCAAACTTCCTGACTCATTGGAGTCTTTGCCAGTTTACAAAGTTCCATTTTATACGTTTTAATTAATTGGCAAATTTTATCTTCTTGAGATATCTTAAAACCATTATTTGTTTTATTAATAGTCAATCCTAGATACCTTTTAATTTCACCTAGATGCTTTAATTTTATCTTTTTGGCTAATAATGATATAATCTCATTAGCTTCATTATTAGTCTTAGTTATCAAAGCAATATCATCTGTAAATAATAACAATAATGACACCGTTCCATTATTTTCTCTTTTAAACACACACGGATCTGCTAAACCAGATTTAAAACCTATATTGTTTAACTCTTTCACAATATATTGGTTCCACTCAAACCCAGATTGTTTCAACCCGTAAAGACTCTTTTTGAGTTTCTAACAATCATTACTATTTACTTTATTGTCCTTTATACCAATTGGTTTTCTTAAATATATAGTGTGCTGCAATGGTGCATGTAGATAAGCAGTTTCTACATCTAAATGGTTAATGA
>BLBF01000060.1:12201302-12211598 GCA_015471245.1 Laticauda colubrina | reverse complement strand
AAGGAAGGAAGGAAGGAAGGAAGGAAGGAAGGAAGGAAGGAAGGAAGAAAGAAAGGAAGATAGCAATAGCACTTTGCTGTATATACCACTTTACAGTGCTTTACAGCCCTCTCTAAGAGATTTTCAGAGTCAGATTCTTGCCCCCAACAATCTGGGTCCTCATTTTACCTACCTCAGAAGGATGGAACCTTGAGCCTGGTGGGATTTGGACTGCCAAATTGCAGTCAGCCGGCAGTCAGCAGTAGTAACCTGCAGTACTGCATGTTAGAGTTAAACACTGTGCCACCACGGCTCAGACAAAATGTTATCATTCAACATTTAAACTAATTGAAACAATGACAGAACACTTAATATAACTGAATAATTATACAGAAATTGCCTAGGAATCTTCCTGGTTATTGGAAATTCAGGAAAGCTATACTTTGAATTGTTGAAGACTTTAAGTGTGTTCTGTATTGGGACAGAGGTTCTTTCTCCATTGTTTACCTCCAATTCCACTTTTTTGGGATGCAGCTTGAACCATCCAGTGCTGCAACTGTCATTGGATACATGGACTGGAAACAGTGGGAGTTGTGGGATCCACCATTCTGGTGGTACATGCTGATTTTTAACAAGTTCATTGATGCCTAGAACCAATCAGGAGGCAGGTTATAAACACATGGATGTGTGGACAAGCAAAGAAACCAATCAGAATAAGAAGGTCTGCATAGACACAACTTTGACCCTCGGTGGTGCAGTGGTTTAGAGTGCAGGCTACTTCTGCTGTCATCTGGCTGACTGCAATTTGGCAGCTGGAATATCACCAGGCTCAAAGTTGACTCAGCCTCCCTCTCTCCCTCCCTTCCTTCCATGGAGTGTAGTGGTTAGAATGCAGTATTATTGCAGGCAAACTCTGCCCAATGCCAACAGTTCGATCTTGACTGGCTCAAGGTTGACTCAGCCATCCACTCTTTTGAGGAGGGTAAAATGAGGACCTAAATTGTTGGGGGCAATTGACTCTGTAAACCTCTTAGAGAGGGCTGTAAAGTAAAGCAGTACATAAGTACTATTGCTATTGCTATTGTCACTGCATGCTCCAAAGTGGCCCTATTGGAAGACTATAGACGGCAGCAAGCCAAATAAAATTCTACCCCAAGAGATATGCACCTGAAGGTCTAAACCAGCGGTTACCAACTGGTGGGCCATGAGAAACTTTTGGTGGGCTGCAGAGAAATCTCACCCCCCAGAGCACCCCCACCAAGCAATTAATTCAGGCTGCTCAGAAACACAAGGCTGAACCACCCACATGGCCCACAGGAACCCTCCCCGCCCACTCACTCCTTACCCGGTAAACTTGCATGCTAAATTGCTCCTTTTTCTTTTTCCGACCATCATCTGTTCTGCTGTGCGGGAGATTTAGATTAGCTAGGAAGCAGGAAATGGTTGGATTTTTGCTTTCTAGTTAGTCTTTAGATCTTTGGCTCTGCTTTTAAATACAGCCAAACCTCCCTTAGGACTGAAGCAAGCAAACTCAGTGCAGACTCAGGCAAGCACATTTGAGAGACTGAGCTAGCTGATGGCAGATAGATAGATCACTGTGTCAGCCTTCAAGATTTTTCCTTCAATATTTTTTTCCCTTTGCTTTGCATCTTTCGGCTGTCATAAGTAACGGGGGGAGGAGGGGGGAATGGTTATGGGAAGTGAGCTGGAGGTGTTACAAACCAGAACTGTACAAGCTGGGGGGGGGTACATTCTTGCTTAGGTTTCTATCCAATGCTATGCGCAGCTGCAACCCTTTATCAAACTATGTCAAGGTCAACAGACAGAAGCCTCATCACCACTTGGAGATGCCCACATGATGACATACAAAACTTTTAATTGGATGAGCCAATTGAACTATTGGGGGTGGGAATGTTGCCATCACTTTGTATATGTGATTTACGCACCCATTTTCTCAGATTCAGAATTCTTTTGTTGCTACCACTTGATTTTCAGTAAAAGATATCTTTTCTCTGATTAAAAGAATCTAAGTATTTCTTTCTTGGATTTTGAATGGATTTTGAATGGAGCACCAGCTGACTTTATTCTGAATTAAAGCGCTTAAAGTACTGCGCCCAGCGAACTTGCTTAGGAGACAGCTTTGGAGGCTTTGAAAACACCTCGGAAGCTGTCTCCCAAGCAAGTTCGCTGGACGCAATACTTTAAGCACTTTAATTTTTCATTGACGTACATTCCAGGGGGGAAGAACGTCATGGTGGATGCTTTATCTAGATTACTCCAATATAATAGTGCTCGCCAAGAAGTGGTAGGGCCAATTGTCCCAACCAAACAGTTGGCAGCTCCAGTGGTTACCGGAGCCCAGAAAAAGAAGGAGGTTGATTTATCAAATGATTTGACTGCACATTTAAGAGATGCTCTTAAACTTGATGATTGGTTCCTTGCTCACTCAAATAACTGTATGGTTAGAGATGGATTGGCATGGGTGGGGGCCTATTTATATGTGCCAGCGAAGCTGAGAAACCAAATATTACAGTAAGCTCATGACTCTAAAGCCGTTGGTCATTTTGGATTTGTGAAAACCTTACACTTGGTTAAAAGGCAATTTTGGTGGCCTACCTTGAAAAAGTACATTGAGACTTATGTAGCTAGTTGTCCTATTTGTGCCTCAGCCAAACGGCCTCCTGGTAAAAGAGCAGGCTTACTACAAAATGTGGCTAGACCAACAGCTCTATGGAAGGAAATTTCTATGGATTTTATAGTGGAATTCTCTGAAAGTGGGGTGAATACAGTTATTTGGATAGTAACTGATTTGTTTTCGAAACAGGAACATTTCATACCTTGTCTGAAAATCCCATGTGCGAAAACGTTGGCTAAACTGTTTATTTTACATATCTACAGGTTACATGGAGTTCCCGAATGCATAATCTCAGAGAGGGGTGTCCAGTTTACCTCAAACTTTTGGAAGGAGTTCCTGAAGTGATTGGGCTCCATCCAGGGCTTAAGCTCTGCTCTCCACCCACAAATCAAGAGGGCTTGTGAGAGGACTAACTCGGTATTGGAACAATATCTTTGATGATATATAAATTATCAGCAAGATAATTGGGTTGACCTATTGCCATTCGCTGAGGTGGCATATAATAATTCAGTACATAGTAGTACTGGGTTTACTCCATTTAAAATAGCTTTGGGACAAGACTTTGTACCTATACCCGAACTTCCACAGGAGAAACCTAACATTCAGTCATTAGATGAATGGATAACACAACTCCAGCTGACCTGGCCAGTTACCCGTAAAGCATTAGATGATGCTCATCAAGCTCATAAAAAATTTGCAGATAAAAAGAGAACTCCACAAAAACCATATCAAGTGGGTGACAAGGTCTTTTTATCCACCAGATATTTGTGGACCACACAAAAGTAAAACAAAAGCTTGGACATAAGTATGTTGGACCTTTCTCAGTTGAATGAATTGTGAACCCTGTGGAAGTCCAACAGAAATTACCAAAAACTCTTTGACGGATCCACTCTGTTTTCCATGTTAAGGCCAGGTCACATCGCCCAACGGATGCAAAACGTATGTAAAAAGGACACAGCGGACGAGCAAAATTTCCATCCGTTGTTATCTGTGCTCAAAAGTGCCCCAAATTTGCATAAAAAGAACAGACAACAACAGACGGGGGGAGGACGTATCGCAGATGTAAAATGGATGCTCAATGGAAGCCTAGCGGATGAAAGCAGATGGAAGCGGATGGCACGTCTGCAGGGCTTCCGGGGGAGCAGAGCAAAGTGGACGCGTAGCGGAAAGAGCGTATGCAGAGCGGATGAAGCGGATGCAGAGCAGATGCGTAGCGGATGCGTAGTGGATGCAGAGTGGATGGAGCGTGGTTTGTTTGGGTTTTTAGTTACAGTTTGTAGGTACTTTGTTTTCAGGCTGAATTTTCCTCAGTTAAAGGCTGTTCCTGAAGAGTTTTTCTCCAGCTGAAGGTAACCAGAACAATGGGGGCAAAGTTGGAGATAATAAAGGTCTCTTATTGCTTATTTGACTGTGTTGCCTTCGAGCCACATCCCTTTGGGTCATCACATCCCTTTTGCAAACTTCTGACAAGCAATGGGGAAGGCAGATTCACTTAACAACCGGGTTACTAACTTATCAACTGCAGTGATTCACTTAATGACTGTGGCAAGAAAGGTTGTAAAATGGAGGGAAATTCACTTAACAATGGACTTACTTAGCAATAACAATTCTGAGCTCAGTTGTGGTCATATGTCAAGGACTACTGTACATGGAAAGGATAAACTGTGGACCCAACTTAGCTATTTGTAGGGGCCAATTTGTAAACTTAGCTATTTCTTGGGGTCAATACTCAAATTAATCATGTTGTAAAGATGGCTCAATCAGATCTGCACTTGACCAGAAATTGTTGACCATTTGATGTTTATGGTCTCCATGAGACCTGTAGGAGAGCATACCTGCATTATTTTCAAACCCAGGGAGTTAGGACAACTGCATACTGCTTTCACTGTCTGTATTTGTAATTGCCAGTAAATTAGCACACCACAATTAAGGCTGCCAATAAAGCATAAAAATTCATGCAATGCAAACTCAGCATGGTAAAGATAATGGTTCACAGAAGAGCACCAGCCACTAGCACTGTTTTGATCAGACTTAGAGAGATTTAAGTCAGCAAGAATTAGCCCTGGAGTTTATCAATTTAAAGTCCCCCACCCCCTGCCTGCTTTATTCTCTGGCACACTAAGACCATTTCCTTAAGGAGGACAGAAAAAAATAACTAGAAGAGGAAATGAATGACTGTGTGACTGGAGGAAACATTGTTAAAAATAAAAATGCCTAAGTGATTTTGGCACTGCTTTGAAGAAATGTGCGTTTCGCTTAAATTTGATGTTGTTTGCTTGGGATGCTTTCTTGCCACGAACTCTTTGCAATTTAGGCAGGGATGTGACGCTTGTCTGAATGTTTAATTTGCAAGCTGACATTCTGCACAGCAACTATCAATGAATTCATCCCTGATTCAAGAGCAAAATACCAGGAATCCTTGGGAAAATTACTAATGCAATAGTGGGCTGATAAAAACTGGATATCTGAAAACTATGTAGCTTTTCTTTGAAGTCCCTCTCCATAGGATTCTGCTCTGAATTTTATTAATGGGTAATTTCTGTTCTCTTTTCTCCCTACAACTAAACCTCCACAGCAGAGGTAGTATTCAGCAGGTTCTGACCAGTTCTGGAGAACCGGTAGCGGAAATTTTGAGTAGTTAAGAGAACCGGCAAATATCACCTCTGACTGGAGATTTTACAGTATCCTTTCCCTGTCATACCTATCAAGCCATGCTCACAGAACCAGTAGTAAAAAAAATTGAATCCTACCACTGCTCCACAGTCCCCCTTCTCCCAATCTAACAAAGGAGATGGAGGACAACAACAGCAACAGCAATAATAGCAATAGCCCTTAGACTCACATTTGGCTTCACCACGGATGGAATCTGACTGGTATAACTACAGATTCTATTGGTCTGCATCGTACGCACATGCGCAGGTCACATGAGTGCAATTTACAACCTGCTGAGCTGTCCAGACAGCTAAGCAGTGCTGCATGAGGGTGCACAGTTGTTGGAAAAGCCCTTTTTTCCTGCTTTTTCACCTGCAGCTATGCCACACAAAGTAGCTGCGGTTGAAAAAGGAGGGAATAAGGGACAGGTAAGAGCCCGGGAAGGCAGGTGGGCCAAACAGCAACAGATATAAAACTGGTTCTATGTCTGCTGCTCTTCAGAGCAACCGGTTCTACAGAGGTGGACAGAACCAGTAGAATCCCACCCCTGGACTTTATAGTGCTTTACAGTCCTCTCTAAGCAGTTTACAAAGTCAGCCTCTTGCCCCCAACAATCTGGGTCCTCATTTTTACTCACCTCAGAAGGAGAGAAGGCTCAGTGAACCTTGAGCTGGTCAGGATTGAACTCCTGGCAACAGGCAGAGTTAGCCTGAAATACTGCATTCTAACCAGAAGGAAGAAGGAAGGAAGGAAGGAAGGAAGGAAGGGAGGGAGGGAGGGAGGGAGGGAGGGAGGGAGGGAGAAAGGAAGGAAGGAAGGAAGGAAGGAAGGAAGGAAGGAAGGAAGGAAGGAAGGAAGGAAGGAAGGAAGGAAGGACCAATAGCACTCATATACCAATATACTGCTTCACAATGCTTTACAGTCTGCAGTACTGCACTCTAACCATTGTGCCACTGTGGATGATGATGATGATGATGATGATGATGATGATGATGATAGTAATAATAGGAATATGAATAATATGAATAAAATGTGGATCATCGACATTGCCATACCTGGTGACAGCAGAATCGATGAGAAACAACTTGAAAAAATCACCAGATATCAGAACTTGAGAATTGAACTGCAGAGACTCTGGCATAAACCAATGCCGTGGTACCTGGGCACACTGGGTGTTATGTCTAAAGATGTAAGCAAGCACTTGAAAACAACTGGTGCTGACAAAAGCACCATTGGTCAGTTGCAGAAGGCCACCTTACTGGGATCTGCTGCCATAATCTGCCGATACATCACACAGTCCTAAACGCTTGGGAAGTGTTCGACTAGAGATTTGTGATACGAAACCCAACAGAGTTATCTCGTTTGCTGTGTACACTGTCATTTTTTGTTTATAATATGAATACTAATACTAATGAGATGAAGATCCTGTGGGACTTTCAAATACAGTTTGTTGATAATTCTCTGTTAGGAGAATGAACACATACAGGGATACGTATTTGAATAATACACACACAGCACACAGATATACTGTACAGTAAATGTAGGGTTTTACTTTCAATAAAGGTTTAAGCAAAGTTCAAGATAAGTAGTCCAAAGTCATTCACAGGTTAAATCAGTCAGTTTTCAGTCCAGGGATCATCCAATAACAAATTCCAGTGTCAAAAACAGTTCAGTAACAAACTTACATCACATGCAAGAATATTAGTCAATTAGAAGAACGGCAAAACCCTCCAACAGAAGGAAACAGAGACTCACACACTCATTCTTTTGAGACTAAGACTAAAACTAAACAACCCAGGTTTCTGGTTCCATCTTGTGGCCGTTTGAGAAAACACACTCCATTATAGTTTTGCATTTTCTTAAAGCCCCTGTCACACTGCACCAAGGGATGCAAAGAGGAAGTAAAACGGACAAAAAGCTTGCCATCCGTTCAAAAACGCGATGTACTCACTGCCTCCGTTTTGCTTCCTCTCTATCCATCCAGCATCCGTTTATTGACGTTACATCCGCTCCGAAAGCTTTGGGCTGCCTAAAACTTTTGCGTGGAAAATGTATCCAGTTCATCCATTCTGCATCCGCTACGCATCCGTTACGCATCCGCTATGCATCCACTATATCCGCTTGGCGTCCACTGCGCATCCACGCAACTCGCATCCGCCCGGACACAGGGAGGAAGCGGAACAGACACGGAACGGATGCAGAATGGATGCAGAAGGGATGCAGAATGGAAACAAAACGTTTAAAGCGGAAAAAACGTTCGCAGAGGGGATCTATCTCGGATATTAAGGATGTCTAGAGGATGCCTAGAGGATGCCTAGAGGATGCCTAGCGGAAAACCTATACTGCCTATAAAAAAGGGGGAGCAACTCATCTGCATCGCACTTTCAGACCAGCAGCCCAGCGGTGCAGACCTCTGCAGCCTTCATCTGCCTCTTCCTCTTCCACAGCATCCAATCATGTCCACCGTGGATTGCGACAAAATCCTTTCGGCAGCCAACATCCTTCTGCAACACTGCAAAACCATCTACAGTCTCTGTGAACAGTACTACGGGAAGAAAAGGAGGCACCCAAAAAAAGTCTGGCTCCGAAGATGGTTCTCCAGAAGAGCGCAGTATGTACTTTACGACAAGCTGATGGTGGAGCTGCGGAGCGAAGACCCTCGGGCGTTCCAGAACTTCATGAGGATGCCTCCAGCCATGTTTGACGAAGCTGTGCAGTGCCTGACACCCAGGTTGACCAAGACAAACACCAACTTTGCGCCCAGCCTGGAACCTGGGCTCAAGGTGGCACTCACTCTGCGCCACCTGGCCTCAGGGACCGCTTACAGGAGCATGCAGTACGGCTGGAGGGTGCCACCCAGCACCATCAGCTTTGTGGTCAGAGAAGTGGTGCAGGCCATCATCGAAGAATACAAGGAGGAGCTCCTCCAGTGCCCCTCCACTGAAGAAGGATGGAAGAAAGTTGCAGAGCAGTGGTATCAGAAGTGGAACTTTCCCCACACCGTTGGAGCCATCGATGGCAAGCACGTGGCCTGCAAAGCGCCAGCCAAGTCGGGGTCCACTTATCAGAACTACAAGGGTTTCCTCAGCATCGTGGACCTCCAGCAAGGCAATGGGAACATGGAGCCTGGGGAATGGAGGCAAGGGCGAAACCTGATCAACACTGAGGATGTGCAAGGGCCCAACAGAGCCTCACGTGAGGCGAAGAAGCAGCGCAACCTCCTGAAACACTGGTACAACTCCCCAGGTGGAGCACTGGAGTGGCAAGACAGGATGGTAGATGCTTAATGGATGCTTCCTTCAGCCTGTCTCATCACACGGATGAGATTGGGCCATGTATGTTTGGTTGGCCTACAATGAAAAGGGCGTTTAATAAAGAGTTGTGTTTATGTTGACATGTGTGGATCAATGCTTACATTGTAATTGATAATGAAGGGCCATAGGGGTGGCACCTGGGAGGGTGGACCATACAGTCCCACTATGCTTGCACTGGAGGTTTATCTATTCCACAGCTATTACCCATCCCATAGGTATCCCTGCCCATCACACAGGTATCCCTTCCCATCCCACAGCTATCTTAACCCATCCCACAGCTATCTTAACCCATCCCACAGGTATCCCTTCCCATCCCACAGGTATCCCTTCCCATCCCACAGCTATCTTAACCCATCCCACAGGTATCCCTGCCAATCCCACTGCTATCTTAACCCATCCCACAAGCATGCAAAGGCTAAACCATTTCTAAAAGTTTCCACCCAGACTTTATAGAAAAAAATTAATGAAGCAAGTGTGTGAAACAAAGATAAACTTTATTGAACAACAAGCTGTAAAATAAACATGACCCAAGTCAAGTGTCCAAATAAAGTCCACAAATATCCAGGCAGCCAGTCTCTGGCACTCCTCTTGGTCACTCGGAGGTGTGTGCCCAGGCTAAGATTTTAGGGATCAGGTGCTGTGGAGGTGGGTGCTGCTGCAGTGCTGGTCTGAGGTGTTATTGGAGTGCCTAGCCCCGAGAGGACAACAGGGGATGGTGTGTTAAGGAAGGTGTCGGACAGCTGGCTCAGCCCCGCGATGCTGAGAGGTCCTTCCTCCATGCCATGGGGTGTCAGCCCCACTACTGAGGACAGATGTACTGAGGCCGGGCTTGGCTGTGGGATGGAGGAAGGAGCACTGTCGCGGGGCTGCCTGCTCTGCAGTGGGGTGAGGACTGTCGAGGTTGGCATCGGTGGCATCATTGGAACCGGTGGCAGCGGTGTCACCCGATGGCTCTGTGCCTGCATCTGTAAGGGCTGCTGTCTGTGCTGCTGGACCTCGGGGTAGCTGTAGCCCTGGTAGGTGAGGGGGTGTGGGAAGCCTTGGTATGGGAGGGACATCACCTGGGGTGGAGGAGCAGACCTGGACTGGGTGGGAGCAGGTGCCTCTGGGTCTGGAGGGTTGTTAAGCAGCGTGGTGATCCTCTCCTTCACCACCTGGTACTGGGGATCCGTCATCTCCTTGAGGGTCTGGTTCACACAATTGAGGAAGGGCTTGCGGTTGGAGGAGGAGGAATCGATGGGGACCAGCTGAGAGACGAGACCTATGCTGGTGCGGATGGTGTCCCTGATCTCCACCAGGACCTTGTGGCTCTGTCTCTCCTGCGGTCCGGCTCTCTGTCTTACTGTGGTGGCGGAGGTGTGGGTGGATGCGGCTTCGGCAGTGGTGGACTCAATGTCTCCTTTCTCCCACCACACCAGGGAGTCCTCCTCGCTCTCCACCACGCTTTCACCACCTGCCCGGGGGTTCTCCGCCGTGGCACGCTCCACAGATACCTGCATGGAGACAGGGACTGACTCTCGGCCGCCAGAGGACTGGCTCCCAGCAGGCTGCCGGAGAGAGAGGGTAGAGATTTGGGCTCCTGGTGCTCCTCGGTGGCGGACCTCACCCTCCAGGAAGCTGCACTTGGCCATGACTTAGTTCTCTCTGTTAACCCTGGCCTGGCCAGATGTTTTGCGGTGCAGCTTCCCGTACCAGGTGTGCATGTGCTTCCACCAG
>BLBF01000060.1:12146634-12191302 GCA_015471245.1 Laticauda colubrina | reverse complement strand
CTCCGAGTGACCAAGAGGAGTGCCAGAGACTGGCTGCCTGGGTATTTGTGGACTTTATTTGGACACTTGACTCGGGTCATGTTTATTTTACAGCTTGCTATTAATAAAGTTTATCTTTGTTTCACACACTTGCTTCATTAATTTTTTTCTATAAAGTCTGGGTGGAAACTTTTAGAAATGGTTTAGCGTTTGCATGCTTGTGGGATGGGTTAAGATAGCTGTGGGATGGGAAGGGATACCTGTGGGATGGGTTAAGATAGCTGTGGGATGGGAAGGGATACCTGTGGGATGGGAAGGGATATCTGTGGGATGGGCAGGGATACCTATGGGTTGGGTAATAGTTGTGGGATAGATAAACCTCCAGTGCAAGCATAGTGGGACTGTATGGTCCACCCTCCCAGGTGCCACCCCTATGGCCCTTCATTATCAATTACAATGTAAGCATTGATCCACACATGTCAACATAAACACAACTCTTTATTAAACACCCTGTTCATTGTAGGCCAACCAAACATACATGGCCCAATCTCATCCGTGTGATGAGACAGGCTGAAGGAAGCATCCATTAAGCATCTACCATCCTGTCTTGCCACTCCACCGCTCCAACTGGGGAGTTGCACCAGTGTTTCAGGAGGTTGCGCTGCTTCTTCGCCTCACGTGAGGCTCTGTTGGGCCCTTGCACATCTTCAGTGTCGATCAGGTTTTGCCCTTGCCTCCATTCCCCAGGCTCCATGTCCCTATTGCCTTGCTGGAGGTCCATGAGCCTGTTCTGCAAGACTGGGTAGCAGGTGCGCATGAGATTGTGCAGGTTGCAGCAAGCTTCCACGATCCTCCTCATGGTCTCTGGGCGATGCTGCATGTTGGTGAGAAGTACCTGGAACCTGTTGGCCAGGATGCCAAAGGCGTTCTCCACCACCCGCCTTGCCCTGGACAGCCTGTAGTTGAAGATCCTCTCTTCATTGGTGAGGCATCTGGAGGTATAGGGCTTCATGAGGTAGGTTGTGAGGGAGAAGGCGTCATCCCCCACGATGAAGTAGGGCACATCTTGCGTGTCGTTGGGCAGCGGGTCTGGATCTGGGAAGTCCACCATGAGGTTGCTTTCCAGCCCCTCCTTGAGGTGACTGTCATTGTATACCTGGGCATCTGAAGATGAGCCGTTGCCTGAAACATCGATGTACATGAACTTGTAGTCAGCATCGACCATGGCGAAGAGGATGATGCTGAAGAAACCCTTGTAGTTCTGATAAGTGGACCCCGACTTGGCTGGAGCTTTTCAGGCCATATGCTTGCCATCTATGGCTCCAACGGTGTGGGGGAAGTTCCACTTCTGATACCACTGCTCTGCAACTTTCTTCCATCCTTCTTCAGTGGAGGGGCACTGGAGGAGCTCCTCCTTGTATTCTTCGATGATGGCCTGCACCACTTCTCTGACAACAAAGCTGATGGTTCTGGGTGGCACCCTCCAGCCATACTGCATGCTCCTGTAGGTGGTCCCTGAAGCCAGGTGGCACAGAGTGAGTGCCACCTTGAGCCCAGGTTCCAGGCTGGGCGCAAAGTTGGTGTTTTTCTTGCTCAACCTGGGTGTCAGGCGCTGCACAAGTTAGTCAAATATGGCTGGAGGCATCCTCATGAAGTTCTGGAACGCCCGAGTGTCTTCACTCCTGAGCTCCACACCATCAGCTTGTCGTAAAGTACGTACTGTGCTCTTCTGGTGAACCATCTTCGGAGCCAGACTTTTTTTGGGTGCCTCCTTTTCTTCCTGTAGTACTGTTCACAGAGACTGTAGATGGTTTCACAGTGTTGCAGAAGGATGTTGGCTGCCGAAAGGATTTTGTCGCAATCCACGGTGGACATGACTGGTTGCTGTGGAAGAGCAAGAGGCAGATGAAGACTGCAGAGGTCTGCACCGCTGGGCTGCTGGTCTGAAAGTGCGATGCAGATGAGTTGCTCCCCCTTTTTTATAGGCAGTATAGGTTTTCCGCTAGGCATCCTCTAGACATCCTTAATATCCGAGATAGGTCCCCTCTGTGAACGTTTTTTCCATTTTAAATGCTTTGTTTCCGTTCTGCATCCGCTAGGCATCCGTTCTGCCTCCATTCCGCGTCCGTTCCACTTCCTCCCTGCGTCCGGGCGGATGGAATTCTGCGGATGCGTAGTGGACGCCTAGCGGATATAGCAGATGCGTAACGGATGCGTAACGGATGCATAACGGATGCGTTGCGGATGCGTAGTGGATGCAGAACGGATGAACTGGATACATTTTCCGCACAAAAGTTTTAAGCAGTCTAAAACTTTTTGAGCGGAAGAAATGTCCATAAACAGATGCTGGACGGATAGAGAGTAAGCCAAACGAGAGAGGAAGCCAAAACGCAATGTGAGTACATTGCGTTTTGAACGGATGGCAAGGTTTTTTGTCCGTTTTACATCCTCTTTGCATCCGTTGGTGCAGTGTGACAGGGGCTTTACATTACATTACATTACATTACATTACATTACATTACATTACATTATGTTATTATACTATGCTATGCTATGCTATGCTATGCTATGCTTTGCTATGCTATACTACATTACATTACATTACATTATATTAGTAAATAATAATAATAATACATTGGAAGATCTGCAAGAAATATAATTTGCCTGTAAGCAAGATGTCAGTGTTCCAGAACTCCAACAGATAACTCCGAACCAGACATGGTCTCCAAGTTCCCTTTTATTTGAGTAGTAAACTGGCACATCTGGGGAATCCTGAATCTGAAAATTCTGGGTTTCCTTGGAATAAGTAAAAAAATTACAAATCCACCCCCTGCACCCATCATTGCATCACATGCTCCAATCACCATCCGTCCCAACTTGAGACGTCCCCTCTACTACTCCTCAGGCAGGTGCAGGAACAATATGACTTTGACTTAGAAGAAGAATGCTGTTTTGTCTAACCACATACGCTCCATTAAATTTCCCCCTCCCATTTTCCCAGGCTCAAGAATGTGGCAGCATAGAAGATTCTGATGCTAATATGGCTTCCAAAGCTGACACAAGAACTGGTGGGACTATAAAATAGAAAAAGTCATAGAAAATGAAAATGTTAAATTGCTCTGGGACTTCAGAATCCAGACAGACAGGCACCTGCCATATAACACCCCGGACTTAACAGTTGTTGATAAGAAAGACCAAAAAGTCTGGATAGTGGGTATGGCAGTGCCTGGAAACAGCAGAATAGAAGAGAAAGAACTGGAGAAGATAATAAAATACAAAGACTGACAAATAGAAATAGAATGACTATGGCAAAGGCAAGCAAAGGGAGTACCAATAATAATAGGTGCCTTGGGTGTGGTCCCAAAACAACTGGAGCACCACTTGAACATCATAGGCATTGACAAATTTGCTATCAGTCAATTGCTGAAAGCAGCTTTACTTGGAACAGCTTCCATCCTGCGGCGAGATCTGTAACACCATCAAATATCCAGATTTGCCTATCCCAGGTCTTAAGTAAGGACTCAATAGGCAGACAAAAATGCCAAACCCAGTCTGAACATATGGCTGACTGTGTGATTAATAATATGAATACAAGGCTGAAAATATTACCTTTCTCTGTTCACTGGGAAAATGTGAAAAACAATCCTTAAAGGTTTGCACCCATTACTTGTAGAAAAAGACATTAGTGTCTTTTACTCCTTTGGACAGAAAAGATATTAGTGTAATTTAAGCCACTCATCAGTTCACTTCCATTCCTGAAACCCCAGATTTGCTAATTCTTGGAGTAATTGCTGCTGTATCATAAACCCTTGATACCAATCAGGCCAATATAGGCTTCCCAAACCAGCATTAAGGGATTGGATTCCTTTATCTCACAGAGATTTTAAAAAAAGCTTTACAGTCAAGCAATTAACATTCATGTATCATGTATTTGGCTTCTTGGCAGATTTCAGGATTGGGTGCAAGTTGTGTGACGCATCCCAGGATTTGCAAGGAGGCCATTTCAACAGGTATTAGATTAATCACTGGTGGGCAAGCCTTTTGGAAACCTTTCTCATGAAATGCTGGATGAGTTTTTCAGAAACCAGCAGAAAAGGTACAGATTGCGTTTTGACAAGCTCCCAATCTTCAATATCAGTGTAACTTCTATTGCATGCAATCCTTGTGGAACAAGGCAAAGATTGATAGATCAGAATGGTAGACGGATGAAAGAACAAATTTGTGAAATTTAGAGTCCTTCCATGAGAGATTAAAGCCCCTGTCACACAGCACCAATGGATGGAAAGAGGATGTAAAACGGAGAGAAACACTTGCCATCCGTTAGTTAACGCGATGCTTCCATTCTGTACTCACTGCGTCCGTTTTTCATTCTCTCTATCTGTCCAGCATCCGTCTACTGACATTTCATCCGCTCAAAAAGTTTTGAGCTGCACAAAACTTTTTGAGCAGCAAATGTATCCAACGTATCCGTTCTGCATCCGCAACGCATACGGGGAACATCCGTTCTACATCTGTCATCATCTGTTATGCGTCCGCTCTATCCGCTAGGCATCCACTGTGCATCCGCACAACTCACATCCGCCCCAGCAGAAAACAGACACAGGGAGGAAGCGAAACGGACGTGGAACGGACATGCAGCATTAGTAGCACGGATGTAGAAAGGATGAAAGCGGATGCAGCTTGCATACAAAGCATTAAAACGAAAAAAATGAAAAATTTGGGGCACTTTTGAGAGCGGATAACAACGGATGGAACATTTTCTCGTCCACTGTGTCCTTTTTACATATGTTTTGCATCCGTCGGCCTATATGACAGGCCCTTTAGGAGTTGGTCTTGTTTAGGGGGGAAGTAAGTATGATAGAACTCTAAATATTTAAAGGCTGCCCAGAAACGAATGTTAAGAGTTACTCCTAATTTTCTAGGGCATAGGATATGGAATAAGAAACTATGCTGAGATTCTGATCAAAAGTAAAAGATTTCCTAAGGTAACTGTTGTGGTTTGCCAGCTGCTGATGCAGATGGCAGCGGAGTCAGACAGTGAAGAAGAAAGGGGACCAGTCAGGGAGTCTGGAGAGGACTTGGATGATGGTCCTGCATCCGATGCAGGGATGGGGCCAAGACCATTTGGGAGTGGGATGCTGCCTTTGGAGTCTGGCAGCAGTGAAGCAGAGGACCAAAGGGAAGTCTGTTCCCAGTGCACGTGTGTGCAGAGCTGCTAGAAGGTGAGACAAATGGGGCGACTAGGGAGTAAGGCTGGGAGGTGATTTCCCCTCCCATAAGGGATAAAAGTCAGACCTCAGTGATAAATTCTTTGCAGGAAGCAAAGTCGTTCAATAGATTCTGAGTCCTCCTTGAAGCTCTGTGAACTCTGGTTGTTTTTTTCTGGTACTTCAGTTGGTTTCTGTTATAATTAATTGGGATTCTGTTTTTGGCAGCACTCTACACAGCACTGAAAGGCATGAGCTTATCTTTGTAATTCCCAGCATTGAAAGTAATTCCCAGCATTGCAATAAAATAGGTTTTGCTTTTAAAACAAGTTTGTGTTTAATTACGTTTCACGAACCCTGGTTCAGATCAGTAACACTGGTTTGGCCTGGGAGTAATGTCCCATAGAGGTGATGGACTCAACTTTCTTGGATAAATATCTTCAGAAACCCTCAGTCATCCAGTCTTGGTTGTCCCAAAGGTGCTTTTTCAAGAGGCAATTGGACTTTCTTGGTTTTTCTTTGGAGACGTTTCACTTCTCATCCAAGGAGCTGAAGAAAAAGAATTCAGAGCTGAGGAAGCTTCTTGGATGAGAAGTGAAACAACTTCAAAGAAAAATCAGAAAGTCAAGTTGCCTCTTGAAAAAAAGCACCTTTGGGGACTTTTTCACATAAAGTTCAAACGGGCTGGGCATTCGGCTTCAGGGGACGTTTTAATCTGGATTCTGTGCTTCTAACAGCAATTGCCAAAGGAGCTCCTAGGCCTCATTCAGGGGTGGGATTCAAAAAATTTTTTAAATTTTTTGTTGGTTTTTAAGACAAACATAGACAAACAAAACATAAAAAATATCAAGCCATCATCCATATATATACATACAGTGTGTCGGTTGGTTTACAAATTGTTTTGTGCTTCCATTTCGTAGTCTTCAATTACAATTACATTGTATATATTCTCATATTGTCAATCAAATATATTATTAATGATATTCCATTAATATCATTATTAATCAATCATTTGACAATACTATTATTCATTCATGTTTTACAAGATAATCCATATTTTATTTAATTTGTTTTGTGATAGTTCATATTATCATCTCAGATCTATCCTTATTTTGTAGATATAATAAGAAAATAATATATCTTTATTTATTATTTTCTAAGAATCTACATATTTCATTACCATGTTCTAACCATTGATAGAATGGATCCCAAACTTTATAAAATTATTTATCATCTTGTTCTCTGATTTCAAATGTCAATCTACTCATTTCAGCACATTCCAATATTTTTTTCATGATTTCCTCCTATAATGGCATTTTTTCATTTTTCCAGTTTTTGGCAAATACAATCCTAGCTGCTGTTAATACATTTACAATCAGGTATTTCAATTCTTTACCATATATTTCAGGTAAAATTCCCAATAAAAATATCTCTGGTTTCCAGTCTATATGCTTTTTTTGTGATTTTTTCCAACCATGTGTGGATTTTAGGCCAATATTTTTTAGCATCCGCATAAGTCCACCACATATGATAATATGAGCCAGGTACCTGCTGACATTTCCAACATTTTTCAGATTTGTTCTTGAACATTCTTGCTATTCTTGTTGGAGGAAAATGCCATTTGTAAAACATCTTAGACTGGAATTTTCAAATAATATGGCCTTTTAGTCTTCTCCCAGTTTAACCACAGAGACCCCCGTATATAATGTTTTCTAAAATACCCCTGTGTTTTAGTTCCTTTATACCATAAAAAAGCATGCCACCCCAACAACAGATCATGTCCTTCTAGTGTCAACAATCTAGTATTTCTTAATGTTGTCCATTCCTTAACCCACATCAAATTTGTAGCTTGGTAGTACAATCCTAATAAGGCAAACCAAATCCTCCTCTTATTCTGGCTTCTTGCAAAAGTTTTAACTTTATTCCTGCTTTCTTACCTTGCCGTATATATTTCAACACAATTTTATTTAAATCTTCAAAATAATCTTTTCTAAGCCTAACTGGAATTGTTTGGAACAAATATAAAATTCTGGGTAGCATATTCATCTTGATTGTTGATATTCTCCCTATTAATGACAGTTGTAAACTTTCCCATTTCGCTAAATCTAGCGCTATCTGCTGCTTAAGTTTAATATCTTTATTCTCTTTTAGTGTACTACATCTTGCTGTCAAATGTGTCCCCAAGTACTTGATCTTATTCGTGACCTGAATTTTCAATACATCTGCCAGTTCTTCTTGAATAAATTTTTTTACCAAGGCCCATCTGTTCCAGCTGTAATAACATGAATCTCCAATTTACATTATTAAATGCCTTCTGTGCGTCTAAAAATATCAAAGCCATTTGTTTTTCAGGGTGTGCCTCATAGTATTCCAAAGTGTCCAAGATTACTCTCACATTGTCTTTAATTTGTCTCTTTGGCAGAAGTCCATTTTGATCAGGATGGATAAAATTGTTTAAGTATTTTTTAAGTTTTTCTGCCAGTATTGAAGCAAAAATTTTATAATCTGCATTTAGTAAGGAAATAGGTCTATAATTCTTGATTTGGAATGGATCGGCCTCCTCTTTTGGGACAAGTATAATATAAGCTTCTGACCATGATTTGGTTATCTTTTTCTTTAACATAACTTCACTCATAACTTCTAGCAATGGAAGATTCAACTATTTTTGTAATGTTTTTTAAAATTCTGCCGGAAGTCCATCTGGCCTGGTGCCTTTCCATTGTTTTGCTTCTTAAGTGCTTCATTTTACTCCATCATTGTTATATTGCTTTCTAACATTATTTCAGTCTCTTTCGGTATTTGGGGTATATTAGCATTTTGTAAGCACTGTTTCACTCTTTCCTCATCAATATTCTCTTGAGTGTATAATTTCCCATAATAGTCTCATATAATTTCCTTCTTCTCTTTTCTACCATAGCAGACTTGGCCTTGGTCATCTATTAACTGCAATATTTTCCTTGATTCTTTCTCCTTTCTCAATGTATACGCTAACCATCTACCTGGTTTATTTACATCTTCAAAGTAGTTCTGTTTCACACCTCTGATTTTCTGTGCTAGTTCTTTTTCTATTAGTCCCATTTTATGTTTGATTATATCCATTTTTAACTAAATGTTCTTTTTCTGTGGCATTTTTGTAGCTCTTTTTCAAGTCCTTTATACTCATCCTCTAATGCCTTAGAGGCTAGTCTTTTCATGGTATTTCTTTTCCTTGTATAGTCTATTATCAAGCCTCTGGTATATACCTTCATTGTATCCCATACATTCTGCATTGATATATCTTCTTTTTTGTATTCTCTAAAGAAAAAAGCCAGTTCTTTCTCCATCCACTGTGAGAAGTCTTTTTCCTTTAAAATAGTATTATTTATTTATATTATTTATATTATTCCATCTGGATCTTCTTCTTTGTCCTTTCCATTTAATTGTCATTGGATTGTGATCTGCCCAAATACTTGTTTCAATATTTATTTCTTGAATATTAGTTAACAGTTCTGTTGACATCCATATCATATCTATTCTGGACCATGATAAATATCTATTTGAGTAGAAGGTGTATTGTTTAGTTTTAGCATTTCTTTCTCTCCATGTATCTTTTAAGTTTATTTCATCTACCATTAAAAAAAAAAAATTAGGGAGAGTCTTTCTGTTTTGCTTTATTGTTTTCTGTGCTGTATAGTCCAATTTATTATCTACAATTCCATTAAAGTTCCATTTAATTCCATTAAAGAAATCCCTTTAAAATAAAATGCTTTCCCTTTAAAATAAAATGCAAACGTAAAAATTAGACTTCAAAAACAAAAACAAGCTCCAAAAGGCCAAAAATCCAAATAGCTATTACAAAAAAGTAAGCTAGTAAGGAGGGGGTTTGTTCAAGTAAGAACAAATTATGAATTTTAAGCCCAGCTTTAAAAAAAAGTAGAAAGAGCACACTGCACCTTGTTTGGTTATCCAAGGCTTTTGTTAAAGTTTATAACTCTCTTCTCCAGAGTCTTATCATTTTTTTTCGATAAACTTCAACACCAGACTTCAGCTATTGATAGAAACCCAGAAGAGCACCTGCAATAATATTCTCCCATGCTCTTCCCTCTGTGTTCTGTCTCGCCTTTCCTCTTTCCCAAAAGGTGAAAGAGTACAAACTCACACAAACACAGGCAGGCAAGCTGGCTCGGACTTCATAGAGTTAATTCTTTGGAACTGATAATATTCTTGGCATTCCAACATGTCCTCCCTGCCAAGTCCAAACTGATAACAAATAAAGTTTTACTCACAGAAAATCACAAGGCATTCCACAAAAATAATCATTCATGAAGAAAATCTGAAGGTTAAACTTTGTCCCATACAAAGTTTCAGGAGAAAACACACCCACATTTATCCCCTATGGGGTGTGGCTCAATGTCTCAGCTCAACTCTCTGATCCTCCCACGCCTCCTATGTTGCTGCTCACGTTTCTCCCTACGACGCTGCTTAGGATTGAGCCAACACTCTTCCTCTTTATTCCCTGTCAGGGGCTGCTCTGATATGCCTTCCTCCTGATTAATCTCAGGCTGTTCCTCTCAGTTGTCTGATGAGACATTATCAAGAAGGATGGTCCTGGGGAGGAAGGCATTGCCAGAGAGGAAGGTCCTGGAGAGGAAGGCAGTTCCTCCTCCTCATCTTCCAGGTCCTCTTCCTCTGACAGCATAGGCTTGGGAATTGGGGCCACAACACTATCCCCCACCGCAGGGCCCTTCCCCCGATCAGGATGTGGTTGGAAGAGGAAATGGTCATGGAACATCCGTATAAGGTCCGGGGCATGGATTGTGGAAGCATCCACCCAAGAGATGGACTCCGGCCCATCCCCTTGCCTCTCGATCAAATACTGGAACCACCCTTTCAGCCAGTGGGAATCCTAATGCTAACCTTGCCTTCTACTGAGCCATCTTCACCGGGCACAGGTGGTGGATCAACAGCTGTGGGACATTGGAGATAACACAAAGGGGCATCAGGGACCAAAAGGGAATGGTGGAAGACTGATGAATTGGCATGGAGCGCGGTAGAGTCAGTTGATAGGCTATGGAGTTGGTGACCACTTCAATGAGAAATGGGCCAATTAACTGATGGTCCAGCTTCTTTATCGGGTGGTCAACCTGAAGATGTTTTGTGGATAACCTCACACGGTCTCCTACAGCCAGCGGAGGCATTGCCCATTGAGAGTGACCTGCGAACCGCTTGTAATCTTCCTTGGCCTGTATCAATTGCTGCCGAACTAACTGCTGAACTGAGTGAAGTTCCGAAAGGAATTCCCGGGTCTCGGTAACAGGGGTATCTAATAGTGTCAAAGGGAAGAACCGCGGATGATACCCTACATTAGCATAAAATGGTGTCATTTGCTGGGAGTTGTTGAATACAAACTCTGCCAGAGGGAGATAATCAGCCCAGTTGTTCTGCCATTGGTTTACAAAACAACACAAATATTGCTCGAGAATGCCAATGACCCTCTCTGTCCCCCCCATCAGTCTCTGGATGGTACACTGACAACAAGCACACCTGCACCTGTAACACGGTCATCAGGCTTTTCCAAAATTGGGCTGTAAATTGTACACCACAGTCAGAAACTACCCTGTTTGGCAGACCATGGAGATGTAAAACATGCTGCAAGAAAAAACGAGCAGTTGTATGGGCTGTTGGCAATTTATGACATTGTCGGGCGGAGCTCCATTCAAAATCCAGGAAAGAAATACTTAGACTCTTTAGTTTAGAGAAAAGATATCTTTTACTGAAAGTGAAGTAGTAGCAACCAAAGAATTCTGAATCTGAGAAATTAGGCACGCAATTCACATATACAAAGTGATGGAAATGTTCCCACCCCCAATAGTTCAGATGACACTTCCAATTAGAAGTTGTGAATATGATCATGTGGACATCTTCAGGTGATGATGAGGCCTCTGTCCGTTGACCTTGGCATATTTTGATAACGGGTTGCAGTTGCACAGAGAAAAGAAAGCTAAGCAAGAAATAGAAACCTAACTCTATTGTATGCTTCCCCCCCCCCCATTTACACAACAGAAGAATTTAACACCTCCAGCTCATTTCCCAGACTTTCCCTTCCTCCCCCCATTACTTATGGCAGTCGAAAGATGCAAAGCAATAGTAGAAGATCTTGAAGGCTGACAGACATGGAATGAAGTGGGCCATTTTTGTCAACATGTCGACCACCACCAGCACAGTTGTAAATCCAGTGGATGGTGGTAAATGAGTCAAGAAGTCCATGAAAATCGTTCCCCATGGTCTTTCTGGAGTCGGCAGAGGTTGGAGGAGACCAGGAGGTGCACCCGTCGTGCTTTTCGCTTGCCTGCATGGTACACAGGACGTGACATAGGCGTGGACATCATGCCGTACTCGAGGCCACCAAAAAGATGGGGGATTTGGGTCCAATCTCCCCCATCCTCTGCTGAGACCAAGCACCTAGGTGCTGCACCTCTTGCACCTGAGTCTGCAAGTCCACCGGTTCCTGGACTGCAGCCAAGGATTCTGCTGGCAGCACCATCTGCAGAGGAAGGGGGTCCTCGGGGCAAAGATACTCAGGTTTGCAGGACAGGGCAACCACCTTCCTATTGTGACCACTGGAGATATTGGTCACAATATCCAGAAAGACTCCAGAAAAGTTGAACCGGGCAAAAAACAATGATCTGCTGCTGGTTCAACTTTCTCGCCGTTGACAAGTGTTCTAAATTCTGATGGTCTGTCCGGACCTCCATCTTGTGTTGGGCCCCCTCAAGATGATGTCGCCAAGCCTCAAATGCAGCCTTGATAGCCAATAACTCTTTCTCCCAAATGGTGTAGTTGTGTTCGGAAGGAGTGAGTTTCCAGGAATAATAAGCTCAGGGAAAAAGAGTGGCACTATCCATCGGAGCTTGAACAGCACCGCCCCAATAGTCACATTGGACGTGTCCATCTCCACCACAAAAGAACGATGAGTATCAGGGTGCCTCAGGATGGGTTCTGCAATGAAGGCATTCTTGAGGGCCTCAAAAGCCTGTTGCTGTGGGGTGCCCCACTGGAAAGACGGGATTTTCTTTCGAAGGAGCTGGGTTATTGGACCTATCAGCTTGGCAAAACCCGGGATGAAGGTCCGGTAAAAATTAGCAAACCCCAATAGGCGTTGAACGTCCTTCATGCCATGAGGGGGTTCCCAACTACATAAGGCCTCCATCTTACGTGGGTCCATGGTGATGCCTTTGGGAGAGATGATGTGCCAAAGTCTGCAAAGTCTATGGAAGTCTGCAAGAAGATCAGCCTTCAAGATTTTAGCTTTCAAGACCTTCTCCCTTTCCTTTGCATCTTTTGGCTGTCATAAGTAATGGGGGGAGGAGGAGGGATAATTGTGGGAAGTGAGCTGAAGGTGTTACAAAGTGGAACTGTATAAACTGGGGGGGGGGAGTACATTCTTGCTTCGGTTTCTGTTTCTTGCTTAGCTTTCTATTCTCTGCGCAGCTGCAAACCTTTATCAAAATATACCAAGGTCAATGGCCAGAAGTGTCATCACCACCTGAAGATGTCCACATGATGACATTCACAACTTTTAATTGGAAGAACCATTTAAACTATTGGGGGTGGGAACATTGCCATCACTTTGTATATGTGATTTACGCACCTATTTTCTCAGATTCAGAATTCTTTTGTTGCTATCACTTGACTTCCAGTAAAAGATATGTCTTCTCTGATTAAAGGAGTCTAAGTATTTCCTTCTTGGATTTTGAATGGAGCACCAGCTGACATTATTCTGAATCTCATCTTACCAGCCCACCCGGAGAGATAACACAATTTCTTCCGAGGGGGTCTGAACACCAGTCAACTCCAGCCAGCGACCAAGAAGACCTGGAAGCCACTGGAGGGCAAGATTTTCTGCTGCTAGAGGAAGAAAGGGAAGCTGAATTGTAAGCAGAGCTAAATCTTGGAGAGAAACCAGCTGTAAAACCCAAATGGTCTTTGGGAGTTGGCTGGAAGGATCCTGAAGAAAAGCCTCCCCTAGGAGTTACCACTACCCGTCGGCGTGGAAAAGATGGGTAATAGCTGTGGGATAGAAAAGCCTCCAATGCAAGCATAGGTCCACCCTCCCAGTTGCCACACCTATGGCCCTTTATTATCAATAACAATTTAATCATTGATCCACACATTTCAACATAAACAGAACTCTTTATTAATGCCCTATTCATTGTAAGGCCACTCAACATTCATGGCACAATCTCATCAGTGTGATGAGACAGGCTGAAGGAAGAATCCATTAAGCATCTACCATCCTGTCTTGCCACTCCACTGCTCCAGCTGGGTCTTTGGGAGTCGGCTGGAAGGATCCTGAAGAAAAGCCTCCCCTAGGAGTTACCACTAAGTGTCTCAGGAGGTTGCACTGCTTCTTCCCTTCACGTGAGGCTCTGTTGGGGCCTGGTACATCCACACTGTCGATCAGGTTTCACCCTTGCCTCCATTCACCAGGCTCCATGTCCCCATTCCCTTGTTGACAGTCCACAAGTCTGTTCTGCAACACTGGGTAGCAGGTGCGCATGAGATTATTGCATCTCACATGAGGGCATAGAAATGGATCCTGGGAAGGTTTGTGCCGTGTTGGAATGGGCCCTCCACACACCAGGAAACAACTTCAGAGTTTCTTGGGATTCACAAACTTTTACCGACAATTTATCCCAGCTTTTGTGAAGATAGCACTGCCTAGCACAAACCTCCTAAAAACCAAAGGGGAGGTGAAACCAAAGCCTAGTAAGCCACTGGGATGGTCCATGGAATGTCAAGCTGCCTTTGAAAAGCTGAAACGACTGTTTGCTGCTGAACCAGTACTCAAGCACCCGGACATGGATGCTCCTTTTGTGATCCAAGCCGATGTGAGTGACGTAGCAGTTGGAGCGATATTACTGCAAGCAAATGAGAAGGTGATTTTACAATCATGTGCATACACTGCCCCTTAATTATCTGAAACTGAAAGGAGATGGGCTGTCTGAGAAAAAGAAGCTTTTGTGGTTTGCTGGGCCTTGTTAACCTGGAGACATTTCTTGGAAGGAGCAAAACATCCATTTGAGGTGTGGACCAATCATAAAAATTTGGAGGCTTTGTAAACGCCTCGGAAGCTGTCCCCCAAACAAATTCGCTGGGTGCAATACTTTAAACACTTTAATTTTTCGTTGAAATACATTCCAGGGGGGAGGAATTTCATGGCAGATGCTTTATCTAGACTATCTCAGTACAATAGTGTTCGCCAGGAAGTGGTACGGCCGATTGTCCCAACCAAACAGTTGGCAGCACTGGTGGTTACCAGAGCCCAAAAGAAGAAGAGGGAAGTTGATTTATCGAATGATTTGACTGCACAATTAAAAGTGGCTCTAAAACTTGATGACTGGTTCCTGGCTCACTCAAATAATTGCACGGTTAGAGATGGATTGGCATGGGTGGGAGCCAAATTATATGTTCCAGAGAAACCGAGGAGCCTAATATTACAGCAAACTCATGACTCTAAAGTGGCTGGTCATTTTGGATTTGTGAAAACTTTGCACTTGGTTAAACAGCAATTTTGGTGGCCTACTTTGGAAGAAGGACATTGAAACTTATGTAGCTAGTTGTTCTATTTGTGCATCAGCCAAACGGCCTCCTGGTAAGCCAGCAGGCTTGCTACAAAATGTGGCTAGACCAACGGCTCCATGGAAGGAAATCTCTATGGACTTTATAGTAGAATTACCTGAAAGTTATTTGGGTGGTAACTGACTTGTTTTCCAAACAAGTACACTTCATACCTTGTTCGAAGATCCCATCTGCAAAAACGTTGGCTAAACTGTTTATTTTACATATTTAAAGGTTACATGGGGTTCCTGAATGCATAATCTCAGACAGGGGTGTCCAATTCACTTCGAACTTTTGGAAAGAGTTTCTGAAACTATTGGTTCCACCAAGGGCTTAAGCTCTGCCCACCATCCACAAATCAATGGGGCTTGTGAGAGGACTAATGTGGTATTGGAACAATATCTTAGATGTTACATAAATTATCAGCTCGTCCGCTGTGTCTTTTATGCATACGTTTTGCGTCCGTCAGCCAGTGGGACCGGGCCTTTAATATAATTGTTTGAATCAGCCTGGGATTTCTGCACACAATGCAGAAACATTTCATAGACTCATAGAACTGGAAGGAGGTATAGATATAAGAATAGATAAGTCTCTTTCTGTGTGTGTGATTATAGGAAGAATATGCATGTAATGTTATAGTGGGAAAATATTGCATTCTTAGTATTTGTTGCAAGGAAGCTCATTTCTTTTTTCTTTTCTTTTTGCACTTTGACTTCTTTTCTACATTCTTTTTTCTTCTTAATTTAAGTTTGATTCTTTTAATATCATTAAACTCTTCAATCACAAGTTGTTGTTATTGTTTTTTAAATCTGATACTAGATGCTGTATCTGTCATTAGTTTGGTCTTTTTTATATTTGATTTTTCATTCCATTTTTTTCACTGTGTCTCTTGACTTTTCTTATTAGAGTTTGCAGATCCATTGCCTTTTCCTGCATCAGCACAGAGGCTCTCCAGCCTAGTGCAGGTTATTGCGGTTTCTTCCTTCAGTTTTAAAACCACACTCCTCTTCTTCCAGTCCAGATTCTTTTAATATATATTCAGCATGCAGGCAGAAATAATGAGGTCAAGTGTACAACCTTGTTATTCTCTTTTGCTAAGCGGAACCGGTCTGTTCTGCCACATTTTGTCTCTTCTGTGGGTTCCTGACTATTCTCAGATCCAGAGGGTAATCCAAGGAACCTTTGCCATATACTTTAAAACCAATTTTAGCCATGGTGGTGCAGTGCAGTAGTGGGATTCACAATTATTTTTACTACCAATTCTGTGGGCATGGTGTGATTGGCATGGCTTGGTGGGCGTGGCAGGGGAAGGATACTGCAAAATCTCCATTCCCTCCCCACTCCAGTAACCTGCTTTCCAGCTCCGTTCTCCTGTGCAGGGCAATCAAAGGAGACTCAGCTGATCAGCTGGGCCTCAATGGGAGGCAGAGCATAGATGGGGTTGGAGGGGCCAGTCAGAGATGGGATTGGCTGGTTCTCCGAACTACTCAAAACTTCCGCTTCTGGTTCTCCAGAACTGGTCAAAGCCTGCTGAATACCACCTCTGGCACAGTGGTTAGAATACAGTATTGCAGGCTGACTCTGCCCACTGCCAGGAGTTCAATCCTGGCCAACTCAAGACTGACTCCTTCTGAGGTCAGTAAAATTAGGATGCAGATTGTTGAGATAAGAGGATGACTTTGTAAACCCGCTTAGATAAGGCTGTATGGCACTGTCAAGTGGTTTTTTTGTCCTATTACTATCATTAGTCTCTCTCTCTATTTATCTCTCTATTTTCTATCTATCATCTATCTATCTATCATTTAATTGAGAGCTTAGCTATAGTTACTATAATATATTTAAAAGGCTAATTTAAAGCATTTTCATTATCACCCATAATTTCCATGCTTGTTGATTTGTTCACTGCTTCTTTAATTATGCTGTTCTCATGCCGTTTTCAGTGGTAAACACCCTACGTAGAATATGGGATAAAATGATAATACTCCCATCCTGATTGGTAAATTGTTCTGTGTAACTCAGAAGACTCCAAACCTTTTATCTACCAATCTTTTTGTGCTAAAGATTGATAAACCATGAAAAATGATAAATGTTGATAAATTAGAAACAAGAAGACAGTGAGTTCTAGTCCTATCTCAGTCATAAAGCCAGTTGGCTTGACTTTGGACCAGTCATGCTCTCTTAGATCTATCTATCTATCTGTCTGTCTGCCCATCCGTCCATCCATCCATCCATCCATCCATCCATCCATCCATCCATCCATCCATCCATCTCTATCATCTCTATCTCTATCTATCTCTTTCTCTATCATCTATCTCTATCTACCTATCATCTATATCTAATCTATCTGTCTATCTATCTATCTATCTATCTATCTATCTATCTATCTATCTATCTATCATCACCTCTTCTATATTTAGTGGCGGAATGGTTAGAATGCAATATTGCAGGCTGACTCTGCCCACTATTAGGGGCTCGATCCTGACTGAGCCAAGGTTGACTCATCCTTCCGAGGTGGGTAAAATGACCCAGATTGTTGAGGGTGATATGCTGACTCTGTAAACCACTTAGAGAGGGCTGCATATCACTGTGAAGTGGAATGTAAGTCTAAGTGCTATTGCTGTTTATTAGTGTGAGAAGACTTGAATTCATGTTGGATGGCCCATTGAATTAAATAAGGAAGTGTGTCTCAAACTCAGTAGCTAAGCTAAATACGAAAGTGTTCCAGTTTGTGCACAAGAGAAAAAAAAAACCAAGATGAGGCTAGAACAATGAGGAATTGTAATAAAGTGCTGAGGTGTCAGAAACCGTGTAACTGCTTTTGCTAGATAGGGAGCCAGCATAAACCTTCGAAATATATGTGTCAATTTGAAAACAGAAAGAATGTGAGCCAAGCCCTCGTACAAGGGGGCGGACAGTTAGGGTATAAAAATGCTGCCTGAATTTTGCTCTGGGTTCCTTCAATATCTGAGGGAACCCATCTCTGCAGACACGTGAATAAAACCTTGTTTTCCTTGGATCAATGAATCTTTTGGTGGTTTTTTTATCTGCTTCCACCTCACAATTTGGCACCCAACATGGGGCCCGATGGAATTTCGACTGGAGAAAAGGGACTGGGTAAGTGTGGCGCCACCGCCTCCCATTGAAGAGGGGCCCCTGCCTTGTCTCAGTTGGATCCCGGGGTAACTGCACTCAGCAAACAATACATGGAAACAAGAGAGAGAGAAGCCGGCCTGATGCTCTGGGAGTGTCGTTGATCACCTGAAGTGGGGACGCCCACACTCCTTTCGTCTCTGAGAGACCAGGGGTGTATCAGGTGAGTTTGTTGCCTTTCGGGATAGAAGAAGGGATATACTGTCCTTAAACTCTGGTAATCCAGCGACTGCTGGAGGACAGTGTAAATCTCTGAGTTGGGAATCTCTGGGAGATTGTTGGCGGGTAATGCAGAGAATGGGAAAGGGACAAAGCAAGTGTGAGACGTTCCAAGAGGGAATGGGTATTGAGATAGAAAAGACCTTGAGAAGGCTGATTCCAACTGACTCCCCATTGGGTCAACTACTACAACATTGGTCGTTGCCCCATCTGAGGACTTACACTCAGAGTCTAGAGAAAAAGAAAATGATCTACCTATGCCAATATAGGTGGCTGAAGTATCCCCTAGGAGACCCTGAGTTTCCTTACCACTGGGATCCCAAAAGGAATACTAGCACATACTGGATAACTCAGTTGAAAGAGTATATAGTGAAAGACTGGATGAAGGAGCAAATACCCTATGTGGAGGTATGGTATCATGTTCACTTTGAAGATCCAGTTCCACCAGAAACAGAAGGAGGACAGTTTGTCAGCAAGGTGGAGGAAAGCGAAACTGAGGACTGGATGGGGAGTCCACCGGCATCGGCTCCGGCAGTCCTGGCACCACCGCCCCTGCCGGCTCCAGTTGCCCAGGCTCCACTTCCACCTGCATATCCAGGACTCAGAAGGGAACTTGCTCAATTAAACAAGGACCTAGAGAATTTGCCTCTAAGAGGAAGGTTGGCCAATCCCATGTCGGCCTTCCCAGTCAGAGAAGTCCCAGATGGCATGAGTGCACAGGGGAATCCAGTCACCGTTTTTGTGGCTGTCCCCATAAAATCTGCTGAGTTACGGGATGTGAAAAAGACCCTTCTGAAACTCCATGAGAATGCTCACGAAGTGGCGGAACAGTTGGAATTGTTTCTGTATACATACCAAGAACTGATGTATATTCTTGGACACCTTTTCACCCCCGAAGAGAGGAACCTCATTAGGAGGGCAGCAATGGCTGCCTGGGATAGGAGACATGCAGGGCAACAGGGAGCAGTGGCTACAGATACAAAGTTCCCCATAGCTGATCCAAATTGGAACATCAATAATAACGCTCATAGGGAGCACATGAGAGATATGAAATGCATGATCATTGAAGGAATTAAATTGGCCATCCCTCAAGGGAAAAACTTGACCAAAGCATTTGAAATAACACAAGGAAAGGATGAGTCCCCGGGGGATTTCTGTGCTCGACTCCGTGAAGGGATAACCAAGTACTCCGGAGTAGAGCCAGAAACCCCTGCCTTCGAGACTCCCCTGAAGATGCAATTCGTCACCAAAGCATGGCCAAATATCCAGAAAAAGATCCAGAAGACAGAGGGATGGGCTGATTTGGGCATGACAGATTTGATGAGAGCAGCCCAACAAGTTTTTGTGAACCAATACTCAGTTAAAACCAAACAGAAGTCTCAGATGATGGTAGCTGCTATGCAAACAGTTAGGAAAAACAGGGAGACCCAGATGTCAGATCCGAGGCCAAGGTGGAGAGATGAAAGATCTCCCAGCAGGGAGTGGAGACCCCCGGTTAGGCGAGGAGGTCCAGGGGGAAATCGAGGCGGTTGATTCCAATGGCCGTCCCAGAGTAGAACTTGCTTCAGAGGCGGGAAAGAGGGACATTTTGCGCACGAATGTCCCAAAACCCCGGAGGAACGAAGCTATGCCCTATATGATTAGGGAAGTTCCGGCTCCCCAAGAGGGACCCGTGGGGAGCCACTGGTAAATGTGTTAGTGGGTCCTGATTATCAGGAACGACTGTTCCTGATCGACACTGGCGCAAGCCGGACATCTGTATGCGATCCAGTAAAGGGAAAATGCAGGTCAAAGCAGACTTTAAAGGTGGTTAGGGTGAGTGGGAAATCCCAAGAGGTCAAGATTTTGGAAGAGGTGAGATTGGAATTGAATGATGTGGTTACTGAAACCGAAATATTGTATATTCCGGATTCAGGGGTGAACTTGCTAGGAAAAGACTTGTTGGATGTTTTTGGAATAGAATTGTGGGATAGAAGAAAGGAAGTTCACATGTGTATGCTAACAACGGAAGATGAGGAGAAGATATCATCAGATGTGTGGGCAGGAGGTGAAGGGGTTAGTCGGGAAAAAAAAAGGTGAAATATTTGGGACATTACATTCATCAGGGGGTTAGGTCCTTGGACCCTGAAAAGGTGAAGGGGATCATGAGCTTGGCTCCTCCCAGGAACAAGACAGAGGTGCGGAAAGCGTTGGGATTATTGGGGTATTGTAGAATCTGGGTAGACCAATTCACAATGTTGGCACAGTTTTTGCATAGAAAGTTGCCTGGAAAGGGAGAGCACATAGAATGGGAGGAGGGAGATAGTGAAAGGTGGGAAGAGCTGAAGAAGGCTTTGTCAACCGCTCCAGTTTTAGCCTTGCCAAACCTGAAACTACCGTTTCATTTGTATGTGACGGTGGCTCAGGGAACAGCAGTTGGAATCCTTGCCCAAAAGAGGGGGGGGCAGTACCAGCCGGTAGCCTTCCTAAGCAAGGGTTTGGAGCTGGTTGTGAAAGGATGACCAGTTTGTGTTCAGGCTGTGGCAGCAACAGCAATGTTGGTGGTGGAGAGCAAAAAGTTAACCTTTGGGGGAGCTTTGGTGGTGCATTCGCCTCATCAGGTCAACTCAGTGGTGAGCCAGATGGCTACCACTTGGATGACCAAAGGGAGGATATTGAAGTGTGAAACCATTTTGAGAACCAGTCCTGATGTGGTAATAGGAACAGACAAGAATCTAAATCCAGCAGAATTCTTGGAGGGGAGAAGGCAGGCGTGGGAACCGGAAGACCATGATTGTCTATTGCAAGTGGATCTCACAAAGAAGGTTAGAGAGGACTTGGAAGAGACTCCATTGGAGAAAGGAGAGAAGTGGTTTATAGAAGATCGAGCAGGGTGGAAAATGTAAAGCGAAAATCTGGGTTTGCAATAGTAACCGGGGAAGGTGAGGTAATAGAGAATGGGTCACTCCCAGCTGCTTGGTCAGCCCAGAAATGTGAATTGTTTGCCCTGACCAGAGCCTTGGAATTGGCTGAGGACATGGAGCCTGGAGAATGGGGGCAAGGGCGAAACCTGATAGACACTGAGGATGTGCAAGGCCCCAACAGAGCCTCACGTGAAGGGAAGAAGCAGCGCAACCTCCTGAGACACTGGTGCAACTCCCTAGCTGGAGCAGTGGAGTGGCAAGACAGGATGGTAGATGATTAATGAGTGCTTCCTTCAGCCTGTCTCATCACACTGATGAGATTGGGCCATGTATGTTGGGTGGGCCTACAATGAACAGGGCGTTTAATAAAGAGTTGTATTTGTGTTGACATGTGTGGATGATTATTACATTATTATTGATAATAAATGGCCATAGGTGTGGCACCAGGGAGGGTGGACCATACAGTCCCACTATGCTTGCACTGGAGGCTTATCTATCCCACTGCTATCCTTACCCATCCCACAGCTATTACCCATCCCAAAGGTATCCCTGCCCATCCCACTGCTATCTTAACCCATCCCACAAGCATGCAAAGGCTTAAACCATTTCTAAAAGTTTCCACCAAGACTTTTTTTTTAAAAAAGAAATGAAGCAAGTGTGTGAATCAAAGATAAACTTTATTGAACAACAAGCTGTAAAACAAAAATGACTCAAGTCAAGTGTCCAAATAAACTCTACAGGTAGCCAGCTACCCAGTCTCTAGCACTCTTATTGGTCACTCGGAGGTGTGCCCAGTCTCAGGGGTGAAGAGTCCAGGGGCTGTGGAGGTAGGTGGTGCTGGAGTGCTGATCTGTATTGTCATTGGGGTGCCTGGCCCCGAAAGGACAACAGGGGACAGTGTGTTGAGAAAGCTCTCAGACAGCTGGCTCAGACCCACAATGCTGAGAGGTCCTTCCTCCATGCCATGGGGTGTCAGCCCCAGTACTGATGAGAGACATACTGAGGCCGGGCTTGGCTGTGGGGTGGAGGAAGGAGTAGTGTAGTGGGGCTGTCTGGTCTGCAGTTGGGTGAGGACTGGCGTGGGTGGCATCGCTGTCATCGGTGGCATCATTGTCATGGGTGGCATCAGTGGCATCAGTGGAACCGGTGGCAACAGTGTCACCCGATGACTCTGTGCCTGGGCTGGGAAGGGCTGCTGCCTGTGCTGCTGGACCTCCTGGTAGCCATCGCCCTGGTAGGTGAGGGCCTGTGGGAAGCCTTGGAATGGGAGGGACATCACCTGGGGTGGAGGAGCAGACCTGGACTGGGTGGGAGCAGGTTCCTCTGGGTCTGGAGGGTTGTGAAGCAGCTTGGTGATCCGGTCCTTCACCACCTGGTACTGAGGTTCCTCCATGTTCTTGAGGGTCTGGTTGACATAGGTGAGGAAGGGCTTGCGGTTGGACGATGAGGAGTCGGTGCTGACCAGCTGAGAGAGGAGATCTATACTGGTGCAGATGGTGTCCCTGATCTCCAGCAGGACAGTGTGGCTCTGCCCCTCCTGCTGTCTGGCTCTCTGCCTTTCTGTGGAGGCGGAGCTGGGGGGGTGGATGCGGGTACGACTGTGGTGGATTCGATGTCTCCTCTCTCCCACCGTACCAGGGAGTCCTCCACGCGCTCCACCACGGTGACAACAGCTGTCCGCGGGTTCTCCGCCGTGGCACGCTCCACAGAAACCTGCCTGGAGACAGGGACTGACTCTCGGCCGGAAGAGGACTGGGTCGCAGCAGGCTGCCGGAGAGAGAGGGTAGAGATTTGGGCTCCTGGTGCTCCTCGGTGGCGGATCTCACTGGAGCCGTCCCCTCCAATTGTGAGAGTCCAGAATTTCTTTAACTTCAAAATGTTGTTAACCTTCAATCAGTATTGGTATGGGAGGGTCAGCCTGGATGGGTCTTAAATCAGAAGTATGTTCAGGTTTTAACAAACTTACATGGAAAACCAATTGAATTCGTCGAAGAGTTTTCGGTAAGTTCAGCTGGACTGTTACAGGGTTTATAATCCGTTCAATAGTGAAAGGACCAACATATTTAGGACCAAGCTTCTTTGAATTTTGAGTGGTTGCAGGTATCTGATGGACAGGAAACCTTTGTCGACTACTTTATATAATTTCTGTGGAAATATTTTCTTGTCTGCAAATTTCTTATGAGCTTGATGGGCCTCATCTAATGCTTTACGTGTTACTGGCCAGTTAAGTTGGAGTTGAGTTATCCATTCATCCAACGAATGGATGTTAGGCCTTTCATGGGGAAGTTCAGGTATGGGTACAAAATCTTGTCCCGAAGCCACTTTAAATGGAGTAAATCCAGTACTACTATGTATGGAGTTGTTATATGCCACTTCAGCAAATGGTAGTAAGTTGGACCAGTTATCTTGTTGATAATTTATATAACATCTAACATACTGTTCTAACACTGCGTTAGTCCTCTCACAAGCCCCATTGGTTTGGGGGTGATGGGAGGAGCTTAAGCCCTGAGCGGAGCCTATCAACTTCAGGAACTTTTTCCAAAAATTTGAGGTAAATTGGACCCCTCTGTCAGAGATTATGCATTCCAGAACGCCATGTAACCTATAGATATGTGAAATAAACAGTTTAGCCAATGTCTTAGCAGATGGAATATTGGAACAAGGTATGCAATGTACCAGTTTGGAAAACAAATCGGTTACCACCCAAATAACCATGTTTCCACTGCTTTCGGGTAATTCTACTATGAAGTCCATAGAGATTTCCTTCCAGGGGGCTGTTGGTCTGGCTACATTTTGCAACAACCCTGCCAGCTTACCAGGAGGTCTCTTTGCCAAAGCACAAATTGGACAGCTAGCTACATAAGCTTCAATGTCCTTCTTCAAAGTAGGCCACCAGAATTGCCGCTTAACCAGGTGTAAGGTTTTCACAAATCCAAAGTGACCAGCTGCTTTAGAATCATGAGCTTGTTGTAGTATTTGGCCCCTCAGCACCTGTGGCATATACAACTTGGTCCCCACCCAAGCCAGACCATCTCTAACTGTATAGTCATTTGAATGAGCCAAGAACCAATCATCAAGTTTTAAATCTTCTTTTAGTTGTTTGGTTAGGTCATTCAATAAATCCACTTCTTGTTTCTTCTTTTGGGCTCTGGTGATCATTGAGGTGGCTAGATGTTTGGTCGAAACAATTGGACTTATCACCTCCTGGCGAATACTATTATATTGGGGTAGTCTAGAGAGAGCATCCGCCATGAAGCTCTTCCCCCCTGGAATGTACTTCAGTGAAAAATTGAACCGCTTGAATTACTGGGCTCAGCGAACTTGTTTAGGGGACAGCTTCCGAGGTGTTTTTAAGACTTCCAAATTTTTATGATCAGTCCATACCTCAAATGGATGTTTTGCTCCTTCCAGGAAATGTCTCCAAGTCAGTAAGGCCCAACGAACTGCAAAAGCTTCTTTTTCCCAGATGGCCCACCTTCTCTCGGTTTCAGACAGTTTACAGGAGGTATACACACAAGGCTGTAAGGTCCCTTTCTCGTTGATTTGAAGTAACACCACTCCAACGGCCACATCACTTGCATCGGCTTGGATCACGAAAGAAGCCTCCATATCCGGGTGCTTTAGCACTGGTTCTGCAGCAAACGGTCATTTTAGCTTTTCAAAAGCTGCTTGGCACTCCATGGACCACTCGAACAGCTTACTCGGCCTTGGCTTCACCTCCTGTTTTGTTTTTAAAGGCCCTGTCACACTGCAAAAACGGATGCAAAGAGGAAGCAAAACGGACAAAAAACCTTGCCATCCGTTCTAAAACGCGATGTACTCACTGCCTCCATTTGGCTTCCTCTCTATCCGTCCAGCATCCGTTTATTGATGTTTCATCCGCTCCAAAAGTTTTAGGCTGCCTAAAACTTTTGCGCGGAAAATGTATCCAGTTCGTCCGTTCTGCATCCGCTACGCATCCGCTACGCATCCGTTATGCATCCACTATGCTTCCGCTATATCCACTAGGCATCCGCTGCAGATCCGCGCAACTCCATCTGCCTGGACGCAGGGAGGAAGCGGAACGGACGCAGAACGAATGCCTAGTGGATGCAGCATGGAAACAAAGCGTTTAAAATGGAAAAAACGTTCGTAGAGGGGACCTATCTCGGATATTAAGGATGCCTAGAGGATGCCTAGAGGATGCCTAGAGGATGCAAAGGGACACCTATACTGCCTATAAAAAGGCGGAGCAACTCATCTGCATCGCACTTTCAGACCAGCAGCCCAGCGGTGCAGACCTCTGCAGCCTTCATCTGACTGACTCTTCCACAGCATCCAGTCATCTCCACCATGGATTGCGACAAAATCCTTTTGGCAGCCAACATCCTTCTGCATCACTGCAAAACCATCAACAGTCTCTGTGAACTCTACTACGGCAAGAAAAGGAGGCACCCAAAAAAAGTCTGAGTCCAAAGATGGTTAGCCAGAAGAGCACAGTACCAACTTTACGACAAGCTGATGGTGGAGCTCAGGAGCGAAGACACGCATGTGTTCCAGAACTTCATGAATACGCCTCCAGCCATGTTTGATGAACTTCTGCAGCGCCTGACACCCAGGTTGAGCAAGACAAAAAACAACTTCCCGCCCAGCCTGGAACCTGGGCTCAGGGTGGCACTCACTCTGCACCACCTGGCCTCAGGGACCCCCTACAGGAGCATGCAGTACGGCTGGAGGGTGCCACCCAGCACCATCAGCTTTGTGGTCAGACAAGTGGTGTGGGCCATCCTCGAAGAATACAAGGAGGAACTCCTCCAGTGCCCCACCACTGAAGAAGGATGGAAGAAAGTTGCAGAGCAGTGGTATCAGAAGTGGAACTTCCCCCACACCGTTGGAGCCATCGATGGCAAGCACGTGGCCTGCAAGGTTCCAGCCAACTTGGGGTCCACTTATTTCAATTACAAGAGCTTCTTCAGCATCATCCTCTTCGCCATGGTCGATGCTGACTACAAGTTCATGTACATCGCTGTTTCAGGCAACGGCTCATCTTCAGATGCCCAGGTATACAACAACAGTCACCTCAAGGAGGGGCTGGAAAGCAACCTCATGGTGGGCTTCCCAGATCCAGAACCCCTGCCCAACGACATGCAAGATGTGCCCTACTTCATCGTGGGGGATGACACCTTCTCCCTCTCAACCTACCTCACGAAGCCCTACACCTCCAAATACCTCACCCGTGAAGAGAGGATCTTCAACTACAGGCTGTCCAGGGCAAGGCGGGTGGTGAACGCCTTTGGCATCCTGGCCAACAGGTTCCAGGTACTTCTCAACACCATGCAGCATCGCCCACAGAGCATGAGGAGGATCGTGGAAGTTTGCAGCATCCTGCACAATCTCATGCGCACCCGCTACCCAGTCTTGCAGAACAGGCTCATGGACCTCCAACAAGGCAATGGGGACATGGAGCCTGGGGAATGGAGGCAAGGGCGAAACCTGATCGACACTGAGGATGTGCAAGGCCCCAACAGAGCCTCACGTGAAGGGAAGAAGCAGCGCAACCTTCTGAAAGACTGGTGCAACTCCCCAGCTGGAGCGGTGGAATGGCAAGACAGGATGGTAGATGCTTAATGGATTCTTCCTTCAGCCTGTCTCATCACACGGATGAGATTGGGCCATGTATGTTTGGTTGGCCTACAATGAACAGGGCATTTAATAAAGAGTTGTGTTTATGTTGACATGTGTGGATCAATGCTTACATTGTAATTGATAAGGGCCATAGGGGTGGCACCTGGGAGGGTGGACCATACAGTCCCACTATGCTTGCACTGGAGATTTATCTATCCCACAGCTATCTTAACCCATCCCAAAGGTATCCCTGCCCACCCCACAGCTATCTTAACCCATCCCACAAGCATGCAAAGGCTAAACCATTTCTAAAAGTTTCCATCCAGACTTTATAGAAAAAAATAATAATGAAGCAAGCGTGTGAAACAAAGATAAACTTTATTAATAACAACCTGTAAAGTAAACATGAACCAAGTCAAGTGTCCAAATAAAGTCCAAAAATATCCAGGCAGCCAGTCTCTGGTACTCCTCTTGGTCACTCGGAGGTGTGTGCCCAGTCTAATTTTTAGGGTGCAGGTGCTCTGGAGGTGGGTGCTGCTGCAGTACTGGTCTGAGGTGCTGATGGAGTGCCTGGCCCCGAGAGGACAACAGGGGGATGGTGTGTTGAGGAAGGTGTTGGACAGCTGGCTCATCCCCGCAATGCTGAGAGGTCCTTCCTCCATGCCATGGGGTGTCAGCCCCAGTACTGAGGACGGATGTACTGAGGCCGGGCTTGGCTGTGGGATGGAGGAAGGAGAAGTGTAGTGGGACTGCCTGCTGTGCAGCGAGGTGAGGAGTGGCGTGGGTGGCATCTGTGGCGTGGCTGGCATTGATGTCATCGGTGGCATCATTGGCGTAGGTGGCATCGGTGGCATCAGTGGAACAGCTGGCAACGGTGCCGCCCGATGACTCTGTGCCTGGCCTGGGAAGGGCTGCTGCCTGTGCTGCTGGACCTCGGGGTAGCTATAGCCCTGGTAGGTGAGGGGCTGTTGGAAGCCTTGGTATGGGAGGGACATCACCTGGGGTGGAGGAGCAGACCTGGACTGGGTGGGAGCAGGGGCTTCTGGGTCTGGAGGGTTGTTAATCAGCGTGCAGATCCTCTCATTCACCAGCTGGTACTGGGGATCCGGCATCTCCTTCAGGGTCTGGTTCAAATAATTGAGGAAGGGCTTGCGGTTGGAGGAGGAGGATTCGATGGGGACCAGCTGAGAGAGGAGACCTATGCTGGTGCGGATGGTGTCCCTGATCTCCACCAGGACCTTGTGGCTTTCCCCCTCCTGCGGTCTGGCTCTCTGCCTTCCTGTGGAGGTGGCAGTGTGGGTGGATGGGACTTCGGCAGCGGTGGACTCGATGTTTCCTTTCTCCCGCCACACCAGGGAGTCCTCCTCGCTCTCCACCAAGCTTTCAACACCTGCCTGGGGGTTCTCCGCCGTGGCATGCTCCCCCAAAACCTGCCTGGAGACAGGGACTGACTCTCGGCCGCCAGAGGACTGGCTCCCTGCAGGCTGCCTGAGAGTGAGGGTAGACAGATGGGCTCCTGGTGCTGCTTGGTGGTGGATCTCACCCTCCAGGAAGCTGCACCTGGCCATGACGTAGTTCTCTCTGTCCATCAGCTTGACCACGGCCTGGCCAGATTTTTTGCGGTGCAGCTTCCCGTACCAGGTGTGCATATGTTTCCACCAGCCGAGTAGCACCTCCGAAGTGTAGCCCAGACTCTCCACCCTCTCTCTCCAAGCAGCCTGCTTCCGCTTGGTGTCCCTGTACAGCCGGTGTCCCTTCCGCCACAGATAGTCATTCTCTTTCAGCCACTCCAGCACCTCATCCTCGTGCGCCTCCTCAATAAAGTACTGCCTCCTCTCCCGTTGACATGAACGACTCTTCCTCCCTCTGGCAGGGCCATAGGGCCCTCATCAGAGGGACTTCGAGGTTGTAGGGGCTGCTCCTCCACACCAACAGCAGCAGCAGCAGCAGCAGCAGAATCATCATCATCAGAAACATCACCAGCAGGATCATAATCAGCATCATCATCATCAGCAGCAGCAGCAGCAGAATCACCAGCAGGATCATAATCAGAATCAGCAGCAGCAGCAGCAGCAGCAGCAAGACCAGGATGAGCAGCAGCAGAGTAAGCACCAGCAGCAGGACCAGCAAGACCAGGAGCACGAGCAGAACCAGCAGGACCAGCAGGACCAGAAGCAGCTTCAGCAGAGTACGCAGCAGAAGCACCACTGTCAGGAGCAGCCACAGCAGAAGCTCCAGCAAGAGAAGAGTGAGCCCAAGCAGCAGAAGCCCCAGCAGAAGCAGAGTCAGGGACATGGTGCGGGAGGGTGGCCCTGTCCCTCTTGCCAGGGATGGCGGCAGGTTGCTGAGACTTTCGCTTCTTCCCCATGGTTGTGGGGTTGCTGGCTGGCAGGGAGGCTGGCAGGCACCAAGGCTGGCACCAAGGCAGGCACCAAGGCTGGCAGGAAGCCTGTTAGGAAGCCTGTTAGGAAGCCTGGCAGGAAGGCAGACACCAAGGCTGGCAGGCAGACTGGCTGGCAGGGAGGCTGGAAGGCAGGCTGGCAGCAATGCTGGCAGGGAGGCTGGAAGGCAGGCTGGCAGGGAGGCTGGCAGGGAGGCTGGAAGGCAGGCTGGCAGCAAGGCTGGAATGGAGGCTGGAAGGCAGGCTGGCAGGGAGGCTGCCCAGGAGGCTGGGAGGCAGGCTGGCAGGGAGGCTGCCCAGGAGGCTGGGAGGCAGGCTTGGAGTCAGGCTTGGAGTCAGGCAAGCAGGCAGGGCAGGCAAGGAACTCAAAGTGTCCGGCAGCAGGTCTTTCCTCTGAATGGTGACCTGCTTCCGAGCTGCTTCCCTTTATATCCGGGGGACTTGCGCAATACATCCCCCCCGCATGCGCAATTAACGCGCGACATCCATTCCGCTTCCGCTGTGCATCCGCTAGGCTTCCGCTGTGCATCCGCTTCATCCGCTGTGCATCCATTCTGCATCCGTTTTTTCCGTTCTGCATCCGCTTTTCTGAGACCCCCTGGAAGCCCTGCGAACGCGCCATCTGTTCTGCATCCGCTGGGCTTCTGTTCCGCATCCGCTTTTCATCCACCCTGCGTCCTCCCTGCGTCCGTTTCATCCGCTCCAATTATTCAAATTTTCACCCCTTTTTAGCACGGATACAACGGATGTAACATTTTTCTCTTCCGTTGTGTCCTCTTTGCATCCGTTGGGCAGTGTGACACAGCCTTAAGAGATTTGTGATGGGCATTGCTATCTTCGCAAAAGTCGGGATAAATTGCCGGTAAAAATGTGCAAATCCCAAGAATCTTTGAAGTTGTTTTCTGGTTCGTGGTGGAGCCCATTCCAATACAGCACGCACTTTCTCTGGATCCATTTCTATGCCCTCAGATGAAATGCGATATCCCAAATAGTCAATTTTCTCTTGATGGAATTCACACTTGGATAGTTTAGCATACAACTTAGCGGCACACAGTTTCTGTAGAACCGACTGCACCAGTTTCACATGTTCATCCAGAGTTTCTGTGTAGATAAGGATGTCATCAAGATAAACCAGAACCCCCCTGTATAAATGTTCATGTAACACCTGATTGATCATCTGCATGAATACAGCTGGGGCCTCTTGTAAACCAAAAGGAAGAACATTGAATTGGAAGCAACCCATCGGGCAGTTAAAAGTGGTGTTCCACTCATCCCCTTCCTTAATTTGAATTCGGTAGTATGCTTCTCTCAAATCCAACTTCGTGGAAATCTTCCCCTTGGCTAGGTGGGCCAACATGTCCTTCATCAAAGGCAGGGGGTACACGTTTTCCACGGAAATGGTGTTCAAATTTCTGTAGTCCACCACCAAGCGTTTGGAGCCATCTTTCTTTTCACAGAACAGCACAGCGGGCGCTACCCGGGGCTTAGCAGGTTGGATGAAACCACGTTCCAGATTTTAATCGATAAACAATCTTAGCTCCTCTAATTCCCGTGGTGTCATTGAGTACAACTTCGGTTTCAGGAGCTTTACCCCAGGCAAAATTTCAATAGCACAATCTGTTGACCGGTGAGGCGGGAGCTCATCGGAGGCTTTCTCACTGAACACTTCCTTTAAATCCCAATACTCTTGGAATTTTCTCTTCCCCTTTCATGGATTCGGTACCTGTGGAAGCTATTTCAATCAGAATCTGAAGCTTCGGCTGAGATCTCCCCTTTTTTTCCGGTCGCTGCTTTGTGCGTATGCGCAACAACCCCTTCCTCCAGTTAACCTGGGGTTCCATTTCCGGAGCCAGGGCTCCATCCGAGGGACCACAATAAAACGCAGAATCTCATCATGTTCTCCCATGATCATTTCTATAGGTTCCGTGATAAAACGTGCAGGACAACCTCCAGCCACTGATCCATCTAATTGGGCAAAGGAAATGGGCATCTTTAAAGGTTTTAGTTTTAAGTCCATTTTCTCCACTACTTCCGTGTTGATTATACACCTTGTGCATCCAGAATCTAATAGGCCTAGCATTTCCCCTTCCACCCCTGAATTGGGTACCCTCAACTTCACTGGAATGATCATAGGGCCCACGCTTGGACTTACCAGGAAGACGTCTTCCGAGTCGAAATCGTCCTCCTCAGGGGTAACTGGGGTTTCTGACTCCTCTCCTGCAGGAGGGGGGGACCTCTGCCGTCTCTTTTGACTTTAGTGCCGCTTCGCAAGGCTTTGCTGGGGATTTTCCAGGTTTCTTCCCTTCTTTTGGCATCCCCTTTGGTTCCAGCTTGACTTTGCAGTTCACAGCCCAGTAACCTTCCTTCCCGCATCGAAAACAGGCAAAGGGTTGGGTCTTGCTGTCACTCCTCCCCTCTGAGTTTGGGAACCTCTTAAGGATGGGGGCAGGAGGAAGGTTTGCTCCACCCAGAACCTCCCCACCGTCTGCTTCGGGTTAAATCAATCTCCACTTCTTCTGACAGCAAGTACCACATCTGCAAGTCATTTGGGTCTCTTCTAGCAATGCATCTCTGGTACACATCTTCATTTAAACCATCTTTAAATGCTTCTATCAGGGCTTCCTGGGACCAGCCTCAGATATGACCTGCTAACTGTCTAAATTCTTGGGTGTAGTCAGCCACTGACCTCCACCCCTGATTTATGGTCTTCATCCTGATCCGGGCCTTGCGCTCTACCAATGGGTCCTCAAATCTAGCTCGCAGTGCAGTCATGAACAGGTTATAATTCATCAACTGGGGAGCATTATCATAATGCAGGGTCACCATCCACTCTACAACTGTTCCCTCCAGAGCCCTGGTAACACATCTCACTTTGGCTGCTTCTGAGGGAAAATCCTCCCTGTATTTTTCCATATAGCTCCAAACTTGGGCTAGGAAAAATCCCAAGGTTTTGGGACCCCCCCCCCCCGTATCTTACTTCTAATGGAGGCAGCCTAGGAGCTCTACGCCTTCTAGGAATTACACATACACCTCCCGCTGAGGGCCCCGGGGCTGCTGCTGGATCGGGTTGATTTATGGGAGAGGGGGCTGCTCTGTTTCTTCTAGCTGGGGCTACTCCCCCTTCCCCTTCATACCTTTGTGCAGCTTGGAGTTGTTCAAAGGCTTCATCAAGGAGTCTCCTGGCTTGATTCAGTGAGAGTTCTCTCTTTTCCTTCTCTTGCCATGACTCCTCTTTTCCACGCCGGCGGGTGGTGGTCCCGGGGGTGATCTTTCTCTGGATCTTTCCAGCCAACCTCCACCGACCATCTGGGCTTCACAGCTGGATCTTCTTCCAGATTGAGCTCTGCTAACGATTGGGCTTCCTGTACCAGCAAAAAATCTTGCCCTCCAATGGCTCCCAGATCTTCCTGGTCACTAGTTGGTCACTAGTTGAAGATGACATGATGTTCAGGCCCCCACCGTGTGGGCTAGTAGAGGGAGATTCAGAATAATGTCAGGTGGTGCTCCATTCAAAATCCAAGAAAGAAATACTTAGACTCTTTAATTTAGAGAAAAGTTATCTTTTACTGAAAGTGAAGTGGTAGCAACCAGAGAATTCTGAATCTGAGAAATTCGTCATATAAATCCCATATACAATGTGATGGAAGTGTTCCCAATTAGAAATTGTGAATCTGATCATGTGGGCAACTTCAGGTGATGATGAGGCCTCTGTCCGTTGACCTTGGCATATTTTGATAACAGGTTGCAGTTGCGCAGAGAAAAGAAAGCTAAGCGAGAAATAGAAATCTAACTCTGACGTATGCTTTCCCTCCCTCATTTACACAACAGAAAAATGTAAAACCTCCAGCTCACTTCCCAGACTCATTCCGTCCTCCCCTCCCCCCCGTTTCTTATGACAGCTGAAAGATGCAAAGCGATAGTAGAAGATCTTGAAGGCTGACATAGGGTCTCCAGCAGAGGGCTGGACCTCCAAGCTCCCTTCCATACCCATTATTCTATGTTCTAAGTGGTAGATTTGTTTTTTAGGATCAACCGAACAGCAGTAATGGAACAAGCCATCAAGAAAAACACTGCACGTTAGAAATTCTTGGAAAACATACTTAGATGCTGTCAAATTTCGATGCCTATGAAGACCTCAACAGTGCAAACAATTGTATTTTCTGGACATGCTATAGAAGTAAATTTGCCTTCTGAAAAGGCAGAATAGAAAGAATATTGACAGTTTTGAATGTTCGAGAGAACTCCTGAGAGTATCGTAAGCAGCCAAGAAAATAAATGAATGAATCATCAGACAAATTGGCCCCACGTTTTTACTTGTAGCATAAATGATCAACTTCAAATTATCATCCTTCATGGACATTATAAGAAGACCTAGGTCTCTGGAGAAAGCGTTAATGCTGGGAAAGGTGGAAAGGAAAGAGCGGAACTACTAGCAGGAGGGTGGATAAATTTGATGGCACATAATTAATCAGTCAGTTAATTAGTAGTGCTTCTAGTGAGAAACCTGATTTTATTTCAACTACTATTGAATTAGTTTACTTTTCTTTTTTTTCTGTCCCTGGATCTTTTCCACAATTTTCTCCAGCTAGTGAGGTGGTAAGCCTAATGCCCGAGTCTTGCCAGAAAGCCAGAAAAGAGCGCCATTCCTCAGTAAACGCTCAATTCAAAAGTACTCAGCGATTTCCAATTCCTCCCATCCTTGGCTAGCATGCCAGAAAAGAGCTCATTCCTCGGAAAGTGCTCAATTCAAAAGCGCTCAATGATCTGCGATTCGACCCATCCTACTAGAAGGTAAAGACCCTGTCACACAGCACCAACGGATGGAAAGAGAATGTAAAACGGAGAGAAACACTTGCCATCCGTTGGTTAACATGATGCTTCCGTTCTGTACTCACTGCATCTGTTTTTCATCCTCTCTATCCGTCCAGCATCCGTCGACTGACATTTCATCCGCTCAAAAAGTTTTGAGCTGCACAAAACTTTTTGAGCGGAAAATGTATCAAACGCATCCGTTCTGCATCCGCAACGCATACGGGGAACATCCGTTCTACATCCATCGTCATCCGTTATGCATCCGCTATATCCGCTAGGCATCCACTGCGCATCTGCGCAACTCGCATCTGCTCCAGCGGAAAACGGACACAGGGAGGAAGCGAAATGGATGCGGAATGGACACGCAGCGTCAGTAGCACGGACAGAGAAAGGATGAAAGTGGATGCAGCTTGCATAAAAAGCATTAAAATGGAAAAAACGTTCTCAGAGGGAACGTATCTCAGATATTTAGGATGTCTGCAGGATGCCTAGAGGATGCAAAAGGACACCAAGCAGAAAACCTATATTTCTTATAAAAAGGGGGAGGAACTCACCTGGATTTCACTTTCAGTCCAGCAGCCCTGCGGTGCAGACCTCTTCAGCCTTGCTCTTGCTCTTGCTCTTGCTCTTCCAAAGCATCCAGTCATCTCCACCATGGATCATCACACACTCCTTTTGCTAGCCACCATCGTTCTACAACAGTGCGAAGCCATCTACAGGCTCTTTCACCTGTTCTACGTGAAGAAAAGGAGGCGGCCAAGAAGTGTCTGGGTCCAAAGATGGATCGTGAGAAGAGCCGAGTACGAACTGTATAACAAGCTGATGGTGAAGCTGAGGATCGAAGACCCACATGCATTCCAGAACTTCATGAGGATGCCACCAGCCATGTCCCTTCCGCCATAGATACTCGTTCTCCCTCAGCCATTCCAGCACCTCATCCTCATGTTCCTATTAGATGGATTATTGCCTCCCGTTCTCGTTCTCGCGTATGCCTCTTCCTCCCTCTGCCAGGGCCATCTGGGCCCTCATCAGAGGGGCCTTGAGGTTGTAGGTGCTGCTCCACCACACCACCAGCAGCAGCAGCAGCAACAACAGTAGCAGCAAAAGCAGGACCAGCAGGACCAGGAGCAGCGCCAGCAGAGTAAGCACCACAGCAGAAGCACCAGCACCAGGTGCAGCACCAGCAGAGTAAGCACCAGCAGAAGCACCAGCACCAGGAGCAACACCAGCAGAGTAAGCACCAGCAGAAGCCCCAGCACCAGGAGCAGTGCCCGCAGAGTAAGCATCAGCAGAAGCCCCAGCACCAGGAGCAGCACCAGCAGAAGCTCCAGCACCAGAAGAGTCAGCCCAAGCAGCAGAAGCCCCAGCAGAAGCAGAGTCAGGGCCAGGGGGTGGGATGGTGGCCCTGTCCTTCTTGCCAGGGCTGGCAGCAGATGGCAGAGCCTTCCTCTTCTTCCGCATGGTTGTTGGCTGGCTGGCTGGTTGGAGCTGTGTCTGGCAGCAAGTATTTCCTCTGAATGGTGACCTGCTTGCGAGCTGCTTCCCTTTATATCTGCAGGGCTGACGCAATGTATCCTCCCTGCATGCGCTGTGAATGATTTGCATCCGCTAGGCTTCCGCTCTGCATGCGCTTCATCCGCTCGGCATCCGCTCTGCATCTGTTCCTTCCATTGCACATCCACTTCGCTGTGCTCCCCTGGAAGCCCCGCGGATGTGCTATCCGTTTCCATCCGCTTCCATCTGCTAATCTTCCGTGGAGCATCCGCTTAACATCCTGGCTACATTCTCCCCCCATCCGTTCCTTTCTGTTGTTGTCCGCTCTGCTTATGCATATTCGGGGCACTTTTAAGAGTGGATAACAACGAACGAAACATTTTCTCGTCCGCTGTGTCCTTTTTACATACATTTTGCAACCGTCGGCTTATGTGACAGGCCATTTACATCTAAAAAACATCCAAGTTACCCAAGAGCTTGCTCTTCCTGAGACCATTATCTGTGAACTGACCTTAAATATCACATTTTGGTTCTTACTATGTTGCAGACCCCTGATCATGACATCAAACATGTAAAGAAGCTAAATACACTACTAACATGGGCAGCATCCTGCCCATACATTTTTATCTTTCTTGGTGACTTCAATCTACCTCATATAAACTAAACGAATGTACAGCTGAACCCATACATGCAACCTTCTACAATGCTGTAACAAATCTGGGACTGGAACAACTAGTTCCAAATAATACTAGGCTTAACAACTGCCTCGATCTCATCTTCTGCAATAGTTTGAATTCAATTTAAAGAATACAAATTAAAGAACCCTTTTCCAACAGTGACACAACACGATTGCCTTTAGTTTCAACATACGTCCACACAAAAATCATCACAATGACAAAATCCCCAATTATAACTTCAAAAAAGGCAACTATGATCTTATAATCAATGATCTCTCTTCCCTTGATTGTCAATTTCTATTCACTGGATGCAATACTGTTGAAGACCATTACAACATATTCTTACTAGAGGTCAAAAGAGCCATCAAACTATATGTACCAATAACAATTCCGAAAACCAGGAAAAACAGATTACCTATGACAATAAGGAAGCTTCAGTCCAAAAACAGATCACTTTGGCGAAAAAAACAAATATGGTCACGTTGCCAACTTCAAAAGCCGATACAAAAATCTATGCCACCAGATAAAAACTGAATGCACTAATTATCACATTAAACAAGAGGAAAACCTTCTAGGCATAAATTCCACCCGTGCTTTCTACAATTTTGTAAACAACAAACTAAAAGACTACAGTACATCCCACCCCTGAGAGGACCTAATGGCAAAAACGACACCATCAAAGCCAACCTCTTTAACACATTCTTTGGCTCAGTATTTGCAATGGATCAAAGGCCAGTACTTCCTAGTCAAACCACAGACAACTGCAATGATCTAATACATATCGATTTTACAGAAGACATTGTTGAAAAAGCACTGCGCAATCTAAAACCATCCCCTATCTATTGGATTGGACGGAATATGTGCCTACTTCTTAAAAAAGCTATCCACTGCCATAGCTGAACCTCTAAGTATAATCTTTGAAAAATCTTTCAGGACCAGCTCCTTGCCAAAACTATGGTCACAAGCTGTTCTATATGAAAAGTGGGTGACTCCAAATCTGCAAACCTGATTGGTCAAATAAAGTAAGCATTGGATTGGCTCACTAGGAACCAATCCAAAGAGCTGCTAAAAGGCGGCAAATTTAAGCAACTGCCATTGGCTACAAGCAGGCAAGCCAGCCTGTATAAAAGGCTGGCCTCAGCTTCAGCCAAGTGTTCCTATTTACTGACTAGTTAAAGAATAAAATATTTGTTGTTGGAACCCGGTCTACCTCGTGTGTTTTCCGAACAAAACACTGGTGACGAGGATGGGATCGTCCTGAATGGAAAAACCTGCATGCGGTGATAAGAAGTCCAGATGACAACCAAGATGTCTGGAAACAACGCACCGCCCGCACCCTTCAATCTCAATGAAGAGGATTGGGATTCCTATGCTGATCGCTTCCAGATGTATTTGGAGAGCAATGAAATGGAAGACATTTCAGAGCAACGCAAGAGAGCTGTATTCCTGACGCACTGCAGGCCAACAGTTTTCAAGATGGCAAAGGCCCTTGCGAAGCCCCGAGATGTTAAACAACTAACGTGGCCAGAATTGCAAAGAATCCTCAAAGCACACTCCGCTCCAATGGTGTCAAACTTAATAAAGCGACACGAATTTTACCGCAGAGACCAGAGAGAGGGAGAGACCGTCGCTGATTTCATCGCTGCCCTTAGACAACTAGGGTGTGTGTGAATTTTTGAACATTGATGAAGCAATGAGGGATCGCGTGCTGTTGGGCCTGAGAGACTTGACCACACAGAGTAAATTACTCAACAAGCCCAACATCACCGTTACCGAAGCCATCGCGGAAGCCACAGCTGCTGAAGCCGTGAAAAAATCTGCCATAGCCATGAAAAAGATGAACACACACAGCGAAGAAACACCAACCAAAGACAGAAAGCAGCCTGCCACCACAACCCACTACGAAGAGTTGGGCGAAACAATTGAATTGAGCGAAGAAGACGATGAGGTCCACCGTTTGCTCACGAACAGAAAAGAGCGCGAAAGAAGAAATTGGCGGGAATGCACTGGCTGTGGAGGAAACCATCCCTGAGCCGAATGCAGATTTCTCGATGCCATCTGCCGGCATTGCAGGAAACGAGGGCACATCGAGAAAGTCTGCAGGAACAAAAAATGCTACAGCCCAACGAGACGCAGAAATTCCCCAACACGAGCTCAGCCTAAACGAGCTGAGAGAAAGTGGCAACAAGAGAAGCGAGCCAATACACACCAAACTGTCATTATAAAGAGCGCTCAGACGGAAAGTGGGAAGAAAATTAAAGTCATTGTAAAAATCGAAGGAAAACACTGCAAGATGGAAGCGGACTCGGGATCCTTCCTCTCCATGGTATCGTGGGACACAATAAGACAGCTAGTCCCAGGTATCAAACCCAAAGAATTGAAGAAGCAGCACCTAACCCTCAAGGACTATCAGGGAAACCAAATCCCTGTGGTAGGCATGGGACAATTCCGAGTCGCCTACAAACAACATGTCAAGGTGCTACCGCTGACCATAGTCGACCAAGACAGACCAAGCCTCCTGGGCATCGAATGGTTCGCGCCATTGGGCATCGGGATGACCGGGATCGATCGAGTGACTACAACCGGCTGGGAAGACGACCTCATCCGAGAATTCCAGGACGTTTTTGACGGCTCACTTGGCAAGTATCGGGGAAATCCCATTTCTTTCAATCTAAACCCCCAAATAGCCCCACGAAGAATAAAAGCCAGGTGAGTTCCTTTTGCACTAAAGGCAAAAATAGAGGAACAGCTGGACAAATTAATAGCCCAAGGGGTGTTAGAACCTGTGGACCATGCCAAGTGGGAAACGCCTATTGTCACACCCATAAAACCTGACGGGTCCATTAGAATCTGTGGTGACTATAAGGCTACCCTGAACCACGCATTACAACCAAGCGCATACCCGGTGCCAGTAGTCCAGCATTTGCTTCACTCCCTGGGAAAGGGCAAGGTTTTTGCTAAACTCGACTTGGCACAAGCCTATCAACAACTCCCAGTGGACCCAGAAACAGCAGAAGCACAGACTATAGTCACCCATAAGGGCGCATTCAAATGTCACCGGCTCCAATTTGGAGTAAGCGTGGCCCCTGGCGTTTTCCAGAGTCTAATGGAACGCCTCCTAAATGGCATACAAGGAGTCGTTCCCTATTTTGACGACGTCCTAATCTCGGCCAGAGATGAAACTCAATTAAGGAAAAGACTCAAAGAAGTATTAACTAAGTTTAGGGAATCTGGCCTCAAGGTAAAAAGAGAAAAGTGCTGTTTAATTAAGAATTGCGTCGAATTCCTGGGCTACTCAATAGACGGAGAAGGTATCCACCCTACAGACAAAAAAGTTAAAGCAATCAAAGACGCACCTGAACCAAGAAATAAAACCGAACTACAAGCATTTTTAGGACTAATTAATTTCTATAATGTGTTCCTGCCAAACAAGGCCACTATAGCAGAACCGTTACACCGTCTTTTAGATAAGAAGGCAACTTGGACTTGGGGTTACAAAGAAAAAAAAGCCTTCCAAAATATTAAAAGCTTGCTAACATCAACAAACATTCTCATCCAATTTAGCGACACTCTGCCATTAAGAGTGACCTGCGACGCCTCACCATACGGGGTAGGTGCCATCCTGAGCCACCAACTACCTGATGGCAGAGAAGCACCCGTCGCATATTACTCTAGGACTCTTTCCAAAACCGAGCGGAATTACAGCCAATTGGACAGGGAAGCTCTAGCAATTGTCGCTGGAGTAAAACGCTTTCACGAGTACTTATATGGGCGGACTTTTCAAATCATAACAGACCACAAACCGCTGATGGGGATTTTGGCGGGAAACAAGCCAACACCTAATATTCTGTCCCCAAGAATGACTAGATGGTCAGAGTTCCTAGCAGCTTATTCCTACACTCTGACACATCGCCCAGGGAAACAAATTTCCCATGTGGACGCTTTGAGCAGAGCACCCTTACCAGCAACCGACGAAGACCCGGCACCAGCGATGACAACACTACAAATTGAGACTTGCCCCGATCTACCCATATCAGCTTATGATGTCGCCAGAGCCACCGCAAAAGACTCATTGACTGCCCGCGTTCTTAGCTGGGTAGGTAAAGGCTGGCCGGAGAATCAAAAAACTGAAAACTTAAAACCTTTCCGGTCCAGACAGACTGAACTTTCAATCCAAAAGGGGTGTTTGTTGTGGGGTGATCGGGTGGTAATTCCTGCCAAATTACAACCCAGGGTACTTAGGTTGTTACATGAAGGGCACCTGGGAATGGTTAAGATGAAAAGCCTTGCTAGAAGTTATGTTTGGTGGCCGGGTATTGATAAGGACATAGAGTATTGGGTAAGCTCATGCAACAAATGCCAGGAAATTAGACCGTCCCCACCAAAAGCACCCGTTAAGGACTGGGAAACCCCTCGGGGACCTTGGTCAAGAATACACATTGATTTCGCGGGTCCTACCAAGGGGCATACCTTTCTGATTGTCGTTGATGCCTATTCAAATTGGCTTGAAGTAAAAGTTATGCCATCAACGACAACAGAAACTGTAATTAAAAAGCTGGACAACCTTTTTGCCACCCATGGCATACCGGAAGTTCTTGTCTCAGATAATGGGCCACAGCTAACCAGCATACCATTTGAGCAATACCTAGCCTCCCTAGGTATAAGACATGCCCTAACCGCGCCGGCTCACCCGGCTGGGAACCGCAGGGCTGAGAGAATGGTCCGGTTTACTAAAGAAGGTTTAGAAAGAATGGACGCCGGAGATGTCCAACAGAAAGTAAACCGTTTGCTCACACTCCAGCACATAACGCCCAGTACCATAACCAACAAGTCCCCAGCAGAATTACTTATGGGACGAAAGTTAAGATCACATCTTGATAGGTTACACCCAAATTTTACTCCAGAAAACCCCCCTGACTCCTCTACACGGTTTAGACAATTCGAAATAGGCGATTTAGTATACGCTAAAAACTTCACCGGGGACCCGGTATGGCTACCAGGACAGATTACCCAAATCACAGGCCCCAAATCCTACCGATTAATAATAGAGGATGGCAGGGAATGGAAGCGGCACATAGACCAGCTTCGATCCCGAATTATAGAGAGAACCACAGACTTACAACCATTCACCGACAAAACCGACGAATTGCAAACCAAGGTGGGGGGGGAAAGGCGAGAAGTAAATAAAGAACTGTTTAAAACCAAAACCAATAAAACATATAATCAAAAAGAGCAAATAAAAGACTCACTGTTTGGAGAGACTTGCGTGAAGAGCCCATCGGAAGGGGCCAGCCAGGCCAGCTCGACCTGCCCAGAGGAAACGGGAGGGAGCGGCAAAACCGCCAGCCTAAGAAACTCAGGCGGCGGTAAAATGGCTGACTCACCCTTCCAGACGGTTCCAGGGAGAAGAACGCACGACATGGCAGCCCCATCCGAACCAGTCGAAGACTTCACTAAGAATGAACCGCGCAAGTCAAGTCAAATCCGGAAAAGCCCCGCCTACCTGCGAGACTACGTCACCACGTAGGACTGAACTAAGAGGGGAGGGGTGTCCTATATGAAAAGTGAGTGACTCCAAATCTGCAAACCTGATTGGTCAAATAAACTAAGCATTGGATTGGTTCACTAGGAACCAATCCAAAGAGCTGCTAAAAGGTGGCAAATTTAAGCAACTGCCATTGGCTACAAGCAGGCAAGCCAGCCTGTATAAAAGGCTGGCCTCAGCTTCAGCCAAGTGTTCCTAGTTACTGACTAGTTAAAGAATAAAGTATTTGTTGTTGGAACCCGGTCTACCTCATGTGTTTTCCGAACAAAACACAAACCATGATCATCCCCATCTTCAAAAAGGGAGACCCCAGTCTAGTTGAAAATTACAGAACAATGTTCTTATGCTGCATCACCTGTAAAGTCATGGAATCAATTATTAACCAATCCATTATCCTCCACTTAGAGACAAACAACCTACTCTCTAATAAACAATTTGATTTCAGAAAAAAAATCTGCAACTCTTACACTGCAAAAACATATGGACTACACAACTCGATCAGGGCAAAGCAATAGATGCAATCTACATAGACTTCTGTAAAGTCTTTGATTCAGTGGTACACAACAAACTACTCCTAAAACTAAAATATTATGGTATCTCTGAACACCTACATAACTGGATAAAAACATTCCTGTCAAACAGACAACAAATGATCAAAATTGGGAGGGTTCTATCAAATTATGTACCTGTCAACAGTGGCGTCCCGCAAGGCAGTGTTTTAGGACCAACTCTCTTTGTACTTTACATAAATGATCTCTGTGATCATATTAAGAGCAACTGCGTTCTCTTCGCTGATGATGTAAAGCTATTCAACACCATAGAAAATACTGCTACCTTCCAAAAAGACCTTGACTATATATCAGAATGGTCAAACAAATGGCAACTTCAAATCTCAACAAATAAATGCTCTGTCTTACATATTGGTAAAAAATTCAGAAAATAAAAAACAAGGTCAAGACCTTGTTGATGATCCAAACTCTGTCAAGGATCTTGGAGTTACTCATCTCTAATGATCTAAGTGCTTGAGCCCACTGTAACTGCATAGCCAAAAAGGCATTAAGAGTTGTTAACCTAATCTTACGTAGCTTCTTCTCTGGTATATCACACTACTAACTAGAGCATACAAAACATTTGCTCGACCAATACAGCTCATCAGTCTGTAACCCATATCATGTATGTGATATAAACACAATTGAAAAAGTCCAGAAATATCTCACAAGAAGAGTTCTCCGCTCCTCTACTCATTGCAGAATACCTTATGCCACCAGACTTGAAACTCTAGACCTAGAAAATCTAGAACTACACCGCCTTCAGTCCGATCTAAATATAGCATATAATACCATATTATAGTATTAGAATATAATTATCACCAAACTTGACTGCAGAAAATACGACTTCAGCAACAGAGTGATCAATGTTTGGAATACTCTACCTGACTCCTGACTTGACCAGTCTACCTGACTTGACAAACCCCAAAATCTTTAACCTTAGACTGTCTACCATTGACCTTATCCCCTTTCTAAGAGGACTGTAGGGGGCGTGCATAAGCGCACCAATCATGCCTACCGTCCCTGTCCTATTGTTTCTTTTTAATTTTCTTGTAAGTATCTATCTCATGTATTCAAAACTATGTTTATTCTTATATCTGTATCTTGTAAGCCATTGATAAATCAAATCAATCAATCAATCAATAAAATATCAGCTCTTCTTTCTGAGATCCAGCTTTCATAGCTGCTACACCTGGGAGAAACATGGCTTAACAATGCGGACTTCTGCTATCAGTATGATGTTTCTGTGCATCCATAATTTATTTAGTTCTGTTTTATAAAACCACTTTATAAAACCCTAGTAAGGCCCCACCTGGAATACTGCAAACAATGTTAGTCATCACATTATAAAAAATATGTTGAGGCTTTGGGAAAAGTGCAGGGAAGAGCAACTAAGATGATCAAAGGCCTGGAGACTAAAATATACAATGAATGGCTGCAGGAGTTGGGTCTGGTTACTCCAAAGAAAAGAAGAATTAGGGGTGACATGATAGCAGTATTCTAGTATTTGAGGGACTGCCCTAAAGAAGAGGGGTGAAATTATTCTCCAAAGCATCTGAAGGGCAGGACAAGAAACAATGGATGGAAAGTAATCAAAGAGAGAAGCATCCTGGAATTAAGGAGAAACTTCCTAACAGTGAGGACAATAACTAGTGGAAGAGCTGGCCTCCAGAAATTGTGGGCACTCCATCTGTGGAGGTTTTTAGGAAGAGTCTTTTTTAGGAAGAAGAGTCTAGAGCCATGATGGTGAACCTATGGCATGTGTGCCAGAAGTGGCATGCAGAGCCATCTCTCCAGGCACGCCAGCCATAGCCCATTGCTCTTCCGGGTTCCGACAAACACCAGCCAGCTGGTCTTTACATGCGTAGGAGTACCGGAAACCAGAAGAGAAGCTCCTGGGGAACACCTGGTCTTCCAATTTTTTAAGATGCATGCACACATGAAGACCATCTGACCAGTGAGCATGTGCATTAGAAAGTAGCCGGCCACCTGGTCTTCCAGTTTCTGACATACATGCACATGCAAAGACCAGCTGGCCAGTGCACACAAGCATGTTAGAAACTGGCCGGCCAGCTGGTCTTCACCCGCACATGCATTTTAGAAGCCAGAAGACCAGGGGGCTCATGCGCATGCATGCGCTGGAAGCTGCTCCTTCGATTTCTGGTGTGTGCACACATGTGCACAAACATTTCAGCACTCAGTGTCTTTTTGGTGCGTGTGCATTCCCGTTTCAACACTCAGTGCCAAAAAGGTTAACCACCACTGGTTTAGAGTCTCGAGACAGTCACTTATCTGAAATGACATAGGTTCTCATGCTTGAGCAGGGAGCTGCATTAGAAGACCTCCAAGGTCCCTTCCAACTTCTATTCTATTTCTATTCCTATTCCTATTCTGTTCTATTTCTATTCTATTCCTACTCCACTTTATTCCTTTTCCGTATTCTATTCTAATCAATGAATATCGTCATTCTATTCTATTCTATTCTATTCTATTCTATTCTATTCTATTCTATTCTATTCTATTCTATTC
>BLBF01000060.1:12111193-12126884 GCA_015471245.1 Laticauda colubrina | reverse complement strand
GGTGCAGCTTCCCGTACCAGGTGTGCATGTGCTTCCACCAGCCGAGGAGCACCTCTGAAGTGTAGCCCAGACTCTCCGCCCTCTCTCTCCAAGCAGCCTGCTTCCGCTTGGTGTCCCTGTACAGCCGGTGTGCCTTCCGCCACAGATAGTCGTTCTCTCTCAGCTTCCTCAATGTAATACTGCCTCCTCTCCCGTTGTTGCATACGCCTCTTCCTCCCTTTGGCAGGACCAGATGGGCCCTCATCAGAGGGGCTTCCAGGTTGTAGGGGCTCCTCCTCCACACCAACAGCATCATCATCATCATCGTCAGCAGCAGCAGCAGCAGCATAATCACCAGCAGGATCATAAGCAGCAGCAGCAGCAGCAGCAGGAGCAGGATCAGCAGCAGCAGCAGCAGCAGCAACACCAGGATGAGCAGCAGCAGAGTAAGCACCAGCAGCAGGGTCAGCAAGACCAGGAGCATGAGCAGGACCAGCAGGACCAGCAGGACCAGCAGCAGCTTCAGCAGAGTATGCAGCAGAAGCACCACTGCCAGGAGCAGCTCCAGCAGAAGCTCCAGCAACAGAAGAGCGAGCCCAAACAGCAGAAGCCCCAGCAGAAGATGAATCAGGGACATGGGGCGGGAGGGTGGCCCTGTCCCTCTTGCCAGGGATGGTGGCAGGTTGCTGAGACTTTCACTTCTTCCCCATGGTTGTGGGGTTGCTGGCTGGCAGGGAGGCTGGCAGGAAGGCTGGCAGGCACCAAGGCTGGCAGGAAGCCTGGCACCAAGGCTGGCAGGAAGCCTGTTAGGAAGCCTGGCAGGAAGGCTGGCGGGAAGGCAGGCACCAAGGCTGGCAGACAGACTGCCTGGAAGGGAGGCTGGAAGGCAGGCTGGCAGCAAGGCTGGCAGGGAGGCTGCCCAGGAGGCTGGGAGGCAGGCTGGGAGGCAGGCTTGGAGGCAGGCTGGCAGCAAGGCTTGCAGGCAGACATGCAGGCAAGAACTCGAGGTATCCAGCAGCAGGTCTTTCCTCGGAATGCTGGCCACGTGCGAGCTGCTTCCCTTTATATCCAGGGGGCTTGCGCAATGCATCCTCCCCGCATGCGCAATTAACGCCAGGCATCTGTTAGGCTTCCGCTGTGTATCCGCTTCATCCGCTGTGCATCCGTTCTGCATCCGCTTTTTCCGTTCCGTGTCCGCTTTGCTGAGGCCCCCCGGAAGCCCTGCGGACGCGCCATCCGCTTCCATCCGCTGGGCTTCCGTTCCGCATCCGCTTTGCATCTGCCCTGTGTCCTCCCCACGTCCGTGTTGTCCGCTCCAATTATGCAAATTTTCGCCCCTTTTGAGTGCGGATACAACGGATGTAACATTTTTATCTTCCGTTGTGTCCTTTTTGCATCCGTTGGGCAGTGTGACACGGCCTTTACTAAGGATAGCTATATCACTTTGTGCATTTATATCCTTAATTCTTTGGGCAACTCTTCTTTTAGATTGTTCTCCTGTTACACCAGAGATAGGAAGACCACAGCTTCTTACAAAATTTCTTAGTTTCATGATCCAGGAGATTTGTGATTGTAATTTTATTTGCTCTAGTAGGCATAATTTGGGTAGTCTATCAGTCTCCATTTCATTAACTTTGCACCAGTAGTTATAAGCTCTAATTTTATATAATGCTGAATTGTATAAATTCCCAATTCAGCTCTAACTGCTGCAGCAGATGTTCTTGGGTCTACACCCAAAATACATCTCAAATGTTGGGACTGTGCTTGTTCTAAGACTGTGGTTGAGTAAAGACCCAAATTTCTGCTCCATACAAGAGCACTGTGGTAACCTCAGCCTTATAAACCTTGATTAATGGGACTAGGGACCTTGGACAACTATGGTTTTTTAGTTTGAGCAATAAATTCAAACGGGCTTTTGCTCTAAATGTACTCTATTGATGATGGCAGGCCCAAGATCCAGTCTTGGAAAAAGTTATGCCCAAATATATAAAGGAATTAACCTGTTCAATTGGTTCACCATCAAATTGCCACCTATGTCTCTGATGGTTTTTTCCAAATTTAGATTTACTAATGATTAAAGACTTATCCTGGCAATAAGAGCTAAATCTTCTTAATAGCCTACATAATCATACTTGTGTGTATGATAATAAAATCATATCATCAGCATAAAGCAAGCTGTTACAGTAAGTATTTAAGACCATCGACATGTGTACCATGGTATCCTTCATTAACCCAGGCAGGTCATTGATGTATACATTAAATAATAATGGGGCCAGGATACACCCTTGCCTTATCCCTTTATTTGTGCAAATCCTGTTAGTCAGGGCCCCGTTAACCCCATACCGCACCCTCAAACAGGTACTTGTGTAAAGGGCTTTAATCAAAGCCAAGAGTCTGGGTTCTATTTTGAGAGATGTCAGTTTACTCTATTTTGAGAGATTTCAGTTTACTCCGTAGCAAACAAGGGTCTTCTCTTATCGGCAATTAGATGATTCAAGACAAAGCAGTTATCAATAATAGACCTACCTTGTCTAAAACCTGCTTGTTCTTCTGTGAGGATGTTGTTTTCCTCTACCCAGATTTCAATTCTGTTCAAAAGGTACCTTGCATATATTTTTGCTACGTCAATCAGGCTGATGGGCCTATAATTACCAGGATCCTTTTTATTCCTTTTTTTTATATATAGGGACAACTATTGCCATCTTCAACCCATCTGGTATATGGCAGGCATTATTTATGTGTGTAAAAAGGCCTGCTAATACAGGGCCCCACCAGTTGGGAAATTTCTTAAATAGTTTTGCTGGTGGAAAATCCTCTCCTGGGACTTTATTGCTCTTTAAACTTTTAATGATGGACTGTATCTCCTTTTCTGAGACTGGTGGCCAAGGGGGGGAAGTTCTAGGGTTTATTAAATCACTGTTTAAAAATAATTTCTTTACCAGTTTGGTGGAGGCAAACAAGCACTGATAATAATTCTCCCAATCCTCAGCAGAGATTGGTATGTCAAACGCAAATCTCTGTTCCTTCAGGATATCTGCTACAGAATGCCAAAATAATACTGAGTTCTGACTTCTGGCAGCCAACTCAAGTTCTGACCAGATTTAAATGACAAAACTTTTTTCTTTAATGTTATAGGTTTTTTTTAATATTCTCTTCTTGTGTGCAACATCTTAGCTTGTATATAGACAGTAGGGTTCCTCTGGGCAAGCCACATGGCTGCCTTCAATTTCTTTTTCAGTCGCTGGCAATCCAAATCAAACCAGCGAAGTCTACCCACTTGGACTCTTTTTGCAGCAGGTTTAGTTGTTAAGGCCCTGTCACACTGCCCAACGGATGCAAAACGTTTGTAAAAAGGACACAGCGGACGAGAAAAATGTTCCATCCGTTGTTATCTGCTCTCAAAAGGGGCAAAAATTGGCATAACCAGAGCGGATAACATGGAAAGGAACGGACGGGGGGACGACGCAGAGAGGATGGAAAATGGATGCAGAGCGGAAGCTTAGTGGATGGGAGCGGATGAGAGCGGATGGCACATCCACAAGGCTTCCGGGGGACCTCAGCAAAGCAGACACGGAATGGATGAAGCGGATGCACAGCGGATGAAGCGGATGCACAGCGGATGCACAGCGGAAGCCTAACGGATGCCTAGCGTTAATTGCGCATGCGGGGAGGATGCATTGCGTAAGCCCCGCGGATATAAGGGAAGCAGCTCGGAGCAGGTCACCATTCAGAGGAAAGACCTGCTGCCAGACGGATTGACAGCCTTGCCTGCCCTGCCTGCATGTCTGCCTGCCAGCCTAGCTGCCAGCCTTGCTGTCTGCCTGCCTGCCAGCCTTGCTGCCAGCCAGTCTGCCTGCCAGCCTTGGTTCATGCCTTCCTGCCAGCCTTGGTGCCTGCCTGCCTGCAAGCCTTGGTGCCTGCCTGCCTGCCAGCCTTCCTGCTAGCCTTGGTGCCTGCCAGCCTCCCTGCCAGCCAGCAACCCCACAACCATGGGGAAGAACAGAAAGCCTCAGCCATCTGCTGCCAGCCCTGGCAAGAGGGACAGGGCCACCATCCCACCCCCTGGCCCTCACTCTGGTTCTGCTGGGGCTTCTGTAGCACGGGCTCGCTCTTCTGGGGCTGGAGCTTCTGCTGCTTATGCTTCTGGAGGAGCTGATGATGCGGGGGATCAGACAAGCACTCCAGCACCAGCCACCTCCACAGTACCTGCACCGTTCACCCCTGAGACTGAACGACCAAGAGGAGTGCCAAAGACTCATTTTTGTTTTATAGCTTGTTGTTAATAAAGTCTATCTTTGATTCACACACTTGCTTCATTTCTTTTTTTTAATAAAGTCTTGGTGGAAACTTTTAGAAATGGTTTAAGCCTTTGCAGGCTTGAGGGATGGGTTAAGATAGCAGTGGGATGGGCAGGGATACCTGTGGGATGTGTAATAGCTGTGGGATGGGTAAGGATAGCAGTGGGATGGGTAATAGCTGTGGGATAGATAAACCTCCAGTGCAAGCATAGTGGGACTGTATGGTCCACCCTACCAGGTGCCACACCTATGGCCCTTTATTATCAATAAGAATGTAATCAATCATCCACACGTCAACATAAACACAACTCTTTATTAAATGCCCTATTCATTGTAGGCCCACCCAACATACATGGCCCAATCTCATCAGTGTGATGAGACAGGCTGAAGGAAGCACCCATTAACCATCTATCATCCTGTCTTGCCACTCCACTGCTCCCGCTGGGGAGTTGCACCAGTGTCACAGGAGGTTGTGCTGCTTCTTCCCTTCATGTGAGGCTCTGTTGGGGCCTTGCACATCCTCAGTGTCTATCAGGTTTTGCCCTTGCCTCCATTCCCCAGGCTCCATGTCCCCATTGCCTTGTTGGAGGTCCACAAGCCTGTTCTGCAACACTAGGTAGCAGGTGCGCATGAGATTGTGCAGGATGCAGCAAGCTTCCACGATCCTCCTCACGGTCTCTGGGCAATGCTGCATGGTGGTGAGAAGTACCTGGAACCTGTTGGCCAGGATGCCAAAGGCATTCTCCACCACCCGCCTTGCCCTGGACAGCCTGTAGTTGAAGATCCTCTCTTCACGGGTGAGGCATTTGGAGATGTAGGGCTTCATGAGGTGGGTTCTGAGGGAGAAGGCGTCATCCCCCATGATGAAGTAGGGCACATCTTGCATGTCGTTGGGCAGGGGTTCTGGATCTGGGAAGCCCACGATGAGGTTGCGTTCCAGCCCCTCCTTGAGATGACTGGCGTTGTATACCTGGGCATCTGAAGATGAGCCGTTGCCTGAAGCATCGATGTACATGAACTTGTAGTCAGCATTGACCATGGCGAAGAGGATGATGCTGAAGAAGCCCTTGTAGTTGAAATAAGTGGACCCCGACTTGGCTGGTGCTTTGCAGGCCACGTGCTTGCCACCTATGGCTCCAACGGTGTTCCACCTCTGAACGGAAGTTCCACCTCTGATACCACTGGTCTGCAACTTTCTTCCATCCTTCTTCAGTGGAGGGGCACTGGAGGAGCTCCTCCATGTATTCTTCAATGATGGCCTGCACCACATCTCTGACCACAATGCTGATGGTGTTGTGTGGCACCCTCCAGCCGTACTGCATGCTCCTGTAGGTGGTCCCTGAGGCCAGGTGGCGCAGAGTGAGTGCCACCTTGAGCCCAGGTTCCAGGCTGGGCCGGAAGTTGGTGTTTGCCCTGGTCAACCTGGGTCTCAGATGCTGCACAACTCTGTGAAACATGGCTGGAGGCATCCTCATGAAGTTCTGGAATGCACGAGTGTCTTCGTTCCTGAACTCCACCATCAGCTTGTTGTACAGTCCGTCCTCTGCTCTTCTGGCGATCCATCTTCGGACCCAGACGCTTCTTGGCTACCTCTTTTTCTTCCTGTAGTAGAGTTCACAGAGCCTGTAGGTGGCTTTGCACTGTTGCAGAAGGATGGTGGCTGCCAAAAGGACTTTGTTACAATCCACGGTGGACATGACTGGATGCTGTGGAAGAGGAAGAGTCAGATGAAGGCTGCAGAGGTCTGCACCACAGGGCTGCTGGTCTGAAAGTGAGATCCAGGTGAGTTGCTCCCCCTTTTTATAGGCAGTATAGGTTTTCCCCTAGGTGTCCCTTTGCATCCTCTAGGCATCCTCTAGACATCCTTAATAACCAAAATAGGTCCCCTCTGCAAACATTTTTTTCCGTTTTAAATGCTTTGTTTCCGTTTTGCATCCGCTAGGCATCCGTTCTGCATCCGTTCCGCTTCCGTTCCGCTTCCTCCCTGCGTCCGTTTACCGCTGGAGCGGATGGAGTTGCGCGGATGCGCAGCCGATGCCTAGCGGATATAGCAGATGCGTAACGGATGAAGAACGGATGCATTGGATACATTTTCCGCGCAAAAGTTTTAGGCAGCCCAAAACTTTCTGAGCAGATGAAACGTCAATAAACGGATGCTGGACGGGTAGAGAGGATGAAAAACGGAAGCAGTGAGTACAGAACGGATTCATCGCGTTAATCAACGGATGACAAGTGTTTTTCTCCGTTTTACATCCTCTTTCCATCCGTTGGTGCAGTGTGACAGGGGCTTTAGATGTTTGTACAGTATGTTACAAAGATTGGAGAATGCATTGTAGGCCGACATCCAGTCAGTAGTAAATGACTGGATTGTTCTAGCTCACTTAATAGCATTCTCTGTTTTAAGGCATTCTAATATTGCCTTAATATCAACCTTAGCCCAAATTAACCTTTTATTTTGAGTCACTTCTTCCTTTTTAGTAAGCCATCTGTCAGCCATGTTATATGGTCTTAAATCTGAGTGGCCTCGCAATGTCACACTTATCGGCTGATGGTTGCTCTTGTCGCTAAAGTGTACTGCAACCTCCGAGAAGAAGTCAGCCTTATCTCTGGACACACAAAAGAGATCCAGTACACTACTTGAATTAGTTGAGTGGTGTGTATAAGGGTATATGTAATTCTTATCCTTACCTCCCAAAATTTGGAGATTGCCCTTAAAAATTAAGGATACTAGGAACAAACCAGCAGCATTACTTTTACAATCTCTCGAGAGCCACTGAGGATAATTTTTAAAGAACTCCCCTGGGATTCCCTTCTTCTGGGCAAGCTCATACAAAGAGGGACCCAGTCTAGCATTCAGATCTCCTAATAAAACCACTATGGACTGAGGATACAGTATTGCTGTATCTTCTAGGATAACTTCCAAGCACATCCAATATTCGGAATTATAGTGCTGGGATGTGCTTGGGGGAATATACACATTTACCAATATTAACTCAAACTGGTCATATTCAAATTTGACAGCTATAAAGTACGGATACTTATCTTCGTAATACAATTTCTTGCCCTGCCATTGCAACTCTTGCTTTATAAGAATGCATAGTCCACCAGAGGATCCCCCTTTGTTCTTTGTGTTTTGGGCTAGGGATGCCCATTCCTCAAAGCCTGGCAGTTGTACTGCTTCATCCACCACGGTACGGCAAGTTTTTGAAGAGCTATTATGTCAAATCTAGAGAAAAAACTCATTAGTCCATGATCAACTATCCCTTTCCAGCCCACTATATTCCAGGTCACCAACTGTATGGGGTTCTCGGAAGCAAGATGATCTGGCTTGGTTAAATGGCTGGATGGTAAAGGTGTCAGATGTCAACTTGACATTGGAACCAGATCAATATCTAAGCTTCCCATATAAACACAATTGTTGTGAGATTTGATATTTCTCCTCATGGATCACAGAACTTGTTGATGCTCCTCTATATCTCAGTTGCCAGTATGCCTTTGCTCTTGCTCCAAAATTGATTTTTTTCCCAATGGGCAGGTACTCTGGTTTAAATCTATAAATGTAGATTTATGTCCATTTTTGGAGTGGCATAGCTGAGATTCATCTTGTGAAAAGCTGTTATGGGAGCTTCTAAATCAATTGAAGATGGAAGCTGGGTTCTCTCTTGAGTGTTTGTCAGCTTAGGGGGCACTGTGAAAGACAAAGCCCTTTGTCTTTCAGTTGTTACTCAGAGGTTGGGTCAGTCAGTGCAGTTACCCCACAGTCAGCCTGTGTGACAGTAGTTTGTTGATTAAATACTTTGTCACAAGATTGTGTGGTTAGTGGAGCCAAATTAAATAGAGGCTTTGCTGTAGATTGAGTTGTTGTCAGTTCCTTTGTTAGGTCATACAATCTTTGAATGATGTTAACTTGCCCAGGTTCTGACAATGCACTGAATAAGTCAATCAACGTTACCTCTGGCATTTCCACAGCAGCTCCTGCAGCTGTGGGTAACACAGTTTGTACATTGCTTCTTTACCTTCTCGAGGACAGTTCAGTTGCAGCAGCCTCAGGTTTAACAATGTGAGCTCAGTTGCAGCAGCCTCAGGTTTAACAATGTGAGCGAGAGCTGTTGCAACCTAGATTTAAAGCAACAGTTCCCACGTGGTGATGCTGTTTCAGGAGTGGGTATACTTTTTCTGAGCAAAAAACCCTTATTGGAAATATTGAGAAGGTGCTCAGAAAGGGCTTCATTCTGAGAAGCATGGAGGGTATTATGGGTTGCTTGAACAACAGGAGAATTCTCATACATTGCATTCTTGCTGGCAGCCATTCTGCATGTAGTAGATCTATCAGAGTGAATTCACAATGGAGCAGCTGGCTCAGGGACAGCCTAATAGCTTTTCTATTACTCCAACTCGATTTACTCTGTCATAAATTTGCAAGGTAACCTGGTTCGTTTGCAGACTGTAGTTATGTTGGTCATCTCTTAGGCCTTTACCTGATTGAGTGTTTTCTATATATATGTTCAAATTTTGGGGAGGAAAACAAAGTCCTTCGCCAGTTTCATTTTCTGAGTTAGCTGTCCCATATCTATCCATGGTTATCCTCCCCAAGTTCTTCTACAGTATTTGAGTGGCTGCTAACAAAGGTTGCAAAAGATTCTTTCAGGCAATAGACCTTATTTATGACAATTGACAAAAGATCATACATTGAGTTTACAGTTTGAGCTGTAAGCAAACATTGTCTAGAGAGGAAGTCTGTCATATTTTCCTTCTTTAAATTTGTTACATCTCCCCCCTGAGCAAAGAAGGCTGCTGCTGGGCTCCAAGAACAGGAGCCACCCTCCGAGAGGGAGAAGGACAGCTCTACACACTGCTTACCTTCCAGTTTGGTTTGTTCCAATGAATCACATAAATTAAGTTTGTCTGACAAGATGCCTGTGAATGAGTTACTCACTGGAACAGACTGCCTGTTTGCAATATAATCTTTCCATTTTCTGCTGCTTCAAAGGCTTGGATAAACTCTCTGTTGCAGAGTGTTGTCTCTTCCTTCTTTTCTCATTCAGGTTTTTTCCCCCTGAGGGAGATACATTTGGTGGGACCTAGAAGAAGGGCCTTCTCTGTGGTGGCTCCATCTCTCTGGAACATAATTCCCCCAGAGATTAGAATGGCCCCCTCATTAATACTATTCCGAAAGGCACTGAGGACCTGATTTTGCCAGTGGGCCTGGGGAAACCAGAGAAAGATGGAATCCATCAAATAGCTAGTGTGACCTGCTGTCATCGGGGTGGGGGGTGGAAGTTGGTTTTTGTTTTGTTTTTCGTTTTCCCAAATTTTGTTCTATTGTACTTACTAATTTATTTGATTCTTTTTGGTAGTTCTTATTGTTTTTATTTTTGTATTTTAAATATGATTTTACATCATGCAAGCCACTTTGAGTCACCATGGGCAAATAGGCGGCAATATAAATCAAATAAAATCAATCAATTCCTGTTTTATTTCAATGCTGGGAATTAAGTTCATTTCCAGCTGGTAATGAGTCTCAAACAGTCCCTTGAGATAAGCACCCACCTTTCTTTCCTTTGAATTGCTGCCAACAACTAAAGTGCCAAATGGACTGTAAAAAACCAGCTGAAGTAAGAAGTCTACACAGAGCTTCAAGGATTAATCTGAACAGAGAGAATGACATTGCTTCCTGCAAAGGTATCATCATCTTGGCCTGATCTTTATACTTTATGGGAGGGCAATTATCTCCCAGCCTCACTCCCGAGTCGCCCCTTTTGTTTCAGCTGCTCTCACCTTCTAGCAGTTCTGCGCACATGCACACTGGGAACAGGCTCCCCTGGGTCCTCTGCCTCGCTGCTGCCAGACTCCGAAGGCTCCAGAGTCAGCACCCCACTCCCAGATGGTCCTGGCCCTATCTCTGCATTGGATGCAGGATCCTTGTCTGAGTCCTCTCCAGACTCTGTTCTTCCCCACAGCACTGGCTGCTGGTGGACCACAACAGTGCCTTGGTTCACCATTCTGATAGTCTTTGCATGATTCAAATGTGTATCTTGACCTCTCCTTTTGCACAACATCCTCTGGACATCCTTTTGGCTTTAATCCAGTGGCATCACAAACCTCAGAGCTGGCTGTATTTGCCCTCTGTGGTTTCCCAATAGCTCAATGGGGACCTTTCAGCCTGGACCAGTCCTGGTTGTGAAGGCCCCTTCTTTTCGGAAAAAGGGAGAGGCTGACCTTCCCTTCTCTTCTGGATCATAGATTATCCCTCATCCATGGCCTCTTGTCATAGGTGATAGATTAACTGATTTACAGAGTTGGAAGGGACCTTGTAGGTCATCTAGTCGACCCCCCTCTCACCCAAGCAGGAGACCCTACATCATTTCTGACAGATGGCAGTTCATTCTCTTCTTGAAAGCTTCCAGTGATGAAGCTCCCACAACTTCTGAAGGCGACTTCTGTTCCATGGCTTGATTGTCCTCACTGTCAGAAAATGTCTCCTTATTTCCAGGTTGAATCTCTCCTTGTTCAGTTTCCATCCATTGTTCCTTGTCTGGCATTGAGGTGCCTTGGATGTAATTTGCATTTGCTACAATCTTTTCAAAGACTCTGGCATAGCATTTCCTGCAAACTGCTTTAATCATCATGGAATGGAGAACTCGCTGCAACCAACTCACTGCAGAACAACTTGCTGCCGGAGAATTCAACAATTCAATTTATATTTAAAATAATTAATTAAAAAACAAACAAACTGTCATTCACATTTTATTTTGTTCCACCTTCATCATCCTTCCTTTCAGGGGTGGGATTCTATCAGTTCGCACCTATTCGCTAAAACCGGTTGTTAACATTCTAAGCAGTTCAGAGAACCGGTTGTTAGAATTACTGGCCTAATCCTGTAACGAAGGCAGGAAGGAAACATTCTGGTGTTGCTTACAGAAACTGCCTCTCCGTTAACCCTTATTACATTCTTGGCAGGACTAGACTTCCTGTCTCAGGAACTTCTCTGGAGTTTTTTCCCCCTCCTTTGCTGGTTCTTTGCTTGTGTGGAATGACCAGTCAAAGTTGCAATGGCACTGAAAAAAGTGACTTATGGCCATTTTTCACACTTCTGACTGTTGCAGCATCCCCACAGTCATGAGGCCAGGGGAGGAGATGCATGCCTCGATGTGAGTGAAATTGAGTTGACCACATCAGCTTCAGTTCACCTGCCTCAAAGCATTAAAAAAAAAAATAAAGTAGTAAAGGAATCTCAGCCTGTTTATCGAAAGGTTGCTAATTGCCAATTCCTGTAATTTGTCGTGATGTTTTTGAGGGAAGGGGTCAATTCCCAAGCACAGCAGGAACTAAGATTTGATGGTTGCATTTAATATTAGCATGGATTTAATTATTCTTGTGTCATGGTGGCACAGTGGTTAGAATGCAGTACTGCAGGCTACTTCTACTGGCTGCTGATTGACAGCAGGTCAGCAGTTTGATTCATATCAGACTCAATGTTGACTCAGCTTTCTATCCTTCTGAGGTCAGTAAATGAGGACCCAGACTGTTGGGGGCAAGATGCTGACTCTGTAAACCACTTAGAGAGGGCTATAAAGCACTGTGAAGCAGTATACGGTTAAGTGCTATTGGTCTTTTCCTTCCTTCCTTCCTTCCTTCCTTCCTTCCTTCCTTCCTTCCTTCCTCCCTCCCTTCCTCCCTTCCTTCTTTCCTTCCTTCCTTCCATGCTGCAGTGGTTAGAATGCACTGGCTCAAGATTGATTTATCCTTCCATCCTTCCGAGGTGGGTAAAATGAGGACACAGATTGTTGGGGGCAACAGGCTGACTCTGTAAACTGCTTAGAAAGGGCTGGAAAGCACTGTGAAGTGCTATAAATTCCAAGTGCTATTGCTATTGTTCTATGAAGAAACATGGAATCGGAGTGCTAAGTCACATTCTAATTTGAGCAACTAGGACTGAGTGGGATTTGCCATCTAGAGTCATAAAAGAATGCCTACCAGTTGCTGTTTTGAATGCTGTCTGCTCTCTGCCCTTTTCAAATAGTAATTTATAATTTTACACTTTCCAAAGAAATCATATTCCAGTATTGGTTTGTTAGGCTGGTATACAAATCTAAGTGCTATTGCTATTGCTATAAGCCATGTTTTTCTACCACCTGTCAAAATTTGGTTTATATAATTATGATGCAAGAGCAACATAATGAGATGTATTTCCCCAGCACCGATGGGAAGGAGGCAGTTATTATTCCAGAGAATTAACAGGGAAACAGTCTAGATTATTTCAGACTGCAGATACAATCTCTTTTTTAAAAGGACTCTCCACAAAAATTAAGCTAGCATTTCTGGAACAAAAATATTAAAATGTGGTACTTATTTTTTTCATTTCCTCAGCAGTATAAAATGTTCATTTGATTATCTTGAAATGTGTTTATAATTATTTACTCTTCCTGTGTAGATCCAAAGTCAGGATATAATCCTTGAAGGATCAGATTGGGGAAAAATTCCGTAGGGTCCTATAGAAAAATTTACCTTATAAGTTTCCCAACCAATTCTTGCTCAGTTTGATGAACTGGAGAGCAAATCTGTTTGACTTCCTAACTGCTAATGGATTTGTCTCTTAGCCTCTCCAACTCATTTTGATATTGGTAACCCTTCATGGATTTAATTTGTAGCTTCTGACATTAAAAAGACTGGCTACAGGTGGTCCTCAACATACAACCACAATTGAGAGCAAAACCTCTGTTGCTAAATGAGATATTTAAGTGAGTTCTGCTCCATTTTATGACTTTTCTTGCCACATTTGGTAAGCGAATAGGAGTGATGCGGTGGCCTAGAGGTGAAGCTCTCATCTCACAATCAGCAGGCTGTGAGATATTTCTCTCTCTGGGCACACTGAGAATATATCTGCTGAATAAACTCTGCATTGGTAATAGAAAGGGCATCCAGCCATTAAAGCACTCTGCTAGCTCCATTCGGTTGCCCAGACTCCACCCTTCAAGACATTATGGGGTTGTTAAAAGAGGATGATGATTTGGTAAGACAATCATTGCCGTTTCTAAATTAGTAGCATGGTTGTTAAGTGAATTTGACTTCCTCATTGACTTTCCTGCTCAGAAGGTGGTAAAAGGGGCCCAGGGACACCACAACTGTCATAAATATGAGCCATCTGAATTTTGATCATGTGAACAGGGGGATGCCGCAATGGCTGTGTGAAAAGCTGTCGGAAGTCATTCTTTTCTTTTCCCCAAAAAGTAATTTCCTTGTGTTTCCCAATTTTTCTCACACTTTCCAATCACAGCCAGCACAACTCTTTATAAGAATTCTTTTCTGTTGTTTTATCGGGGTTACCTTAGAGTTCTAAGTATTATTACCCAATCCAAACACCATTCACTGCTTCTCTGCTCTGGCACAGTCTTAGTTATCCAGACTATCTCCCATGTTCATGGTAGCTATTTTAAGGCTACCACTGCAGCTCGTCTTCGGGGTGTGTGTGTGTTTTCTTATCAGGGAGGGAGATGCAGCTCCACTTGACCTGCCAGGTGGTCCCCCTTTCTTCACCACCCCTTAAGAATGGCTCCAATCCCAATTGGGACTCTCCATCGAGAGAGCTTCAAGTGAAACCGTGGACAATCATTGATTCCACTTCAACACGATGGAAGTGCAACTGGAAGGTCCATAAGTCATTCTTTTCAATGTCATTGAAATGGTCATTAAATGAACAGTTTTAAATCAAGGACTACCTGTACTTTCCTATTTGTATGTTCCACAATGCCTCTGAAACAGAAATTCCTTTCAAATTTCCTTTCCTTTCCTAAAATGTTACAAGAAATTTCTCTTGGAAGCAGTGTTAACCAAATGGTCCAGGTCTGCGCATGGATATCAGCCTGTCTCCATCCCACAGGCAGAGAGATTTCCAAGGTAAACTGAAGCCATCTGTACATTTCTCTGTTACCTGGAAAACCAACAGCCACAACCAACAGAAGTAACTGCTTTGCAGTAAAATTTTTAATAAAAAGTGGAAGACGTTTCTGCCTTAATGAGCTAAGAAATTGCCTCCTAAAAGGAAAGTAATCCCATCACTGAGACATCTGCAACCTCGTGACATTCCCTTTCAATAACTCTTGTTAGAATTCTCTCCAGCTGCTTGCAGTCTCCCCGGCTTAACACCCATCCAGCAGGGATTTTTTTCCTTGGGGAATTTAGAAAAAGTGGACACTTGGGTAGTCTGGAAGGTCCTGAAAATGATGGAATGGGACAATTTGCCATTGCCAACTCACTGCAGGACAATTAGTCATGGCCAACTCACCATGGGAAAACTTGCTGTGGGATAATTTAACAATTCAATTTAATTATTGAAAATAAGCAAAAAAGTATTTGAATTTTTGATTCACATTTCATTTTGTTTCTCCTTTTGCACCCTTTCTTTATTCTATTCTACTATTTCTTTGATGTTAGTGTAACTCTTGTCCTGCAGTGAGTTGTTTTGTGGTAAGATGGCTGTGGCGAGATGGCCATAGTCAGTTGTCCTGTGGCAAGTTGGCCATGGTGAGTTGGCTGTGGTGGGTTAGTTGTGGGGCTGTGATGAGTTGGCCATGGCAAGATGGCCATGGCAAGATGGCTGTGGTGGGTTGGGCAGAATATGATGGCAATATGTGTTGGCCGTGGCAAGATGGCTGTGGTGGATTGGCCGTGGCAAGATGGCTGTCCTGGGTTGGCTGTAGAAAGGTTGCTGCAGTGAGTTGGTTTTGATAAATTGTCATAAACCCTTGGAAAGACAGGTATCACCAGCTCCAAAATACCAGCAAAATTCAAAAACTGGACAGCACCATCTGCCTGCTGTTCAGGGAATTGCCAGTCTCTGGAGGATTAAATTTCAGCTTTGAAGAAAGAGTACAGGGAGGCTGTCTCAGACAGTCTCCAGAAGACTGTCCCAGAAACCTTTTCAAATTTCCCAGAAAAGAAAAATATGAAGTCTATACTAGACATCCCAATACATACACACACACATTTCTACATACAGAGACCAAAATTTAGTTCAACTTTAATAGACCTGCAAGAGATTTTACCTCTCACTTTTTCCTATTTGGCTTGCCATTGACTCTTGGCTGCCTGTTCTCTCGCGTCTAAGTTGCCTTGGCCTGAGCCCTGATTTCAATCTTTGCTCCCTATTCTGAGCTATTCTGAAATATTCACGAGGCGAGCAAGGCCTTTCAGGAAGGCAGGGAGGGCACCATTAACAAGAACGGCTTTTGTGGGATGGAATCCTTTGCTGAGGCCAACTGAAAATTGAATAAAGTGGCCCCGCTTGGCTCAGCCGCTGCCTTTCCATCTGGCAGGTAATGGCTCTCAGGTACCTTTGCAGGAGCTTTAAGAAACAGAAACCAGAAAATCCAGGAAGAAAACTCCAACACTGAAGGACACCCCCCCCCCCCCCC
>BLBF01000060.1:12082859-12110793 GCA_015471245.1 Laticauda colubrina | reverse complement strand
TCTTTCTTTCTTTCTTTCTTTCTTTCTTTCTTTCTTTCTTTCTTTCTCTTTCGGAAAAGGGTAATTCCAAGGACAAAGGCAAGATCAACCTATCAAAATCAAACATAGAAATTCCGGAAGGAAGAAATAAATTATTTACATTTTTTTGTTGTTGTTGATTATGTGTGTGTGTGAGAGAGAGTTTATAAAAGCATCCAGTAAATGTTTAGCATTGTAACATTTTTCTCTGGGCATAACTTCTCCTTCACAACCTTTGGGACAGAGGCTTTTTGTCCCCCCACTTCCTGTTCTCTTAAAGCCGAGAGCGCCCCCTGAAAATAAAGGCTCAATTGATTTCAAGAGAAGCAAAAGAGACTCCACATAACAGGAGGCAGCAGAAGGCTTGGGAGGGCTGGGAAGCTGGGGCCGGCACTGGGGACTGGCTGTGCCATGCGGCACTGCGACCTGGACTTATTCCTTCGAGAGCACCCCTGCCTCCTTTTGGTCGGGGTGGTGGAGGGCTCCATGGGGCCCAAGAACTTGGGTTTCAAGTTGGTCAAAGGGGGGTCGATCGCACTGGGATATGTTCCAAAGGGCGAGTCATTGATGTGCTTGCTGCTGCCATTTTTGGGTAGCTCTGCCTCCACCTGATGCTTAGTTTTGGCCATATTTTCCTTATCCTTGAGTGGGTTATTAGGGGAAGCCCTGTTGCTGTGAGAAGAAGGCCCTGCCTTGGCTTTGGCTTCATAAATGAAAGATTTATCCATCTCTGGTGGGCAGCATTTCTGCGCGTTGTCCTGGGGGCTGAGCGTTGGGCCTGCTGTGGGCAGTTTGCCAGACTTGGTCTTGGTGCTGAAGATGCTTGTTCGGATCTGGTTGAAGGAGTCAAGGCAGACTTCCAGATCAGTGCTCGGCAAGCGCTTGAGGTCCCTTCCTGCCAGCTGAGTGGGCAAGTGGCACTCCAGTTCCGAGGAAGACCCTTTGAACTGCTTGAACCAATCCCAGAGGGACCGGGCCTGGCAATCGCAAACCCACTGGTTGCCATTGAGTCGGAGGTACTGGAGAGACCCCAGCGGAGCCATGGTCTCTCCGCTCAGCACTGTCAATTTGTTATTAAAAAGGTACAAGGTCATCACTTTCCCAAGGTCATGGAAGGCCCTGCGGTGGACTCCGCCAACCCTGTTCTGGTGCAGCAGAAGCCTATCCAGGTTTGTCAACCCTCGAAACACGTTTTCTGACAAACGTTTGATTTTGTTCCCATGCAGAAACAAATAGGTGAGGTTAGCGAGATCCAGAAAGGTGTCGTCTGGAAGCTCCTGCAGGTTGTTGTCCTGCAGGTAGAGATACTGTAAGGAGAAAAGACCCCGGAAGAGCCCCGTGGATAATTCCAGGATCCCACAGCGATCCAGGTGCAAAGTGTGCAGGTGGACAAGGCCCTGGAAGGTAGAAGGGTTAATGGACTTCAGGTTCACGTTATCACTCAGATCGAGCTCTTCCAACTTGTCGAGCCCATAGAATGCCCCGGGTTCAATGAGACTGATATTGTTGGAGTGAATCCACAGAATAGAGATGTTGCGGCAGAAAGTAAAGCTGGTAGACTGGATCAGGCCGATTTGGTTGTTGTGTAGGAAAATCCGCTGGGTCTGGACTGGGATCTCGATGGGGATGGTGCCGAGGCCTTGCTGCTGGCAGCTGATGGTGATTTTGGGTTCACTGTAACACACGCATGCTCCGGGACACAACTCCACTTCGGATGGGAAGTTCAAGCACAGCACCAAAATCAACAGTTTGCTTCCTGAAAAACGTCCCAAAAGGAAAGGGGAGAAAGAGAAAGGAAGAGATTAGATCATTCCGGTAGACCGACATATCATCGTCATTCACAACACAGGCGTTTGAAAGGTACCACTAGCCCAAGGGTGTCAAACTCAATTTCATGGAGGGCCACATCAGGTTGGGTCTGACCTTGAGGGGCTGGGATGGACATAACCAGCATGACATCATTCATATTTGGGGGGGGGGCGCTTGTGTTGGCCCGAGCCCTCCACCAATGAAAACGGGCTCCCGAGCTCTGTTTTTGGCTGGGATGGCCTCCTTCAACCTTTCTGCCAGTGAAAATGGAGCTCGGGAGGACCATGCACAGCCCTCACGAGCTCCGTTTTCTCTGGCAGAGGCACCACAGGCTGGTCCTTTGCTGTTTCCAGGGTTTTCTCCCAGGCCTTGAGTTTGACATCCCTGAACTAGAGAATACACAAACGACACCCAACCTAGACAAATATGAATAAAAAGACCCCCAACTGAAACAAGAAATTCCCTCAAGCCAATTTTAGCACCAGATTTTGGAAACAGGAAAAAAAACCTGACAGGTATATTTCTTACAAAAGCCATCTCCCTGCCACCGAAATGCAAGTGTTCCCTTAGATATCGGGCATCTCCCTTCTTGACCACATTACAAATGACAGCATTTGACAGCATTTTGGTGTGGCACCAATTATAGAGGAGAGGAGAGAGAAGGCCGGCTCCGCTGGTATCGACATGTCCAGAGAGCAGCACTTTCCACCGTGGCCAAGACTGCCTACCAACTACAAGTCAATGGCTGGCGACCTTGCGGGCATCCAAAACAGAAATGGCAAGACACCATCAACAAAGATATCCAAGCCATGGGCCTGCGCCCTGGAGACACAGCTGATTGTGCAAAATGGTATTCAATGTTCTGTAAATTGGACCCTGCACCTGCAGGAATACACAAAGAAGGAGAAGGAGAAGAAGAGGAGGAGGAAGAGAAGAAAGAAGAGAAAGAGGAAGAAGAAGAAGAGGAGGAGGAGGAGGAAGAGGAAGAAGAAGAGGAGGAAGAAGAGGAGGAAGAGGAAGAGGAAGAAGAAGAAGAAATTTCTTACCCCAGGCATCCTCAACCCCTGGGCTGCGGCCATAAGCCATTTGGAACTGGGTCACGGAAGCAGCAGGGAAGCATGCCCATGCGCACCCCACCCCTACTTGCATGAACAATGTGCAAGTGTGTGCCTGCAGAACTCCATTTGCATGAGCTCCCCCACACTTGTGCAAATGGAGCTGCGCATGTGTGTGTTTCCTGGCCACTTATGTAAGATTACCCCCGTTGGTCTGCAAAGCCAGAAAGGTTGGGAAACTCTGTCTTATCCCATCGCTTGCACCTGTTCAAGTTTGATTTCAGTCATAAATGGATTTTGATGAAAAATGACAGGATTTTAACATGGTGAGGATGTCACAGAAACATTTATTACTATTCAAGTATCCGGAGCACCAAAAACATGCAGCATGACTTCATATTTTCCTAACTCTGGACTCCAGCCATTCAGATGATTGTCTTTCATCTTTTCCCTGTTTGGAAGGGACAGAGAGGGGAGTGGAAAAGGTTTTGCTGAATATCTAGCAGGAAGGAAGATAACTGGCAAGGAGAAAAATAAATCCACATTTCCTAAGAAATAATATTTATTCCCTCTTTTTTGCCTTTTTATTTTATCCTCTCATTTATTCTTGAAAATGCAAGCTTGTGTTTTTGCACTTGGCAGCTGAGGGTTTAGTACAACTCACCCCAGAACAAAGAGCTGTTTCAGGTTACTCCCTTCTCCTGGAAATGCAATTTTAGTTTAGTTTAGTTTACTTCACTTTATTGTCATTGCACCTCATACAACAAAATTAAATACCATCTTCAGCGTACATTTACCCTTCACATTCTATACATTGAATTGAAAACCCGATATTGCATTAACATTGCACTATATAATAGAATTCAATAGTTACTGCCCTGGGATAGAAGCTGTTTCCCAGAGTTCAGCCTCTCAGAGGCAATAGCAATAAGACTTATATATCACTTCACAGTGCTTTTACAGCCCTCTCTAAGCAGTTTACAGATTCAGCATACTGCCCCCAACAATCTGGCTCCTCATTTTATTGACCTCGGAAGGATGGAAGGCTGAATCAACCTTGAGCCAGTGTGACTTGAACTTCTGAACTTCTGGCAATCAGTAGTCAGCAGAAGTAGCCTGAAGTACTGCACTCTAACCACTATGCCACCAAAGCTTCTGAAGGCCACTTCTGTTCCATGGTGTTCTAACCCAGGCTTTGTAAACTGTAATTATTCACAAGCTTGTTTTAAAAGCAAAATCTATTTTATTGCAACACTGGGAATTGTTTTCATTCCCAGCCAGAATTAATCTCAAACAGTCCCCCAAGATAAGCACACACCTTTCAGTTATGTGAAGTGCTGCCAAAAACAGAAATCAACCAAAGTACAAGAAAAAACCAACCAAACTATACAGAGCTTTAAGGAGGACTCAAAATCTATTGAACTACTTCTCTTCCTGCAAAGGTTTCATCATCTTGGCCTGACTTTTATCCCTAATGGGAGGGGCAAACACCCCTCAACCTTACTCCCGAGTCTCCCCTTTTGTTTCAGCTGCTCTTGCTTTCTAGCAGCTCTGCGCATATGCCCAGTGGGAAAAGGCTCTCCTTGTTCCTCTGCCTCACTGCTGCCAGAGTCCGGAGGCAGCACCCACTCCCAGATGGTCCTGGCCCCATCTCTGCATCAGATGCAGGTCATCTAGTCCAACCCCTTCCGCCCAAGCAGGAGTCCCTACTCAATTTCTAACAGATGGCAGCCCGGTCTCTTCTTTAAAGCTTCCAAGAATGAAGCTTCCATGACTTCTGAAGGCAAGTGGTTCCATTGAATATAGAATAACAGAGTTGGAAGGGATCTTGTTGGTCATCTTGTCTAACCTCCCACCCAAGCAAGAGACCCTGCACCATGGCAGTCCAATTTCTTTTTCAAAGCCTCCAGTGATGAAGCTCCCACAATTCCGAAGGGAACTTCTTGATTGCTTGACTGTTCTCACTGCAAGAAAATTCCTCCTTATTTTCAGCTTGATCCTTATTCCTTGTTTGGCCTTTGGGTGCCTTGGAAAATAGCTTGACCCCCTCCTCCTCTCTGTGGCAGCCCCTCAAATATTGGAAGATGCTCTCCTGTCTTCCCTGGTCCTTCTCTTCACTAGACTAGCCATGCCCAGTTCCTGCAACTGTTCTTCATATGTTTTAGCCTCCAGGCCCCTCATCATCCTGGTTGCTCTTCTCTGCACTCTTTCTAGGGTCTCAACATCTTTTTATAGTGTGGTGGCCAAAACTGGATGTGGTATTCTAGGTGTGGTCTTACTGAGGCTTTATAAAGTGGTTTTAGTACTTTTTTGATTCTTGATTGTATCCCTCTGTTAATGCAACTTAGGACTGAATTGGTTTTTTTGGCTGCCGCCACACACCATAGAGTATATTATAGAGTTAACAGTGGCGAGTTGGCTGTAGCAAATTGTAGCCAAACTCTTGTATTCAAAGAGGTGAGCTATGAATACATTTGGAGAGATCTCTGAGCCTGCAGATAAAAAGCTATAAATCTCCATCAATAAATTACAATCATTTGCTCTGTCAATATTATAGATATGGCTCAAATATTTTATTGGGGCGTTAGGAACAGCACCAAGGGGCAGATCAGACCAGAGATGGTTCCCTCTTTCAGGTAATCAAAAGCCGGGAAACCTAAAAAAGCCCTGCGGTCTTGTCATCATAACTCACTTGGTGCGCTTAATGAAGCTGCCAATCGAAGAAGAGAACTGCAGCTGCCATGGCTCTGAGCGAGATCCCTTCGGAGGAGAGATGGCACCTGCTTAGCAAGCAGGGAGAATCCTCATGCATGAGATGATGAAGTCCTCCCTAGCCCCTCAAGGCTGAGAGTTTGGACCACGCTGGTGACATTTACTGACTACTTGTCATGCTTCAACACGCTCTAGCCCAAATGTATGGAGCAAAACAAGGCCCAGGTTCTGAGTGCCCAGCTGACAGTGTGTCACGCAAGAGGCTCCTCTTGGAAAATTAAGGCAATACTACCCACTGGTTGGGGGGAAAAGGGGAGGGGGGAAGTTGCCAAAAAATGCAAGGAAAGGCAAATCCGTTGGGAGTTTGGTGAGTCACGCCAGGCATTCGGGCTGTATGTGTGTGAGAAACAGGGTTTCTCCAGCCTTCTCCTGCCCTGTAATGAGGGTATCAAACTCCACATGAGGATAGCAACACCACTTAGACTTATATGCCTCTTCACAATGCTTTCCAACCCTCTCTAAGTGGTTTACAGAGTCAGCCTCTTGCCCCCCAACAATTTGGGTCCTCATTTTACCCATCTTGGAAGGACAGAAGGCTGAGTCACCCCTGAGCTGGTAAGGATCAAACTCCTGGAAGTGGACAGGATTAGCCTGCAATACTACATTCTAACCACTGTGCACTAAGTAAGTAAGTAAGTAAGTAAGTAAGTAAGTAAGTAAGGAAGGAAGGAAGGAAGGAAGGAAGGAATATAACAATAACACTTAGACTTATATACCACTTCATAGTGCTTTCTAGCTCTCTCTAAGCGGTTTTATAGTGTCAGCCTCTTGCCCCACAAAATCTGGGTCCTCATTTTACTGACCTCGGAAGGGTGAAAGACTGAGTTAACCTCGGGATCGAACTGCTGGCTGTCAGCAGTATTAGGCTGCAATACTGCATTCTAACCACTGCACCACCATGGCTCTGGTAAGAAAGATGGCACTTTCTAGGATTTATACTTTGGCTCTTTTCCTCCTGCTCCTTGTATAGTTAGTCTCTGACTTGCAACACTTCACTTAGTGATAGTTCAAAGTTACAACTAAAAAAAGTCACTCAGGACCATTTTTCACACTTATGACCATTTTTCACTCTTACAATCATTTTTCACACTTATGGCCATTTTTCATACTGAGAATCATCATAGCATCCCCGTGGTCACGTAATTTACATTTGGATGCCTGGCAACTGACTCACATTTACGACAGTTGCAGTGTCCCCGGGGGTCATGGGATCCCCTTTTGTTTACCAAGTCGATGGGGAAGGCCAGAGTCCCTTAATAACCTAATGGTACTAATTTAATGAGTGCAGTGACTCACTTAATGACCGTGGCCAGAAAGTGGCAGAATTTGCTTAACAAAGGTTTAGCTCAGCAACGAGAAACCTTGGGCTGACTTGTGGTCATTAAGTCAAGAGATACCTGTGGAACAGTCCTAAACAGTCACAAATAAGCTATTTACAAACAGCTGCAATAACCCCAAGATTTGCCCCTAATAACCCACTCACTCCCAGTTTAATTATCATTATTTTAAGCCAAGAGGCTTGCCATTCTTCAAGTTAGCACAACTCCTTGGGTGATTATTCTGACCCAGGCTTCGTCAAACATAATTAAACACAAACGTGTTGTAAAAGCAAAACCCATTTTAATGCAACATTGGGAATTATTTTCATTCTCAGCCAGAACTAATCTTAAACAGTTCCCCAAGACAAGCACAGTGCTTGTCAGTGCTGTGGAATGCTGCCAAAAATAGAAGAATCCAAATTAATTACAAAAAAATCCAACCAAAGTACCAGAAAAAACCAACCAAAGTGCACAGAGCTTCCAGGAGAACTCGGAATCTATTTAACTACTTTGCTTCCTGCAAAGAGTTTGTCATTGAGGTCTGATTTTTATCTCTTATGGGAGGGGCAATCACCTCTCAGCCTTAGTCCTAAGTCGCCCATTTTGTCACTTCCAGTATTTTTGGAAATACAGGAACTGATGAAACAGGCCTATTTTTCGTCCTGCAAAGCCTCTGGAAGGCCGAAAATAAGCTGGGAGGCACGTGCTTGTGCAGTGAGGTAAGTTTGCCTAAAGCCCCTGTCACACTGCACCAACGGATGGAAAGAGGATGTAAAACAGAAAAAAAGCTTTCCATCCGTTGGTTAATGCGATGTATCCGTTCTGTACTCACTGCCTCCGTTTTGCTTCCTCTCTATCCGTCCAGCATCCGTTTATTGATGTTTCATCCACTCAGAAAGTTTTGAACTGCTCAAAACTTTTGAGCGTAAAATGTATCCAATGCGTCGGTTCTGCATCTGCTAGACATCCGCTAGGCATCCGTTCTGCATCCACTATATCTGCTAGGCATCCATTCCGCATCCGCACAACTCGCATCCACTCGGACGCAGGGAGGAAGCAGAACGGACGCAGAATGGATGCAGAATGGATGCCTAGCGGATGCAGCACGGAAACAAAGCATTTAAAATGGAAAAAACGTTCGCAGAGGGGACCTATCTCGGATATTAAGGATGTCTAGAGGATCCTAGAGGATGCAAAGGGACACCTAGGGGAAAACCTATACTGCCTATAAAAAGGGGGAGCAACTCATCTGGATCTCACTTTCAGACCAGCAGCCCAGCTGCAGACCTGCAGCCTTCATCTGACTCTTGCTCTTCCACAGCATCCAGTCATGTCCACCGTGGATCGTAACAAAATCCTTTTGGCAGCCACCATCGTTCTGCAACAGTGTGAAGCCATCCACAGGCTCTGTGAACTCTACTATGGGAAGAAAAAGAGATGGCCAAGAAGCGTCTGGGTCCGAAGATGGATCGGGAGAAGAGCAGAGTATGGACTGTACAAAAAGCTGATGGTGGAGCTCAGGAACGAAGACATTCATGCATTCCATGTTTGACGAGGTTGTGCAGCGGCTGAGACCCAGGTTGACCAAGGCAAACACCAACTTCCGGTCCAGCCTGGAACCTGGGCTCAAGGTGGCACTCACTCTGCGCCACCTGGCCTCAGGGACCACCTACAGGAGCATGCAGTATGGCTGGAGGGTGCCACACAACACCATCAGCATTGTGGTCAGAGAAGTGGTGCAAGCCATCATCGAAGAATACATGGAGGAGCTCCTCCAGTGCCCCTCCACTGAAGAAGGATGGAAGAAAGTTGCAGACCAGTGGTATCAGGTGGAACTTCCCACACATCGTTGGAGCCATAGATGGCAAGCACGTGACCTGCAAAGCACCAGTTAAGTCGGGCTCCACTTATTTCAACTACAAGGGCTTCTTCAGCATCGTCCTCTTCGCCATGGTCGATGCTGACTACAAGTTCATGTACATCGATGCTTCAGGCAACGGCTCATGTTCAGATGCCCAGGAATACAACGCCAGTGACCTCAAGGAGGGGCTGGAACGCAACCTCATCGTGGGATTCCCAGATCCAGACCCACTGCCCAACGACACGCAAGATGTGCCCTACTTCATCATGGGGGATGACGACATCTCCCTCAGAACCTACCTCATGAAGCCCTACACCTCCAGACTCCTCACCCGTGAAGAGAGGATCTTCAACTACAGGCTGTCCAGGGCAAGGCGGGTGGTGGAAAACGCCTCTGGCATCCTGGCCAACAGGTTCCAAGTACTTCTCACCACCATGCAGCATCACCCACAGACCGTGAGGAGGATCGTGGAAGCTTGCTTCATCCTGCACAATCTCATGCACACCCACTACCCAGTGTTGCAGAACAGGCTCGTGGACCTCCAACAAGGCAATGGGGACATGGAGCCTGGGGAATGGAGGCAAGGGCAAAACCTGATAGACACTGAGGATGTGCAAGGGCCCAACAGATCCTCACGTGAGGCGAAGAAGCAGCGCAACCTCCTGAAACACTGGTGCAACTCCCCAGCTGGAGCGGTGGAGTGGCAAGACTGGATGGTAGATGATTAATGGATGCTTCCTTCAGCCTGTCTCATCACACGGATGAGATTGGGCCATGTATGTTGAATGGCCCTACAATGATCAGGGCATTTAATAAAGAGTTGTGTTTATGTTGACATGTGTGGATGATTATTACATTATTATTGATAATAAAGGGCCATAGGTGTGGCACCTGGGAGGGTGGACCATACAATCCCACTATGCTTGCACTGGAGGTTTATCTATCCCACAGCTATTTCCCATCCCAAAGGTATCCCTGCCCATTCCACAAAAAAAGAAATGAAGCAAGTGTGTGAATCAAAGATAAACTTTATTGAACAACAAGCTGTAAAAGAAAAATGACACAAGTCAAGTGTCCAAATAAAACCCACAGGTAGCCAGCCAGCCAGTCTCTGGCACTCCCCTTGGTCACTCGGAGGTGTGCCCAGTCTCAGGGGTGAAGGGTCCAGGGGCTGTGGAGGTCGCTGGTGCTGGAGTGCTGGTCTGAAGCCCCACTGGGGTGCCTGGCCCCGAAAGGACAACAGGTGACGGTGTGTTGAGAAAGGTCTCGGACAGCTGGCTCAGCCCCGTGAGGTTGAGAGCTCCTTCCTCCATGCCATGGGGTGTCAGCCCCAGTACCGAGGACAGATGTACTGAGGCCGGGCTTGGCTGTGGGGTGGAGGAAGGAGCAGTGTAGTGGGGCTGTCTGATCTGCAGCTGGTTGAGGACTGGGGTTGGTGGCATCGGTGGCGTGGGTGGCATCGGTGGCGTCAGTGGCATCAGTGTCGTGGGTGGCATCAGTGTCATGGGTGGCATCGGTGGCATCTGTGGAACTGGTGGCAACAGTGTCATCCGATGACTCTGTGCCTGGACTGGGAAGGGCTGCTGCCTGTGCTGCTGGACCTCCTGGTAGCCATAGCCCTGGTAGGTGAGGGCCTGTGGGAAGCCTTGGAATGGGAGGGACATCACCTGTGGTGGAGGAGCAGACCTGGACTGGGTGGGAGAAGGTTCCTCTGGATCTGGAGGGTTGTGAAGAAGCTCAGTGATCCGGTCCTTCACCACCTGGTACTGGGGTTCCGCCATGTCCGTGAGGGTCTGGTTGACATAGGTGAGGAAGGGCTTGCGGTTGGAGGATGAGGAGTCGGTGTGGACCAGCTGAGAGAGGAGATCTATGCTGGTCCGGATGGTGTCCCTGATCTCCAGCAGGACAGAGTGGCTCTGCCCCTCCTGCTGTCTGGCTCTCTGCCTTTCTGTGGAGGTGGAGCTGTGGGTGGATGCGGGTACGGCTGTGGTGGACGCGCCGTCTCCTTTCTCCCAGGGAGAACCTCCATGCACTCCACCATGGTTACAACACCTGTCCGCGGGTTCTCCGCCGTGGCACGCTCCACAGAAACCTGCCTGAAGACAGGAACTGACTCTCGGCCAGAAGAGGATTGGCTCTCAGCAGGCTGCCAGAGAGAGAGGGTAGACAGAGGTAGACAGCACCAGCAGGATTAGCAGCAGCAGCAGCAGCAGCACCAGGATCATCATCAGCAGAGTAAGCACCAGCAGCGCCAGCAAGACCAGGAGCACGAGCAGGACCAGGAGCATGAGCAGGTCCAGCAGGACGAGCAAGTCCAGGAGCACGAGCAGGACCAGCAGGACCAGCAGGACGAGGAGCATCTTCAGCAGAGTAAGCCCCAGCAGAAGCAGAGTCAGGGACAGGGGGCAGGAGGGTGGCCCTGTCCCTCTTGCCAGGGATGGTGGCAGGTTGCTGAGGCTTTCGCTTCTTTCCCATGGTTGTGGGGTTGCTGGCTGGCAGGGAGGCTGGCAGGCGCCAAGGCTGGCAGGCACCAAGGCTGGCAGGAAGCCTGGCAGGCAGGCAGGCACCAAGGCTGGCAGGAAGCCTGGCAGGAAGGCAGGCAGGCACCAAGGCTGGCAGGCAGACTGGCTGGCAGGGAGGCTGGAAGGCAGGCTGGCAGCAAGGCTGGCAGGCAGGCAGAGAGCAAGGCTGGCAGGGAGGCTGGCCAGGAGGCTGGGAGGCAGGTTGGCAGGAAGGCTGGTGGCAAGGCTTGCAGCAAGGCTTGCAGGCAGGCAGGAAGGCAGGGCAGGCAAGGATTCGATGTATCCGGCAGCAGGTCTTTCCTCCGAATGGTGACCTGCTTGGGAGCTGCTTCCCTTTATATCCGCAGGGCTTACGCAATGCATCCCCCCCGCATGCGCAATTAACGCAAGGCATCCGTTTGGCTTCCGCCGTGCATCCGCTTCATCTGCTGTGCATCCGCTAGGCGTCCGCTCTGCATCCGCTTCATCCGCTGTGCATCTGCTGTATCCGTTCCGCATCCGCTTTGCTGAGGCCCCCCAGAAGCCTAGCGGATGTGCCCTCTGCTCCCTTCTGCTGGGCTTCTGTTCCGCATCTGCTTTCCATCTGCTCTGCGTCCTCCCTGCGTCCGTTCCTTTCTGTGTTATCCGCTCTGGTTATGCAAATTTTAGTCCCTTTTGAGAGCGGATAACAACGGATGGGACATTTTGCTCATCCGTTGTGTCCTTTTTACTAACGTTTTGCATCCGTTGGGCAGTGTGACAGGATAGAAGAAGGGATATACTGTCCTTAAACTCTGGTAGTCCAGTGACTGCTGGAGGACACTGTAAATCCCTGAGTTGGGAATCTCTGGGAAATTGTTGGCGGGTAGTGCGGAGAATGGGAAAGGGACAAAGCAAGTGTGAGACGTTCCAAGAGGGAATGGGTATTGGGATAGAAAAGACCCCGAGAAGGCTGATTCCGACTGACTCCCCATTGGGTCAACTACTACAACAATGGTCATTGCCCCACCTGAGGACTTACACTCGGAGTCTAGAGAAAAAGAAAAACCCCTGCCTTCAAGACTCTCCTGAAGATGCAATTCGTCACCAAAGCATGGCCAGATATCCAGAAAAAGATCCAGAAGAGAGAGGGATGGACTGATTTGGGCATGACAGATTTGATGAGAGCAGCCCAACAAGTTTTTGTGAACTGAGACTCAGTTAAAACCAAACAGAAGTCTCAGATGATGGTAGCTGCTGTGCAAACGGCAGCCAAGAATGAAGTTAGGAAAAACAGGGAGACCCAGATGTCAGATACAAGGCCAAGGTGGAGAGATGAAAGATCTCCCAGCAGGGAGTGGAGACCCCCGGTTAGGCAAGGAGGTCCAGGGGGCAATCGAGGCGGTCGATTCCAATGGCCGTCCCAGAGTAGAACTTGCTTCAGATGCGGGAAAGAGGGACATTTTGCATGCGAATGTCCCAAAACCCCGGAGGAACGAAGCTATGCCCTATACGATTAGGGAGGTTCTGGCTCCCCAAGAGGGACCCACGGGGAGCCATTGGTAAATGTGTTAGTGGGTCCTGATCATCAGGAATGGCTGTTCCTGATCGACACCGGCACAAGCTGGACATCTGTATGCGATCCGGTAAAGGGAGCATGCAGGTCAAAGGAGACTTTAAAGGTGGTTGGGGTGAGTGGGAAATCCCAAGAGGTCAAGATTTTGGAAGAGGTGAGATTGGAATTGAATAATGTGGTTACTGAAACTGAAATATTGTATATTCCGGATTCAGGGGTGAACTTGCTAGGAAGAGACTTGTTGGATGTTTTTGGAATAGAATTGTGGGATAGAAGGAAGGAAGTTCGCATGTATATGTTAACAACGGAAGATGAGGAGAAGATATCATCAGATGTGTGGGCAGGAGGTGAAGGGGTTAGTAGGAAAAAAAAAGGTGAAATATTTGGGACATTACATTCAGCAGGGGGTTAGGTCCTTGGACCCTGAAAGGGTGAAGGGGATCATGAGCTTGACTCCTCCCAGGAAGAAGACAGAGGTGCAGAAAGCGTTGGGATTATTAGGGTACTGTAGAATCTGGGTAGACCAATTCACAGTGTTGGCACAGTTTTTGCATAGAAAGTTGCCTGGAAAGGGAGAGCACATAGAATGGGAGGAGGAAGATAGTGAAAGGTGGGAAGAGCTGAAGAAGGCTTTGTCAACCACTCCGGTTTTCGCCTTGCCAAACCTGAAACTACCGTTTCATTTGTATGTGGCGGTGGCTCAGGGAACAGCAGTTGGAGTCCTTGCCCAAAAGAGGGGGGGGCAGTACCAGCCGGTAGCCTTCCTAAGCAAGGGTTTGGAGCCGGTTGTGAAAGGATGACCAGTTTGTGTTCAGGCTGTGGCAGCAACAGCAATGTTGGTGGTGGAGAGCAAAAAGTTAACCTTTGGGGAGCTTTGGTGGTACATTCGCCTCATCAGGTCAACTCAATGTTGAGCCAGCTGGCTACCACTTGGATGACCGAAGGGAGGATATTGAAGTATGAAACCATTTTGAAAACCAGTCCTGGTGTAGTAATAGGAACAGACAAGAATCTAAATCCAGCAGAATTCTTGGAGGGGAGAAGGCAGGCGTGGGAACCGGAAGACCATGATTGTCTATTGCAAGTGGATCTCATGACGAAGGTTAGAGAGGACTTGGAAGAGACTCCATTGGAGAAGGGAGAGAAGTGGTTTATAGATGGATCTAGCAGGGTGGAAAATGGAAAGCGAAAATCTGGGTTTGCAATAGTAACCGGGGAAGGTGAGGTAATAGAGAAAGGGTCACTCCCAGCTGTTTGGTCAGCCCAGAAATGTGAATTGCTTGCCCTGACCAGAGCCTTGGAATTGGCTGAGGGGATGGAAGCAACGATTTGGACTGATTCCAAGTATGCATGGGGGGGGGTTGCACACGTTTGGGAAAATCTGGAGAGAAAGAGGGTATATCAAGGCGGATGGGAAGCAAATAGAGCAAGTGCAGTTAGTAGAGCAAGCCTGAGAGGCATTGCAACTCCCCAGCCGAGTATCAATTGTCCATGTGAGCGCACATCAGAAGGGAAACACACCGGAGATTGTGGGAAACCGATGGGCGGACAAATGGGCGAAGGAAGCTGCAGGGGAGATAGAGTTGGTAATGGTATTTATACAAATACTGGAAAAGGAGGATGAGAGGGAGGAATGGGAGACAGAGAAAAAGGAAAAGTTGGAGTTGGAGTTGGAGAAAGAGGGATGCGTCAAAACCCCAGAGGGATGGAAGACATCGGAGGGAGTCAAGGTGGTGTCACCCATTGTCATGAGGGGAATATTGGAGAAAGTTCATGAAGGAGGATATTGGGGAACGGAGGCCTTGGTCATGTCCGTTAAACCTCACTATTGGAGTCTGAGGATGCAAGAAAGAGATGGGAGGGTGACCCCTTGTGGGTAGGCCTTTTCAGAGAGCACAAATTGATTTCCCTGAGTTGCCAGAAAAGGGGGGTTGGAAAGAATCTTCCCTTCGTTCTGCTAAGGATCAGAACTTGTCCAAGGAAAGACACAGGGGTTTCTCCATTTGAAATGCTGATGGGGAGACCCTATTTGGCCAAACTAGGCAATCCCATACTAGAGTTCAGGGACTTGTTCCTTCGGAAATATTTTCTGGCACTGCCTCGGTCTTTGCTTTCTCTTCACAAACAGTGATTGTTGGTGTAACGACCACCTTTGGCTGGTAGCCAACACCCACATGAGGCTGGAGACTGGGTCCTGATAAAGACTTGGAGAAGTGAAAAACTGCAACCTAGCTGGGAAGGTCCATACCAGGTGCTACTGACGACTGAATCTGCAGTCCGTACTCGGGAAGGAGGCTGGATGCATTACAGCAGAGTCAAGAAAGCACCGGAACCTGAGAAACCTTGGAAGGCAATCCCAGTGGACGGTCAGCCGCTAAAGGTAACTCTCCGACATGGAGATGTTGGCTGAACTCTGGAGAGGACTATTTGTTGCAACTATATTTACATTAATACATCAAAGAAGTTCACAATATGTTGGACCTGCGGGTGACTTGGGAACAGACTTGTGGGATGACAATGTGTTCATAAAGGATCTCAGGAAGGTCTCACATTCCTTGAACATAACCAATTGCTGGTTATGCATGCACATGTCAGGAAGAACAGGTGAACTGGAGTGGCACATGTACAATCGGGTATGTGATATAAACTTGATGGCCTTCCCCAAGGCTGGATACGTAATAAAAGAGACTCAGAATCTGGCCTTACCCAGAGACTCTGGACCCAAATCTCCCGTGGTATAATAACACCATTGGGAGTAGCCATGAACTCCCGAGATATACATATTCTAAATAACTTCACGGTAACAATGTTCAATGATACAATAAAGAATAATAAAATGATTAACACCGAGCTTTCTGAAGTAAGACAGGTTGCTCTACAAAACAGGTATGCTTTAGACATTGTATTAGCTACAAAAGGGTGTGTGTGTGCCCTGATTCATTCACATTGCTGTGTATACATCCATGATTTCCAACCCAATATTACAAAGACAGTAAAAGTAATGGAAAAACGTATTCGCTCTAATCCATTATCACAAAGAGGTGACTCCTCATTGCCAGACCTGTGGGGAGCACTATGGTCTTGGCTTCCCAGTTCCACTTGGTTTAGATCTACCATAATGGGAATTATATTGATTATTATATGCTGTGTATTGTTGTGTTCAGTGTCTCCCTGGTGCAGTAACAACGTGTGGGAAGATAGGGAAATCCTTGGGTTCAAGATTTGAGAAGAAGCAGGAAGCAGAACCTCGAATGATGTATCAGAGAGAAATCACTCTGAAAGAAGCAGAGGATCTGCTACTTGAGTTTGAGACAAGAGTGGAAAAAGAAAAAGGGGGGATTGTGAGCAGAACCGAAGTCATGTTGGATGACCCATTGAATTAAATAAGGAAGTGTGTCTCAAACTCAGTAGTTCTGCTAAATAAGAAAGTGTTCCAGTTTGTGCACAAGAGAAAAAAACAAGATAAGGCTAGAACAATGGGGAATTGTAATAAAGTGCTGTGATGTCAGAAACCATGTAACTGCTTTTGCTAGATAGGGAGCTAATATGAACCTTTGAAATATATGTGTCAATTTGAAAACAGAAAGAATGTGAGTCAAGGCCTCGTACGAGGGGGCGGACAGTTAAGGTATAAAAATGCTGCCTGAATTTTGCTCTGTGTTCCTTCAATGCCTGAGGGAACCCGTCTCTGCAGACACGTGAATAAAACCTTGTTTTCCTTGGATCAACGAATCTTTTGGTGGTTTTTTATCTGCTTCCACCTCACACATGCCATAGGTGTGCCATCACGGGTGTAGGGTCTCCTGCCTGGGCAGGGGGTTGGACTAGATGGCCTACAAGTTCCTTTCCAGCTCTGTTACATCTGTTACATCTTCCTCTCAAATCTATCGATCTGGAGATATGATGATGCACTTTTCCTTCAGGACAGAGTTGATGAGAATATTTTCCTGCCTGGACAGAGGCAGCTCGAAGCCTTTTACTGAGTCAATGGCCTTTTCTTGCCTTTATCTCTGACAGGCAGAGAAAGAAGGTGAAAAGAAGACCACATCTACAGTACTGCATCCAGTTTTGGTCACCACATTATGAAAAAGATGTTGAGACTCTGGAAAGTGTGCAGAGAAGAGCAACCAGGATGATTAAGGGACTAGAGGCTAAAGCATGTGAAGAACAGTTGCAGGAACTGGGCCTGGCTAGTCTAGTGAAGAGAAGGACCAGGAGAGATGTGATAGCAGTCTTCCAATGTTTGAGGGGCTGCCACAGATGGGAGGGAGTCGAACTATTTTCTAAAGTGCCTGTAGGCCAGACAAGGAATAATGGATGGAAACTGAACAAGGAGAGATTCAATCTAGAAATAAGGAGGAATTTTCTGACAGTGAGAACTATCAACCAATGGAACAGAAGTTGCCTTCGGAAGTTGTGGGATCTTCATCCATGACCCTTTAATGGGAAAGATGCTGATCACTTATCTATTTATTTATTTTATTTAACCAATCTCTCTGACAAACCCCTCCAGCAGCAAACATGTCACATAAAACATCAACCATAACAAAACACAAATAATCCCACAGAAAATATGGATCGACCCCCCCTCCCCTTATTACAATTACAAAACATGTACAGTAGGCCGCACCTCCACACTGAAACTCCCAACTTAACAGTCTGTCCTGTTTGCTTGGAGGGCCCCACATCAATGACTTCTTGTTGTGCAATTTTTTTGGAAACATGCATTTACATTCTTGGGCTCAGAGAATTCCATCCTGTCCATCCTGTGCATCATTTGGGGCTGAAACCATCATCCCATTCTTGATCTTGAAGAAAGAGTCAAGTTTTGATCCAGGAATTTTTTGTACCCAGGATGGGAAACAGGATTGTCTTGGCCCATCAGCATGACAATTGGAGCCAACTGCATACCAGAATAACCAGAGTTGGGATACAGAACATAGAACATAGAATAATAGAGTTGGAAGGGACTTTGCAGGTCTTCTAGTCCAACCCCTTGCACAAGCTGAAGCACAAACTTCTCTCTCTCACTGGCCAGAGGTTTTAACAATTCCTCAGCCTGTTTCAAGAACAACTGAATCAATTTATCTTTTTAAAAAACTGGCATAAACTTCTCCATCAAAGCTCCCAACCTGCCTTCCATGGAGGACCTGTATGCTGCACGAGTCATAAAGAGGGCTGTGAAAATATTTACAGACCCCTCACAACTTGGACATAAGCTGTTTTAACTCCTTCCCTCAAAACGAGGCTATAGAGCTCTGCACACCAGAACAGCCAGACACAAGGACAGTTTTTCCCCGAATGCCATCACTCTGCTAAAGAAATAACTCCCACAACACTGTCAAACTACTTAGTAAGACTGTATTACTATTCTTCTTCTCATCCTTCCTAGTTCCTATCTCCTCCCACTTGTGACTATAACCGTGCTGCTTGTATCTTTACAATTTATATTGTTTTATTTGTTTCCTAGTATGATTTGATTGCTTGTTTAATAGCCTATGACTATCACTAAGTGCTGTATCTTATGATTCTTGATGAATGTATTTTTTCCTTTATGTACACTGAAAGCACGTGCACCAAAGACAAATTCCCAATCACACTTGCCCAATTAAAAATTCTATTCTATTCTGTTCTGTTCTATTCTATTCTATATTCTATTGTACCTTATAATTCTTGATGAAAGCATCCTTTCTTTTATGTACACTGAGAGCATTTGCAAAGACAAATTCCTTGTGTGCCCAATCACATTTGCCCAATAAAGAATTCTATTCTATTCTAAAAAGCGTAGAGCCTTTTATATCCAAAAGCAAGAAGGGATTTCTGTTTGAAGGGCAATAAAAGTATGCTGTAAGGGAATGCTTGAAAGTTGAAAAAGAAAAAGAGCATTTACAAGCACGACCAGACAGAACAGATGGATAGTTCAGCCATATTTGGTGCAAGAGCCATTAGTGTGTCAGTTAAGCAATCACAGAGAAAGAAACTTGAAATGATTCAATGAGACTCCACCTTAATGAGTTCGCTAATGAATGTTGGCTGAGGTGTCACAGATTCCATTTTTAAGATTCTGCCTCCAGACTCTCTTTTTCCAGGCATTAAGGATGATTGATGAAGCTCCCAGAGAATCTTGCATCTCCATTCATGAACTGTTTGGGGCTTGAGAAGACTGTCAACCTGAAGGCAACAATTATCTGCTTTTCTGTGTGTAGATTAACTCAAACACTTTGTCCCTTGTACTTAAAAGATAGTTTCAGAGAAACAGAAGCAGGCTCAGAGATGGAAAAAGAGCAAGGTAGAGGGATAGAAACAACCCCTATGATGGGAGATTTAGTATTGATTTGATAATTGCTTACAAGAAACAGGTAGAAGAATAAATATAGTTTTGAATACATGAGATAGATACTTATAAGAAAAATAAAAAAAACAATAGGACAGGGATAGTAGGCACAATTGATGCACTTATGCATGCCCCCTGCAGACCTCTTAGGAAAGGGGTGAGGTCAATAGTAGACAGTTTTTGGGGTTTGGGGAAGAAACCACAGAGTCAGGTAGAGGATTCCAGATATTGACCACTCTGTTGCTGAAGTCGTATTTCCTGCAGTCAATTTGGTGCAGTTTACCTTGAGTTTGTATCTGTTGTGTGCTCTTGTATTGTTATGATTAAAGCTGAAGTATTCATTTGCAGGTAGGATATTGCAATGTATGATTTTATATACTATATTCAGTTTTGGTCACCCTACTATAAAAAAAGATGCTGAGACTCTGGAAAGAAGAAGAGAAATAAAGATGATTAGGGGGCTGGAGGCTAAAACATATCAAGAACGGTTGCTAGAATTAGATATGTGTCAGCATTCCAGGGAAATTCCATTCCTGTCAGTAACTCCAAGACACACACCATCTCAAAGTACTTTTATTCGAACAGTACCTGGCACATACTGGGGAAATCCGGAACTAAATCTTCCTGGCTTCCCCACAAAGTCCCAAGCTACAACCCATCCCCTTTTCCTTCATCACCAGATTATGTGCACCAATCCCAAAATAAGTTTTAATTCTTTCTGCTTCACACTCTATAACCTTGAACTATCAAAATAATATATTTTGACTACTGCCTGTATGGATCTTTGTCTTTTGAGTTTGTATATTTGTATAATTTAATTTTTTGTATTCAATAAAGTTTGTTTTAAAATTATGTATTATGCATGTATGTATGTATGTATGTATGTATGTATGTATGTATATAGTTTGTCTACTATATACTTAGTATTGTCTACTACAATACTTAGTATTGTCTACTTCAATACTTAGTATTGTCTACTAAGAGCTACTCAATTAACATCACCCCTCTCACTTTCTTCAACTATGTGGCAGCAATGAATTCCATAGCTGACAGGATGTCTGGTTTAATGAAAAGAAGGACTAGGGGGTGATAGGGTAGCAGTGTTACAATATCTGAGGGGCTGACATAAAGAAGAGGGGATCAACATTTTCCAAAGCACCACAAGGCAGGACAAGAAACAATGGATGGAAACTAATCAAGGGGAGAAGCAACCTGGAATTAAGGAGAAACTTCCTAACTGTGAGGACAATTAACCAGTAGAAAAGCTTGCCACCAGAAATCATGGGCACTTCATCATTGGAGGTTTTTAAGAAAATGTGTGAAATGGTATAGGTTCTCCTGCTTGAGTAGGGGGTTGGACTAGAAGACCTCCAAGGTCCCTTCCAACTCTGTTATTCTGTATTCTGAAAGATATCAAGAGCAAGGCATGTTTTACCTTGAGAAGAGAAGCTGTATGGAGGTGGAATAGTCCTCTTCAAATCCCAGAAAACCTGACTCATCAAAGACGGTCAAGGCCTGATCTCTCATATTCACAAATACAACACACAAAGGATTTAAGTTACTGGAAGGCAGATCCTGCCTGAATGTTAGAGGGCTTCCCCAAACAGGCCCTCTCTCACTTTCCCTGGATGTGTCCAGGAAGTGGAAGCTAGGCAGCTTATCTTTCAGGGATGCTTGATTTCTGCACATTAACAGGAACTGGCTCTCAATTCAAGAACTTCCCTGGAATGCCAATTTAATCAATCAGAATAGATCTCTAACAGACCTTGGAGGACTTTTAGTCCAACCCCCTGCTCAAGCAGGAGACCCTAGACTATTTCAGATCCCAGTGGTGGGACTCATCTCCAGGGAGGATGAGTCTGCCTACTGTGATGAGGTGGACCAGTTGCTTTCTTGGTGTGGAGACAATAACTTGGTCCTCAACACCAATAAGACCAAGGAGCTTATAGTGGACTATAGAAGGAACAGATCAGACATCCGGCCCTTGCTTATCAATGGAGACTGAGTGGAGCAAGTGGCCAGTTTTAAGTTTCTGGGTGTTACCCTAAAAGAGGACCTGACCTGGGTGCCCATATTGCAGCCCTGGTCAAAAGGGCCCAACAGAGATTATACTACCTGAGACTTCTCAGGAAACCACAAATGAATGGAAAACTGATGGTGACCTTCTACCGCTGCACCATAGAGAGTATCTTAACTGACTGCACCTATGTATGGTTTGCCAATTGCACTCCGGAGGGTTCACATCATTGCCCAGAGGATCATGAGTTGCTCCCACTGCCTTAAGAAAGTTCAGAACATCCTCAAAGATCCATCTCATCCTGGGCACCTTTTTTAAAAAAAAACTATTACCATCTGGCAGATGGTACAGGACAATAAAAACAAGGACAAATAGGCTGAAAAACAGCCCAGTAACTAGTGAATTCTACTGTATAGGGCAATATTAATGCAATATCAGGGGTTTTCCATTCAATGTATAGAATGCAAAGGATGTGTGTTGTGTTTATTTTCAGTCATAATAGACACTGAAGATGGCATTTAATTTTGTTGTACGAGGTGCAATGACAATAAAGTAAACTAAATTAATACCAGTCTCATGGTAGAATATTATTAGCAGCCATCCCAGAAGCCTTCATAAATCAAGAGAATGAACCAAGACTTCAAGGAGAATGGATTTATAGCTCAACAAAGACACCCCTCCCTTCATACACCCCTCCCAGTCCTCCAGAGTGCATCCAACTCTTCCAAAAGGCCTAAATGCAATAGGACAATCTGGTTAATGTGCCACTGACCCTGAAAAAATATAGAACATCAGGCTTAATGAGGACTTAATCAATATGGAATTAAACACTGTTGACCCTTAAACACTGAGACTGTTGACCCTTAAGCCCATGTCACACTGCACCAACGGATGGAAAGAGGATGTAAAACGGAGAGAAACACTTGCCATCCGTTGGTGAACGTGATTCATCCGTTCTGTACTCACTGTGTCCATTTTTCATCCTCTCTATCTGTCCAGCATCCGTCGACTGAGGTTCCATAGGCTCAAAAAGTTTTGAGCTGCTCAAAACTTTTTGAGTGGAAAATGTATCCAACGCGTCCATTCTGCAACCACAACGCATACGGGGAACATCCGTTCTACATCCGTTGTCATCCATTATGCGTCCGCTATATCCGCTAGGCATCCGCTGCGCATTCGCACAACTCAAATCCGTTCCAGCGGAAAGCGGACACAGGGATGAAGCGAAACAGACGCGGAATGGACGCGCAGCGTTAGTAGCACGGACGGAGAAAGGATGAAAGTAGATACAGCTCGCATACAAAGCATTTAAAATGGAAAAAATGTTCACAGAGGGAACCTATCTCGGATATTAAGGATGTCTAGAGGATGCCTAGAGGATGCAGAAGGACACCTAGTGGAAAACCTATATTGCCTATAAAAAGGGGGAGCAACTCACCTGGATCTCACTTTCAGTCCAGCAGCCCTGTTGTGCAGACCTCTGCAGCCTTGCTCTGGCTCTTGCTCTTCCACAGCATCCATTGATGTTCACCATGGATCGTAACACACTCCTTTTGGTAGCCACCATCGTTCTGCAACAGTGCGAAACCATCTACAGGCTCTTTCAACTGTTCTACAGGAAGAAAAGGAGGCGGCCAAGAAGTGTCTGGGTCTGAGGATGGATCAGGAGAAGAGCAGAGTACGGACTGTACAACAAGCTGATGGTAGAGCTGAGGAACGAAGACACTCGTGCATTCCAGAACTTCATGAGGATGCCTCCAGCCATGTTTGATGAAGTAATGGAGCGGCTGAGACCCAGGTTGACCAAGCAGAGCACCAACTTCCGGCCCAGCCTGGACCCTGGGCTCAAGGTGGCACTGACTCTTCGCCACCTGGCCTCAGGTACCACCTACAGGAGCATGCAGTACGGCTGGAGGGCGCCACACAACACCATCAGCTTTGTGGTCAGAGAAGTGGTGCAGGCCATCATCAAAGAATACCTGGAGGAGCTCCTCCAGTGCCACTCCACTGAAGAAGGCTGGAAGAAAGTTGCAGAGCAGTGGTATCAGAGATGGAATTTCCCCCACACCGTTGGAGCAGAGATGTGAAGCACGTGGCCTGCAAAGCTCCAGCCAAGTCGGGGTCCACTTATTTCAACTACAAGAGCTTCTTCAGTATCATCCTCTTCGCCATGGTCGATGCTGACTACAAGTTCATGTACATCGATGCTTCAGGCAACGGGTCAGCTTTAGATGCCCAGGTATACAACGCCAGTGACCTCAAGGAGGGGCTGGAACGCAACCTCATCATGGGCTTCTCAGATCCAGACCCCATGGCCAACGACACGCAAGATGTGCCCTACTTCATCTGGGGGATGACGCCTTCTCCCTCAGAACCTACCTCATGAAGCCCTACACTTCCAGACTCCTCACCCATGAAGAGAGGATCTTCAACTACAGGCTGTCCAGGGCAAGGCGGGTGGTGGAGAACGCCTTTGGCATCCTGGCCAACAGGTTCCAGGTACTTCTCACCACCATGCAGCATCGCCCACAGACCGTGAGGAGGATCGTGGAAGCTTGCTGCATCTTGCACAATCTCATGCGCACCCGCTACCCAGTATTGCAGAACAGGCTCATGGACCTCCAACAAGGCAATGGGGACATGGAGCCTGGTGAATGGAGGCAAGGGCAAAACCTGATAGACACTGAGGATGTGCAAGGCCCCAACAGAGTCTCACGTGAAGGGAAGAAGCAGCGCAACCTCCTGAGACACTGGTGCAACTCCCCAGCTGGAGCGGTGGAGTGGCAAGGCAGGATGATAGATGATTAATGGATGCTTCTTTCAGCCTGTCTCATCACACTGATGAGATTGGGCCATATATGTTTGGTTGGCCTACAATGAACAGGGCATTTAATAAAGAGTTGTCTTTATGTTGACATGTGTGGATGATTGATTACATTATTATTGATAATAAAGGGCCACAGGTGTGGCAGCTGGGAAGGTGGACCATACAGTCCCACTATGCTTGCACTGGAGGTTTATCTATCCCACAGCTATTACCCATTCCAAAGGTATCCCTGCCCATCCCACAGCTATTACCCATCCCAAAGGTATCCCTGCCCATCCCACAGCTATTACCCATCCCAAATGTATCCCTGCCCATCCCACAGCTATTACCCATCCCCAAGGTATCCCTGCCCATCCCACAGCTATCCTTACCCATCCCACAAGCATACAAAGGCTTAAACCATTTCTAAAAGTTTCCACCAAGACTTTATTTAATAAAATAAATGAAGCAAGTGTGTGAAGCAAAGATAATCTTTATTAATAACAAGCTGTAAAAGTAAAATGACCCAAGTCAAGTGTCCAAAGCAAAAATAAAGTCAACAGGAAGCCACCCAGTCTCTGGCACTCTTCTCAGTCACTCTGAGGCATGCCCATAGTCTCAGGGGTGAAGGGTCCAGGTGCTGTGGAGGTGGCTGCTGCTGGAGTGCTGGTCTGAAGCGCCACTGGGGTGCCTGGCCCCGAGAGGACAACAGGGGACGGTGTGTTGAGGAAGCTCTCAGACAGCTGGCTCAGCCCTGTGATATTGAGAGCCCCTTCCTCCATGACGTGGGGTGTCAGCCCCAATACCGATGACAGATGTACTGAGGCCGGGCTTGGCTGTGGGGTGGAGGAAGGAGCAGTGTAGTGGGGCTGTCTGGTCTGCAGCTGGGTGAGGACTGGCATCGGTGGCATCTGTGGCGTGGGTGGCATCTGTGGCGTGGGTGGCATCGGTGGTGTGGGTGGCATCAGTGGCATCAGTGGAACCGGTGGCGTCCGATGTACATGTGCCTGGACTGGGAAGGGCTGCTACCTGTGCTGCTGGACCTCCTGGTAGCCGTAGCCTTGGTAGGAGAGGGCGTTTGGAAAGCCTTGGAAGGGCAGTGACATCACCTTGGGTGGAGGAGCAGACCTGGACTGGGTGGGAGCAGGTTCATCTTGGTCTGGAGGGTTGTGAAGAAGATTGGTGATCCTGTCCTTCACCACCTGGTACTGGGGTTCCGCCATGTTCATGGGGGTCTGGTTGACATAGGTAAGGAAGGGCTTTTGGTTGGAGGATGGGGTGTCGGTGTGTACCAGCTGAGAGAGGAGATCTACGCTGCTCCTGATGGTGTCTCTTATCTCAGGAGGACAGTATGGCTCTGTCCCTCCGGTTTGCCACTCTGCCTTTCTGTGGAGGTGGAGCTGGGGGTGGATGCGGGTTGGGCTGTGGTGGAAGTGCCGTCTCCTTTCTCCCACTGCGTCAGAGGGTCCTCCACGCGCTCCACCACGGGTAGTACAGCTGTCGGGGGGGTCTCCGTCGTGGCACGCTCCACAGATACCTGCCTGGAGACAGGAGCTGACTCTCTGCCAGAAGAGGACTGGCTCTTTGTGGGCTGCCTGAGAGAGAGGGTTGTGAGAGGGGCTGTTACTCGGTGGCGGATCTCACCCTCCAAGAAGCTGCACTTGGCCATCAGGTAGGTCTCTCTGTCCATCAGATTGACCGCGGCCTGGCCAGATTTCTTGAGGTGCAGCTTCCCGTACCAGGTGTGCATATGCTTCCTCCAGCCGAGGAGCACCTCCGAAGTGTAGCACAAGCTCTCCGCCTTCTCTCTCCACTCCAGCACCTCATCCTCATGTTCCTCTTCTATGTTGTATTGCCTCCTCTCCCGTTCTCACGTCTGCCTCTTCCTCCTTTTGGCAGGGCCATATGGGCCCTCATCAGAAGGGCTTCGAGGTTGTAGGGGCTGCTCCTCCACACCACCACCACCACCAGCAGCAGCAACAGTAGCAGCAAAAGCAGGACTAGCAGCACCAGCAGTACCAGGGGCACCAGGAGCAGGACCAGGAGCACCAGCAGGACCAGGAGCAGCGCCAGCAGAGTAAGCACCAGCAGAAGCACCAGCACCAGGAGCAGCGCCAGCAGAGTAAGCACCAGCAGAAGCACCACCGCCAGAAGCAGCATCAGCAGAGTAAGCACCAGCAGAAGCACCACTGTCAGAAGCAGCATCAGCAGAAGCACCACCTCCAGAAGCAGCATCAGCAGAAGCACCAGCCCCAGAAGAGCGAGCCCAGGCTGCAGAAGCCCCAGCAGAAGCAGAGTGAGGGCCAGGGGGTGGGAGGGTGGCCCTGTCCCTCTTGCCAGGGCTGGCAGCAGATGGCAGAGGCTTTCGTTTCTTCCCCATGGTTGTTGGGTTGCTGGCTGGCTGGCTGGCTGGCTGGAGAGCTGTGTCTGGAAGCAGGTCTTTCCTCTGAATGGTGACCTCCTTGGGAGCTGCTTCCCTTTATATCCGCGGGGCTGACGCAATGCATCCTCCCCGCATGCGCAGTGAACGCTAGGCATCCGCTAGGCATCCGCTAGGCGTCCGCTAGGCTTCTGCTCTGCATCCACTTCATCCACTCGGCATCCGCTGTGCATCCGCTTCATCTGCTCGGCGTCCGCTCTGCATCCGCTCTTTCCATTCCGCGTCTGCTTTGCTGCGCTCCCCCGGAAGCCTTGCGGATGTGCCATCCACTCCCATCTGCTTCCATCCACTAGGCTTCCATGGAGCATCCGTTTTCCATCCACCCTACGTCCTCCCCCCATCCGTTCCTTTCCGTGTTGTCCGCTCTGGTTATGCAAATTTTTGCCCCTTTTGAGAGTGGATAACAACGGATTGAACATTTTTCTCGTCCGCTGTGTCCTTTTTACAAATGTTTTGCATCCGTCGGCCAGTGTGACAGGGCCTTTAAACACTTTAGAGCCACATAAAAAGGAAGACTGTTGGCAGCACTTACATGTTTCATCTCCAAAGAGACCCTGAGCTGAAGGGTGGAAGAGAAGGGTATCAACCAAGTTAATGCTTTTTACAAAAGCTTTCTATGGATGGTCTGTTATCGTTCCCTCAGCTTGTAATTCTTCTCCTCATCAATCTATACGTGTCTGTCTGTCTGTCCATCCATCCATCTATCAATGTAAATATCTATATATATATATATGTCTGTTTCTATCTATATACAGGTGAAACTCGAAAAATTAGAATATCGTGCAAAAGTTTTGAAAGTCCCCAACACTTTTGAATGGCCTTTTCCTGACAATCCTCTCCAGGTTGCGGTCATTCCTGCTGCTTGTGCACCTTTTTCTTCCACACTTTTCCCTTCCACATAACTTTCTATTAATGTGCTTTGATGCAGCGCTTTGGGAACATCCAACTTCTTTTGCAATTACTTTTTGAGGCTTTCCCTCTTTATGGAGGGGGTCAATGATGGTTTTCTGCACAACTGTCAGGTCAGCTGTCTTTCCCATGATTGTGATTCCTACTAAACCAGACATAGAGACCATTTAAAGGCTCAGGAACCCTTTGCAGATGTTATGGCTTAATTAGCTGATTAGAGTGGGACACTTTGAGCCTAAAATATTGAACCTTTTCACAATATTCTAATTTTCTGAGATTGTGGATTTGGGATTTTCATGAGCTGTAAGCCATAATCATCTCAGTTATGACAAATCATGGCTTGAACGATCTTGCTTTGCATGAAATGAGTCTATCTCATATATTAGTTTCACCTTTTATAAATGAAATAAATGAACTTTTGCACAATATTCTAATTTTTTGAGTTTCACCTGTATATCTTTATCTGTCTGTCTATCATCTATCTATACATGTCTGTCTGTCTGTCTGTCTGTCTGTCTGTCTGTCTGTCTGTCTGTCT
>BLBF01000060.1:12055150-12074718 GCA_015471245.1 Laticauda colubrina | reverse complement strand
AGATATGTGGTTGGGTCTGTGTTTATAGGTTTGTATGTGGAGTCTTGGAGTAGGTCTGTCAATTTTGTTTCATAGTCTTTTCTATCCATGACTACTGTGGCATTCCCTTTGTCTGCTGGGAGTATTATTATGCTGTTATCATTTTTCAGGGTTTGTAGTGCTCTGAATTCATCTTTTTGCAAGTTATTTTTTGGTGGTTTCGTTGTGCATAAGATGTGAGTAACCTGGTGTCTTATTCTCTCAGCTTCATCTGTATTTAATTTGGTTAGGCTGGATTCTACTGCACATATGATGGATTCTGTGGGGATCTTTTTGGGTGCTATGGCATAATTGAATCCTTTGGTTAGGACATCTGTTTCTGTTTTGGTGAGTTTTCTGTTGGAAACGTTATATACTAATTGTTTTAGGTGTTTGTGAGCTGTTGGGGGTTTTCTTGTCATGTTCTAATTTCTTTAGTTTCTTGAAGAGTTTTTCATTTTTGTAAGTGGTTTCAGTTTCAGCTCTCTAAGTTGTAAGTTGTTTTATCTTATCCCAAATAGAGGGTGGATTTTGCTGCTCAATTCCAGGTGTAGTGCTAGCAAATCTTTGTTTAACTGATCCAATTGGAATCTTTTACTGTGAATTTCGTTCCTGAGTAAAGCCATCTCTGTTCTTTTCAGGATACGTTTGGTAGCTGCTGTGCTGTGATGAAATGTTAATTTGAAGCAGGTTGGTGTTGCATTGCTGTCTCTGCAGCTGCATAGGAATTTCAGGTCACATAATATTCCTGCTCTTTCAACTTCCAGCTTCTCATAGCTTTTGATCTGGCTGTTTATTTCCTCCCCGTAGAGGTCATATATTTGTTTTTTTAAGTTATCGCGGGTACTTATGAAAGATGAAAAGAAAGATATATTCCGTTTATTTGTGTGTTAATTACAAAAAAGTAAACATGATTTGCACAGAGAATATGTATCCACTCCCTCTCATGGAAGGACATGTTAGCCCACCTCTTGAAAGGATTTTTTTTTGTCAAAGTTAGACCTATGAGAGGCATATTAAGGCCCGGTCCCACTGGCCGACGGACGCAAAACGTATGCATAAAGGACACAACGGACGAGCAAAATTTCAGAATGGCTCTATCCATTGTCATCTGCTCCAAAAAGTGGCAAAAATTTGCATAAACAGAATGGAAAAGAACGGAAAAGAACAGACGTAGGTAGTATGTAGCAAGGATGTTAAATGGATGTTCATAGGAAGCCTAGCAGAGGAAAGCGGATGGAAGCGGTCCACAGTGACCAGACAGCATCAACCATGGCAAAGAGAATGATACTGAAGAAGCCCTTGTAGTTGTTATAAGTGGACCCTGAGTTGGCTGGAGCTTTGAAGGCCACGTGCTTCCCATCTATGGTCAAATGGTATGGGGAAAGTTCCACCTCTGATACCACTCTTCTGCAAGTTTTCTCCAGCCTTCTTCAGTGGTGGGGCACTTGAGCTCTTCCACGTATTCTTCAATGATGGCCTGTACCACTCCTCTGACCACTTTGCTGATGCTGTTGTGTGGCATCCTCCATGCATACTGCATTTTTCTGAATGTGGTTCCAGAGGCCAGGTGTCGCAGAGTCAGTGCCACCTTCAGTCCAGGGTCCAGGTTGGGACGGAAGTTGGTGCGAGGCTTGGTCAACCTGGGTCTCAGACACTCTATAAGTTCGTCAAATATGGCTGGTGGCATCCTCATGAAGTGATGGAATGCATGAGGGTCTTCATTCCTTAGCTCCACCATCAACTGGTCATACAGTCCAAATTCCATTCTTCTCACGATCCATCCTCAGACCCACACAGCTCTTGGACGTCTCCTTCTTCTCCTTCTGTCTAAAACTTGAAACAGTCTGAACAGGTTTTGGTTCTGGTGATGAATGATCACAGCTATCATATGGACTGTGTCATCATCCATGGTGGAGAACAATTGATGATGTTGAAAATGAAGACCAAAGTTGAAGAGGTCTGTACACCACGGCTGCTGGACTCATACTGAGATCCAGATGATTTTCTCCCACTTTTTATAGAAAATATCGGTTGTCCGCTAGGTGTCCTTCCACATACTCTAGACATACTGCAGACATCATAAATGTATGAGATACATCCCATATACAAACGTTTTGTCCATTTTGAATACTTTATATGCGAGATGCACGCTTCCATCCTTTCTATTTCCGTGCTACTTACGCTGTGTAGATGTTCTATGTTCCTTTTGTTTCCTCCCTCTTTCCATTTTCAGCTGCAGCGGATGTCAGTTGAGGGGATGGCCAGATGATGCAGAGAGGATACAGCAGACGTTTAATGGATGATAACGGACATAGAACGTTTGTTGACTGTATAAGTCACGATGTACATCGTGCATGGCGGAAAGTTCATCCGTTCACAAAGTTTTGTGCAGCTCAAAACTTCTTGCATGGATGAAATCTCAGTGGATGGATGCTCGACGGATAGAGCGTATGAAACACGTATGCAGTCAGTACACAACGGATGCATAGCGTTTTCCAACGGATGGCAAGCTGTTTTTAACATTTTACATCCTCTTTGCATCCATAAGTGCAGTGGGACCGGGCCTTACCCATAAGAATAAAGGAAGGGGATGAGTGGAAGACAACTTTTAACACACCATTGGGATGTTACCAATTTTAAAGTGCTCCCCTTTGAACTGCAAGGAGCGCCTGCCATGTTTATGCAATTGATCAATAAAAGCCTTCATGAATTTTTACATAAAGGGATTATCTTGATGATATTTTTATCTACATGGAAATGATGGAAGAACACATCAAGCTACTCTGTGCAGTCCTCACAAAACTCATTGCACCAACGGATGGAAAGAGGATGTAAAACGGAGAAAAACACTTGCCATCCGTTGGTTAACGCGATGCTTCCGTTTTGTACTCACTGCATACGTTTTGCTTCCTCTTTATCTGTCCAGCATCTGTCTATTGACGTTTCATCCGCTCAGAGGGTTTTGAGCTGCTCAAAACTTTTGCGCGGAAAATGTATCCAATGCGTCCGTTCTGCATCCACTAGGCATCCGCTAGGCATCAATTCTGCATCCGTTACGCATCCGCTACATCCGCTAGGCATCCACTACGCATCCGCACAACTCGATCCCCTCCAGTGGTAAACGGACGCAGGGAGGAAGCGGAACGGATGCATAACGGATGCATAACGAATGGAGAAAGGATGAAAGCGGATGCAGCTCACAAAGAAAGCATTTAAAACAGAAAAAACATCCGCAGAGGGGACCTATCTCGGATATTAATGATGTCTAGAGGATGCCTAGAGGATGCAAAAGGACACATAGGGGAAACCTATTGCCTATAAAAAGGGGGAGCAACTCACCTGGATCTCACTTTCAGTCCAGCAGCCCTGCTGTGCAGACCTCTGCAGTCTTCATCTGGATCTTGCTCTTCCACAACATCCAGTCATGTCCACCGTGGATCGTAACAAAGTCCTTTTGGCAGCCACCATCGTTCTGCAACAGTGCAAAGCCATCTACAGGCTCTCTGAACTCTACGGGAAGAAAAAGAGGCAGTCAAGAAGCGTCTGGGTCCGAAGATGGATCGGGAGAAGAGCAGAGTACGGACTGTACAACAAGCTGATGGTGGAGCTCAGGAATGAAGACACTCGTGCATTCCAGAACTTCATGAGGATGCCACCAGCCATGTTTGAAGAAGTTGTGCAGCGGCTGACACCCAGGTTCACCAAGGCAAACATCAACTTCCGGCCCAGCCTGGACCCTGGGCTCAAAGTGGCGCTGACTCTGCGCCACCTGGCCTCAGGGACCACCTACAGGAGCATGCAGTACGGCTGGAGGGTGCCACACAACACCATCAGCATTGTGGTCAGAGAAGTGGTGCAAGCCATCATTGAAGAATACATGGAGGAGCTCCTCCAGTGCCCCTCCACTGAAGAAGGATGGAAGAAAGTTGCAGAGCAGTGCTATCAGAGGTGGAATTTCCCACACACCATTGGAGCCATAGATGTGAAGCATGTGGCCTGCAAAGTGCCAGCCAAGTCGGGGTCCACTTATTTCAACTACAAGGGCTTCTTCAGCATCGTCCTCTTCGCCATGGTCGATGCTGACTACAAGTTCATGTACATCGATGCTTCAGGAAACGGGTCAGCTTCAGATGCTGAGGTATACAACGTCAGTCACCTCAAGGAGGGGCTGGAATGCAACCTCATCATGGGTTTCCCAGATCCAGACCCCCTGCCCAACGACACACAAGATGTGCCCTACTTCATCATTGGGGATGACGCCTTCTCCCTCAGAACCTACCTCATGAAGCCCTACACCTCTAGATGCCTCACCCGTGAAGAGAGGATCTTCAACTACAGGCTGTCCAGGGCAAGGCGGGTGGTGGAGAACGCCTTTGGCATCCTGGCCAACAGGTTCCAGGTACTTCTCACCACCATGCAGCATTGCCCACAGACCGTGAGGAGGATCGTGGAAGCTTGCTGCATCCTGCACAATCTCATGTGCACCCGCTACCCAGTGTTGCAGAACAGGCTCAAGGACCTCCTACAAGGCAATGGGGACATGGAGCCTGGGGAATGGAGGCAAGGGCAAAACCTGATAGACACTCAGGATGTGCAAGTCCCCAACAGAGCCTCACGTGAAGGGAAGAAGCAGCGCAACCTCCTGAGACACTGGTGCAACTCCCCAGCTGGAGCGGTGGAGTGGCAAGACAGGATGATAGATGTTTAATGGATGCTTCCTTCAGCCTGTCTCATTACACTGATGAGATTGGGCCATGTATGTTGGGTGGGCCTACAATGAACAGGGCATTTAATAAAGAGTTGTGTTTATGTTGACATGTGTGGATCAATGATTAAATTGTTATTGATAATAAAAGGCCATAGGGGTGGCACCTGGGAGGGAGGACCATACAGTCCCACTATGCTTGCACTGGAGGTTTATCTATCCCACAGCTATTACCCATCCCAAAGGTATCCCTGCCCACCCCACTGCTATCCTTACCCATCCCACAAACATGCAAAGGCTTAAACCATTTCTAAAAGTTTCCACCAAGACTATATTAAAAAAAAGAAATGAGGCAAGTGTGTGAATCAAATATAGACTTTATTAACAACAAGCTATAAAAGAAAAATGACCCAAGTCAAGTGTCCAAATAAAGTCCACAGGTAGCCAGCCAGCCAGTCTCTGGCACTCCTCTTGGTCGCTCAGTCTCAGGGGTGAAGGGTCCAGGTGCTGTGGAGGTGGCTGCTGCTGGAGTGCTTGTCTGAAGCGCCATTGGGGTGCAGCATGAGCAGAGTTAGCACCAGCAGAAGCACCACCGCCAGAAGCAGCATCATCAGCTCCTCCAGAAGCAGAAGCAGCAGAAGCTCCAGCCCCAGAAGAGCGAACCCGTGCTACAGAAGCCCCAGCATTGCAGAGTGAGGGCCAGGGGGCGGGATGGTGGCCCTGTCCCTCTTGCCAGGGCTGGCAGCAGATGGCTGAGGCTTCCTCTTCTTCCCCATGGTTCTGGGGTTGCTGGCTGGCAGGCAGGCAGGCAGCAAAGCTGGCAGGCAGTCTGGCAGCAAGGCTGGCAGGAAGGCTGGCAGGCAGGCAGGCACCAAGGCTGGCAGGAAGGCTGGCAGGAACCAAGGCTGGCAGGAAGGCTGGCAGTCTGGCAGGAACCAAGGCTGGCAGGAAGGCTGGTAGGCAGGCAGGCACCAAGGCTGGCAGAAAGGCTTGTAGGCAGGCAGGCACCAAGGTTGGCAGGAAGGCTGGCAGGCAGGCAGGCACCAAGGCTGGCAGGAAGGCTTGCAGGCAGGCAGGCACCAAGGCTGGCAGGCAGACTGGCTTGCTGGGAGGCTGGAAGGCAGGCTGGCAGGCAGGCAGACAGCAAGGCTGGCAGGGAGGCTGGCAGCAAGGCTGGCAGGGAGGCAGACAGCAAGGCTGGGAGGGAGGCTGGCAGCAAGGCTTGCAGGCAGGCAGGGCAGGCAGGGCAGGCAGGGCAGGCAGGGCAGGCAAGGCAGTCAATGTGTCCGGCAGCAGGTCTTTCCTCTGAATGGTGACCTGCTTCCGAGCTGCTTCCCTTTATATCCGCGGGGCTTATGCAATGCATCATCCCCGCATTCGCAATTAATGCTCAGCATCCATTAGGCTTCCGCTGTGCATCCGCTAGGCTTCCGCTGTGCATCCGCTTCATCCGTTCCGCGTCCGCTCTGCATCCGCTTCATCTGTTCCGCATCCACTTTGCTGAGGTCCCCCGGAAGCCTTGTGGATGTGCCATCCGCTCTCATCCGCTTCCATCTGCTAGGCTTCCGTTTCGCATCCGCTTTCCATCCGCTCTGCGTCCTCCCCCTGTCTGTTCCTTTCCGTGTTATCTGCTCTGGTTATGCAAATTTTTGCCCCTTTTGAGAGCGGATAACAACGGATGGAACATTTTTCTCGTCCGTTTTGTCCTTTTTACTAACGTTTTGCATCCGTTGGGCAGTGTGACAGGGCCTTTAGACGCTAAACTATATGCAAAACTCTCTAAATGAGAATTCCACCAAGGAAAAAATGACTACTTGGGGTAAAGAATATCCCACGAGGGAATAGAGATGAATCCACAGAAAGTAAAAGTGGTCATGGACTGGGACCCAACGCACACCCGCAAACAACTGCAAAGCTTTCTGGAGTTTGCGAACTTTTATTGCCAATTCATTCCAGCTTTTGCAAACATGACCCTCTCTATCACGAACTTGATAAAAACGAAAGGGGAGGGAGAAACCCAAACCAAGGCAACCCCTTATCTGGACTATGGAATGCCAAGCAGCAATCGAGAAACTCAAACGCCTATTCTCAGCAGAACTGGTCCTTAAGCACCCAGATCCTGAACAACCTTTTGTCATCCAAGCAGATGCCAGTGATGTTGCAGTTGGAACAATCCTCCTCCAAAAGAATGGAAGTGGACAATTACAACCATGTGCTTATACATCCAAGAAACTGACGGAAACCGAGCAAAGATGGGCCATATGGGAGAAAGAGGCATATGCTGTGTGGTGGGCAATGCTCACATGGAGACATTTCTTGGAAGGAAACCAAATCCCCTTTGAAGTATGGACTGATCACAAAAATCTGGAAGCCCTGAGAAATCCACAGAAACTCTTTTAAAAATAAGCAAGGTGGGCTCAATACTTTAAACGTTTTAATTTCACTCTCAAATATTTTTCTGGGAGGAGAAAATAGCAGATGCACTGTCCAGAAAACCCCAATACAACAGCAAAAAGATTGAGATTATAAAACCGATGATCCAACCGACCCAACTAGCAGCCAAAGTAATCACCCAGGCACAAGAGGAAAGAAAACCATCACCGACTGAAGACACAACAATGTCAATATTTAAGGAGGCACAACTTAAGGATGACTGGCTCCAGGCTAACAAAAACACTTGTTTACTCAAAGATGGACTGGCTTGGGTTGAGAACAAACTTTATGTCCCTGCAAGCCAGAGAATGGACCTCATGAAATGCTGCCACAACTGCAAAATAGTGGGACACTTTGGGTTTGTAAAAACTCTGCACTTCATCAAAAGACAATTTTGGTGGCCATCTCTCAAAAAGGACATTGAAAGCTATGTTGCGAGCTGCCCCACCTGTGCTGCTGCAAAGAAAGGAAAATCTGGACTTTTACAAACAGTAGCAGACCCTTCTGCTCCCTGGAAAGAGATCACTATGGACTTTATAGTGGAGCTTCCCAAAAGTGCTGGAAATACTGTCATTTGGGTTGTAATTGATCTTTTTTCCAAACAGGTTCACTTTATTCCATGCCAAAAGATCCAAACTGCCAAGGCATTGGCAAAGATGTTCCTAATACACATTTATTGCCTTCATGGACCTCCCCAATGGATTATCTCAGATAGGGGTGTTCAGTTCACATCCAAATTTTGGCAGGAGTTTTTAAACCTATTAGGCTCCACCCAGGGGTTGTCGTCAGGAAATCACCCCCAGACTGACGGATCGACAGAGAAAGTGAACAGCGTATTAGAACAATATTTAAGATGTTTTATTGATTACAAACAGGACAATTGGACTGACTTTCTTCCTTTTGCAGAAGTAGCATGCAATAATTCAGCCCATAGCAGCATGGGGTTCACCCCATTCCAGGTAGCCACGGGCCAAAAATTCAACCCCATGCAGAACTACCCACCAAAGAACCTTAAATCCCCTTCCTTAAGGTGTGGATAAATAACTTGCAAGCCACGCGGCCAGTGGTAAGATTAGCGCTACAGGAAGCTAGAGCAGCTTTTAGAGTTCAAGCACACAAAAAAACACTGCGATCCTAAACCTTTCAAGATTGGGGACCGTCTATATTTGTCCACAAAATTCTTAAAATCATTACAACCTTCTAAGAAATTATCACCAAAATTCATTGGCCCATTCCCCATCTCCAGAATTATTAACCCCATGACGGTAGAGCTTCAACTTCCAAAAACACTTAGGCAGATTCATCCAGTATTTCACTGTAGCTTGATCAAACCAGAGATCACTTCAAATCTGAGATCCCCCCTTCCCACACCTCCAACTTCCCTCATGGTACATGGAGAACAACATTTTGAAATTAAAGATATCCTTGATTCGCGCACTCACCATGGATCCACACAATATTTAGTACCTTGGAAACACCTTCCTTCCTCAGAAAATGAGTGGGTAGCCAAACGACATGTAAAAGCACCCACATTACAACGAAAGTTCCACCTAAAATACCCTGATAAACCATCCTAAATTGCAAATATAATGCATGATTTTTGTTTTTTTCAAGTAGACCTATCTGCTTTTTTAAGGAGGGCAGGATGTCAGATCCATGTATCTGTCATTTCTTCAAAGGAAGAAGAAAAGGGGGGCGGGGAGACTGATAAAGAAATCCTTCTTGATGTAACCTGAATATATTTAATCTTATATCGAATTTGTATAACCTTCACATGATACAGTGGAGAGATGAAACTCAGATGGCCGGAACCTATCACCTCTGAGAGAGACAGCCAGGAGATGAAGAGACCATAAAAATTCCACAGTGAGATGTGTCCTGAGAAATTCTGAAAATGATCGTTCTAAAAAGGAGGTGTGGGGGGGAATTAACATGTTGGCTCTTTGTTTCACTAAATACACATCAAGATAAGGGAGTTTTAAACTCCCTTATCTACCTCTGCATGCCTGAGAGACCTTAAATGCTGCTTTTAACCCCTACATGAATTGTCTCATCTCAATGAAGGATTCCTTTCTGATACATTTTGATATGTTTTCAGAAGTTCATTCTAGTTGATTGAATGGGAAGAGTTCTGTAGCCTGATAGTTACTAACTTAACAACTCCCATTATTCGCTTAACAACTCTTGCAAGAAAGGTCATGATATGGGTCGAAATTCACTTAATTGTCTCACTTAGCAAATTTTGGCCTGGACTGTGGTCAAGGACTCCCCAAGTATAAACATATTTGCAAAAGATCAACAGTAAGAACAGCTGTATAGCCCCTTAATCTTACAGTTTTCAGTAACACGTTTCCTTTAATGCTCACCAGAGAGTTACTATTGCAAGAGGTTGCCCAAAGCCACAGCTGCAGATGTTCAAAATCTGTCCATCCCACCTGAGCTGAAGGTGCTTGTGAGACTATGAGGAGCTGTGGGAAAAAAACAAGTTCCACCAATTCAGTGGACATTTCCATTTTCGCAATGTCCAAGAAAAGGCATTTATCACCATCGTCATTATCATGTCATATTTGAATTTACCACAATGCAACTGTCCACTCTGAAGTGAACCTGGCTGAAACCATCTTTTGCTTCCTCATAGGTGCCATGAACTCTTAAAGGAGAAGGTAGGAGGAAATAGGTAGACCAGTGAACAAGTCAAAACAAAAGGTTTTCTTGTGGGAACCAAGGTCATCCCAACAGGTGGCAGTTGAAGGAAGAGAGGAGTGTCCAAGCAGCCTGCCAGCTCCTTTCATTGGATAATATGAAATATGATATTTGCTCCTGCTCTTTCCTGTGCTTTATGTCTGTGATGAAGAGGGCATGGGCCTGGGTCTTCCACTGATTTCCCTCTCCTCTTTCCTACTTCTTCCTCTTTCCTACTCTGCCCAGCTGGACTTTGCCCTTCCCCAGTGTCTTCCACAGCCAACGGAGCCACACTGCCACTCCCTGTCAGCTGTTTGGCTTCCTCCTCCAAATCAGATTCCAACAGGGGCATGACAATGTCCTTTGTTTAGAACACAGCTGATTCACGCAGTTTTATTCACAGGGATTGCTGTAGTATTTGAGCTTTTCTAAATGCAGAGCATGCACGTGATCACCGAACTGGTTGTTATACTGGTGGAATCCTATCCTTGTCTTGAAAGCTAAGATCCGGAATGAGCTAAGACTGGCAACTAATGCCCAAAATAACAACAACAATGAAAAGTTTCTTTCAATAAGTAAGAGACAAGAAGAAAGTCAAGAAAACGATAGTTCCACTAATAGGAGTAGGTGGCAAGGAGACTGGTAGAACTGCTTAATTCCTTCTTTGCATCTGTTTTTTATGCAACAGGAAAAAGGAAGGATAGACCAACCTATTCAGAATAGCATTAGGAAATAGAAGAGATGTACAAGTCAGAATAGATAATAAATGGTAAGAGGTATTCTGTAAGGGGGAGGAGGAGGGAGCAGAGATAATGGAGATTAGAGGGAAGGGGTGTGTATGACAGCCTTGATGGAAACCAGAGGTGTGAGAACCAGCATACGCCAGTCTTCAAGGAGACATGTGAAACTGCTTTGTGGTGCCAACCATGCAGGCCATTCTCAAAACACCTAAACGGCATGCCATTGGACAGAAGTGAACTGATCAAAGAAGGAGGGCCAGGTCCAGGGGGAAAATATGCTTTGTGTGGGAACTTTCAGATCTCACCTTTCTTTCGCTGCAACCACCTAACCTTAGTAAAAGAACCTAGCACTTTAACCAAATGGAGTCGGTCTTTTTAGGGTTAATTTTTTTTTTCTAGGATCCGATCTGGGACAGGCCTGACATTTTCACTCAAGGTCCTCAAGCAGATCTGTCAGGGAACCTGCACTGGATCCTGCACTGAGATGCGAGGGTGAGTCAAACAATCTTTAAGGTACCTTAACTCTGATTCCATGGAATTTTGCATAACAAACTAGTTATTTACCCATCAGAACTTCAACAGTTTTAATGATGTGTGAGACATTAATACTAATAGCTTAGTAGGCTTAAAAAGGACTCTTGCATCACAGAGATAAACCTGAAAGGAACAAGTACTAACAATACGCTTACCTTATACTAACTATCCTATCTAAATAATTATTTCTGTAGAGTATGGAAAATAAAGAGTCTCTGGTGGTCAGTCTATTTAGTAGTTGTTTCAGCAATAGCCTCCACTAAAATCAGAAACCTCAAAAATGTTGATTATCTGGTCAGATTTCTATCCTGCCTTCTTCCTGCTCAAGACAGCTTCCATGAGAATTAATTCTTGTATTATGGCTAAAAAAACAGCCCTGTGAGGTAGGATGGGCTGAGAGAGAGTCAGACTTCATAACCTGGCTCTCCTTCTGGTAGCCAACTCTTTAACCACTACACCAGACTGTCTCTCTCTGAGTTGGATGGGTTCAAAGGTCAAGTGGATTTGCACTAGTGATCTTTTGCAATTGTGTATGTTTGAATACACCCAGGAGAGCAGCTGGCTGATATCAAGTGCTACACTAAAAGTTATTCTGCACTGTTTACTCAGCTGAACTCATTTACTTGATGGAAAATAAACTGCATTTTGCTTTCTTTTTTTCTCCCCCTAGAAGACATTATCAGAGACATTTGCAGGGATGGGTTCAGGTTCTTGCGCTTCATTCACTTATCAGGGGGTGGATAAATAATCATCTCTTTAGTGGACTTCAGCTGCCCATCAGACCCAAAAGGGATCTTAATAGAATTACTCTGAAAAATTGCCCCTCCTGTGTGAAACTTTTAGGTAGACGGACGAAGTTCAACAAAAGGATTGTCAGTGCTTCTGCCAGTCAACTGTTCACCCTGGCAAGGAGATGGGCAGCTGGTATTATTAGCATATTGATGACAACAAACCCCATGCAGGTGACAACCTCTCCTGACCAAGGCTTCCAAGACCGTAATTACGCACACGCTCATTTTAAAAACAAGTCTTGTTTTATTGCAACGCTGGAAATTATTTTCCCTCCCAGCCGGTAATGAGTCTCAAACAATCCCTTGAGATAAGCACACACCTTTCTTTCCTGTAAAGTGCTGCCAATAACAGAAGTGTCAAATAAACTAGAACAAAAACCAACCGAAGTACAAAGAGCTTCAAGAATGAATCCGACCCGAACGAACGACTTTGCTTCCTGCAAAGGTTTCATCACTTTTGCCTGTCCTTTATACCTTATGGGAGGGCCAATCACCTCCCAGCCTTACTCCCAAGTCACCCCTTTTGTCTCAGCTGCTCTTGCCTTCTAGCAGCTCTGTGCACATGCGCACTGGAAACAGGTTCCTCTTGTTCCTCTGCCTTTGCTGCTGCCAGACTCTGGAGACTCCGGAGTCAGCAACCCACTCCCAGATGACCCTGGCCCCATCTCTGCATCAGATGCAGGACCCTCATTCGAGTCCTCTTCAGCCTCCTGGACTGATCCCCATTCTTCCTCACTGTCCAGTTCCACTGCCATCTGCACAGGCTGCTGGCAAACCACAACATCCTGTCTCCTCTCTGTCCTATACAGAAGTGGTACGGACTCCATCTCCTCCTCATTGCTAATGGGTGGTAGCTGCTCCTGGTCCTTGCCTGGAGCTTCCTGGGCAACTTGCTGCTGTTGCTGGTCTCAGGGATCCATCCAAGGACCAATCCTGACCAACGCTTGGTTCTGTGCTTTCCTCTGCCAACTGAAATTCACCGTCCTCCACTGAACTTGCATCTGGAGAGGGGTTGTTGTGGGCTGTCGGTCGCCGTCCCCTCCAGCAGCTGAATCAGAGGAGGAGGAGGAGACGTGGGAGTCAGGGTCAGCATCAAGACAACCTAAGAGCTCCGAGGGGGAACAGGGAATGGAGCTGTCAGAGAGAGAGAGTGAGACAGAGGCGGAGCCTGGGCTGTCTGTCAGCCCTCAAATGGAGAATCAACAGTCCCCAGGTCTGGAGGTGGCTGATGAGGAAGAGGAGGACCATCTGGGTTCAATGCCTGATGTGTGGATGTGGAGAAGGCAGAGGAGAGTAGTGGAAATCTATGGGCTGGTCCTTGGGACGGAAGACCACCGCTGCTAGCTCTGGGGATAAAAGGCAAGGGGCAGAGATGAATAGATGTGGCAGACAACTATTCATCTCCATGACAGATAGACCTGTTAGCCTGCAAGATAAACTTTTGGCCAGGGCTGCTAGAGCTCCTAATAAAGGAATCTTTGAGTTAACTTTAATGTTTGGAGAGCTGCGTCAGAACAGGGGTACAGGGGTGGATTCATGACAGCAACGGTTTTGCTCCTCACACATGAAAAGCACAGGCTACACAGTGTGCTTAGGGCTGCCCTGGGAGTTCATCCCTTCAATGGACAATCACATTCCAGCTTCATTCCTCTCCCTGAAATCAAGAAGAGCCTTTATTCACTCTCTTGCCGCAGTTTGGAACAAGTGATTCTATAGCCAGATGTGACTAATACTAATACCTCTCTATAAAGCCTTAGAAAGACCACACCAAGAGTACTGCATCCAGTCTTGGTCACCACACTATAAAAAGATGTTGAAACTCTAGAAAGAGTGCAGAGAAGAGCAACCAAGATGATGAGGAGACTGGAGGCTGAAACCTACAATGAACGGTTGCAGGAACTGGGCCTGGCTAGTCTACGGAAGAGAAGGACCAGGGGAGACAGGAGAACAGTCTTCCAGTATTTGAGGGGCTGCTACAGAGAGGAGGAGGGGATCAAACTATTTTCCAAGGCATCTGAAGGCCAGACAAGGAACAATGGATGGAAACTGAACAAGGAGAGATTCAGCCTGGAAATAAGGAGGAATTTGCTGACAGTGGGAGCAATCAACCCATGGAACAGAAGTTGCCTTCAGAAGTTGTGGGAGCTTAATCACTGGAAGCTTTCAAGAAAAGACTGGATTGCCCTCTGTCAAAAATGGTGTAGGATCTCCTGCTTGGACAGAGGAGGTTGGACTAGATGACCTACAAGTTCCCTTCCAACTCTATTAATCTGTCAAAAAAAAAAAAAAACCTTCAGCAATTTCACCTGAGTTGTCCATGGTCCTCTCTTTGGTTGCTGCCATTAGCAGGCCTGACTTTTCTCAACCTTAGTGTCTTCTAAATATGTCTCCTGCTTGGGCAGGGGGATGGGTTGGACTCGATGATCTACCAGGTCCCTTCCAGCTCTGTTAATCTGACTATGAAGTGCTGTCTCACTGTGTATACACACACACACACACATGCACACCACACAATCTTCTCCCAGAGCTCTGTCATGAGAAAGTACATTTAATGAGTGGCTCAAATCAGAGGCACCCCAGGTCTGCTTTTCTGTTAATAATAATATTAATGATTTAGCAGTGTGCAAAGAACGGTGTGTGTGTCTGAGCCTTTGAGTTCACACCTTGGGTACAAAACAATCTATGATTTCTGTACTTATCTCCTTCCTGCAGGTGGTCATGAAACTCTGCCAGTGCCAAAGTTACGAAGTTAATAAACCATGCCTCTCTAGATATATTGGGGAGAGAAGATACCCCCACATCTGAATGGGAATGAATTATTCTGGAAAAAACTGTTTGCAATTGAAAAGGTTAACTGTATCCCAGAAATGTGTAAAAGGACAAGGGGCACACCCACATTTTTAGTTCCCAAATCATTATATAGGTAGTCCTTGATTTATAACTTTGGTCATTTAGTGACCAAAGTTAGAGCAGCACTGAAAAAATGACTTATGATCATTTTTCACACTTATGATCATGCGGCATCCCCATGGTCACGTGATTTATATTCAGATGCTTGGCAACTGACTCATATTTATGACAGTTGCAATGTCCCAGGTTCCCATTTGCGACCTTCTGACAAGCAAAGCCAATGAGGAAGCCAAATTCACTTAATGACCGTGTTCCTAATATATTGACTGCATTGATTCACCCATAGATTTCTTACTTAGCAGCATAATTCAATGTGGAGAAAAGTAAAGTCTTATGTAGGTTACACATATAGACTGGGTGAAACCAGGCTTAATAGCAGTCACTGTGAGAGGGATCTTGGAGTCTTAATGGACAACCAGCTAAATATGGGCCAAAAAATATGTGCGGCAGCAGCCAAAAAAGCCAATGTGATCCTAAGTTGCATTAACAGAGAGATACAATCAACATCAAGGGAGGGACTAACGCCACTCTATAAAGCCTTAGTAAGACTACACTTAGGAGTACTGCATCCAGTTTTGGTCACCACATACACAAAAAAGATGTTGAGACTCTAGAAAGAATGCAGAGAAGAGAAACCAAGATGATTAGGAGACTGAAGGCTAAAACATACCATGAAAGGTTGCAAGTATTCAGCATGGCTAGTCTAGTGAAGAGAAGGACGAGGGGTGACAGGAGAGCAGTATTCCAGTATTTGAGGGGCTACTGCAGAGAGGAGGAAGGGGTCAAGCTATTTTCCCAAGCACCTGAAGGCCAGACAAGGAATAATGGATGGAAACTGACCAAGGAGAGATTCAACCTGTAAATAAGAAAAGAACAATCAACCAATGAAACAGAAGTTGCCTTCAGAAGAGTTTCATCACTGGAAGCTTTCAAGAAGAGATCGGACTGCCCTCTGTCAGAAATGGTGTAGGGTCTCCTGCTTGGGTGGGGGGTTGGACTAGATGACCTACAAGGTCCCTTCCAACTCTGTTAATCTGTTAACTTGATGTCTCCAGCAGAAGTGAGATCCAGAACTCTAACAAAGACCTCATTAACTAGCCTTCTTGGGGATAGTCTTTCCCTTAAATGTCCTTTCAAAGAAGAGGAGCATTTTGATGAACGTCTCCTGGGATAAGTCTGGTATACTTCCATTTGTTTCTTAGTATGGTTTCCAAGTGAGTCAAGAGTGGGTATCAATCTTTTATGGTAGAGTCCCCTTTCTAACAGCTAGCAGCCATCTTCATTAAAGTTAAGCTGCTTATTAAACTTAAAAGTGTCACTAAAAGCTGCTATGAATCTTGGTTCAGACTGTCTGAGAAGCCAGGAATAGTTAGGCTGATAAAAGCAGCAGAGAAAGAATTCTTGGGAATCGTTTTCAAAGACTGCTAAGCCTTCACACCTACAAGAACCACAAGGAGCGAAGTTCAACAAAAATGGCTTTTAGCCAATTTAAATAAGAGTGAAAACAAGTTTTAAAAAAAACACATTGCTTGAAAAGGGGGGAAAATTATTTTACCCAACTTAGAAAGATGCAGTTTTATTTTTATTTTATTTGGTTTGTCAGTTGCTTACAAGATAATAGGTATAAGTAAAGACATAGTTATGAACACATAGTTACATATAAGAAAAATAAAAGAAACAATAGGACAGGGATGGTAGGCACATTGGTGCGCTTATGCACGCCCCCTGCAAACCTCTTAGGAAAGGGGTGAGGTCCATAGTAGAGTCTTAAGATTAAAGTTTTTGGGGTTTGGGGAAGAAACTACAGAGTCAGGTAGAGTATTCCAGACACTGATCACTCTGTTGCTGAAGTCGTATTTCCTGCAATCAAGTTTGGTGCAATTAACCTTGAGTTTCTATCTATTGTTTGCTCTTGTATTGTTATGGTTGAAGCTGAAATATTCATTGACAGGTAGGACATTGCAATGATTTTATATACTATAAATTTTATATGATTTTATATACTATACTTAGATACCCCCACATCTGAATGGGAATGAATTATTCTGGAAAAAACTGTTTGCAATTGAAAAGGTTAACTGTATCCCAGAAATGTGGAAAAGGACAAGGGGCACACCCACATTTTTAGTTCCCAAATCATTATATAGGTAGTCCTTGATTTATAACTTTGGTCATTTAGTGACCAAAGTTAGAGCAGCACTGAAAAAGGCAACTATGATCTTATAGACGATGATCTCTCATCCCTTGATTGGCAATTTCTATTCACTGGATGCAATACTGTTGAAGACCATTACAACATATTTTTACTTGAAGTTAAAAGAGTCATCAAACTTTATGGACCAGGGACGGCATCGTTCAAGATTTTCTAGATCTAGAATTTCAAGTCTGGTGGCATAAGGTATTCTGCAACAAGAAGAGGAGTGGAGAACTCTTCTTGTGAAATATTTCTGGACTTTCTCAAGTGTGCTAATATCATATACATAATGTGGGTTCCAGACTGATGAGCTGTATTCGAGTATTGGTCTAGCAAATGTTTTGTATGCTCTAGTTAGTAGTGTGATATTACCAGAGAAAAAGCTACATAAGATTAGGTTAACAACTCTTAATGCCTTTTTGGCTATGCAGTTACAATGGGATCATTCGAGGTGAGTACTCCAAGATCCTTGACAGAGTTTGGATCATCAACAAGGCCTTGACTATTCAGCTTGTATTTTATTTTCTGAATTTTTTTGCCAATATGTAAGACAGAGCATTTATTTGTTGAGATTTGAAGTTGCCATTTGTTTGACCATTCTGATGCATAGTTGAGGTCTTTTTTGAAGGGGAGCAGTATTGTCTGTGGTGTTGAATAGCTTTACATCATCAGTGAAGAGAATGCAGTTGCTCTTAATATGATCACAGAGGTCATTTATGTAGAGTATGAAGAGAGCTGTTCCTAGAACACTGCCTTGGAGGACACCACTGACAGGACACCACTGACAGGTACAGAATTTGATAGGATGCTCCCAATTTTGACCATTTGTTGTCTGTTTGACAGGAATGCCTCTATCCAGTTATGCAGGTGTCCAGCGATACCATAAGATTTTAGTTTTAGGAGTAGTTTGTGGTGTGCCACTGACTCAAAGGCTTTACAGAAGTCTATGTAGATTGCGTCTATTCCTTTGCCCTGATTGTGTAGCCCATATGTTTTCGCAGTGTAAGAGTTGCAGATTGCAGGATAGCTTTTTTCTGAAACCAAATTATTTATTAGAGAGTAGGTTGTTTGTCTCTAAGTGGAGGATAATGGATTGGTTAATAATTGATTCCATGACTTTACAGGCAATGCAGCATAAAGAGATTGATCTGTAATTTTCAATGAGGCTGGGGTCTCCAATTTTGAAGATGGGGATGACTGTGGCTTGTGACCATAGTTTTGTGCAAGGAGCTGGTCCTGAAAGATTTTTCAAAGATTATGCTTAGAGGTTTGACTATGGCAGTGGATAGCTTTTTTAAGAAGTAGGCACATATTCTATCTGGTCCAATAGATAGAGATGGTTTTAGATTGCATAATGCTTTTTCAACATTGTCTTCTGTAAAATCAACATGTATTAGATCATTGTAGTTGTCTGTGGTTCGACTAGGAAGTACTGGTCTTGATCCATTTCTATTTATAAATACTGAGCCAAAGAATGTGTTAAAGAGGTTGGCTTTAATGGTGTTATCATTGCAGTCTTTACCAGAAGGTCCTCTCAGGAGTGGGATGGACCTTGAGTCTTTTAGTTAGTTGTTTACAAAATTGTAGAAAGCACTGGTGGAACTGGTACATAGAAGGTTGTTTAATGTGATAATTGGTGCATTCAGTCTTTATCTGGTGGCATAAATTTTTGTATCAGCTTTTGAAGTTGGCAATGTCACCAGATTTGTTTTTCCGCCAAAGTGATTTCTTTTTGGATTGATGCTTCCTTATTGTTATGGGTAATTTGTTTTTTCTGGTTTTTGGAATTGTTATTGGTACATAAAGTTTGATGACTCTTTTAACTTCAAGTAAAAATATGTTGTAATGGTCTTCAACAGTATTGCATCCAGTGAATAGAAATTGCCAATCAAGGGATGAGAGATCATCGTCTATAAGATCATAGTTGCCTTTTTTGAAGTTATAATTGGGGATCACATCATTGTGTTGATTTTTGTGTGGACGTATGTTGAGACAAAAGTCAATCAAGCTGTGGTCACTGTTGGAAAATGGTTCTTTAATTTGTATTCTGTAAATTGAATTCAAACTATTGCAGAAGATGAGATTGAGGCAGTTGTTAAGCCTAATATTGTTATTCCAGTCCCAGGTTTGTTACAGCATAGGAGAAGGTTGCATGCATGAGTTCAGTTTTACATTCGTTTAGGATTCAGATAATGTGAGGTAGATTGAAGTCACCAAGAAAGATAAAGAAAGATCAAGAAAGATGTTGCCCATGTTAGTAGTGAATTTAGCTTGTTTACATGTTCGATGTCATAATCAGGTGCTCTGTAACATTGAATATATCGAATATCTGTAAATATTGAAATGTGATATGAAGGATAGTTCACAGATGATGGTCCCAGGAAGAGCAAGCTCTTGGGTAATTTGGATGTTTTTTAGATGTAGACTTTTTATAGAAGAAAGCAACACCAGCTCCTTTACGGATTTCACGATCAGATCGGTAAATATGATTGTCAGCCTTCAAGATTTTCTACTATCGCTTTGCATCTTTCGGCTGTCATTAGAAATGGGGGGGGGGG